>JBBJLR010000139.1:4192035-4220753 GCA_037577145.1 Brachypetersius gabonensis | reverse complement strand
ACACACACACACACACACACACACACACACACACACACACACACACACACACACACACACACACACACACAAATTGTCCAAACAGTGAATAGAAAAAAACGGAAAGGTTGTCTTTTATCTTTGTTCACGGCTGTAGAAGTGCATAGCAACACTGCAGTATTACTTCAGTAGATGGCGCTATTGCATAAGACCTCACAGTCGCTCCGTCTCTCAAAAATAACGTTTAATACTTCTCTATAACAAATAACGTTGTATTTCTCTTTTCAGAGATCACACGCTTACAGCCTACAAATCAGTGCATTCCTAGAATCTGTCACAATTTTTTTCTTTGAAAAAAAATAAGAAAGTAGTGGTTAGAAGGAATGGTCCTACATGAAGTTTTGGTCTTTACCCTCTAATCAAAATAAAGTGAAATGCACTAAATGGACCAAAGTACTGATACACACCTGTTTTCTAGGGTTTGAACTAGACCCCTTCCTTCCAGTAAAGGTAATCTTAATACTTCAGCAGACCAAGACATTTTGGACAATGCCATGCCTTCAACTTCCGCAGTTCGGGGAAGAACCGTTTCTATTCCAGCATGACTGTGTCCCAGTGCACAAAGCAAGCTCCATAAAGACATGGTTGGATCAGTTCAGTGTGGATGAATTTGACTGGCCTACAGAGCCCTGACCTCAACCCCATCCAACACCTTTGGGATGAACTGGAACGGAGATTGGGAGTAAGGCCTTCTAATCCAACATCAGTGCTTGGGCTCATAAATGCTCCGCAGAAACTCCCACAGAAACACTTAAAAATCTTGTGGAAAGCCTTCCAAGAAGAGTGGAAGCTGTTCTAGCAGCAAAGGGGGAGCAACACCACATTAAAGTCTATGTATTTGAATTAAATTGTATTAAAACTGAACTAAGGGCGAATAGTACTGTTTAACAATGCTGAACTCGACTCGCGTTTAAACCACAGCTGTAAAAACTCAGAAAACAGCAGGACTCGTTCTGCAGACTCCTGTATACCAGCCTGACCTGCACACGACCCGAGAGTAATGAGTTAACATCGTCATGGCGAGGGTTTGTTTGCACTTGTGGATATTAATTTTATTCCCACCCGAATTCCCACAGTCCCCGCCCCTGCACTACGATTGGTCAGAAATATTCCCTCCCCCGCTCGGATTGGCTATTGGTTCATTCTCCCTCTCAGTCCCTCTCAAACCTAAAGATAAAATTATAAAATAAGATAATGCTTTATTGGTCACTCAAGTGGGAAATTCGCAGTATTACAGCAGCACAGTGGACAGAAAAAAAGAAGAAAGTAGAAGCCAGTGTGAAAGTAAAATGCCACTCTAGAATCAACATAGCCAATAAAAACAACAATATAACAGTATATAAAACGTACACCATACAAACAATATAATAATATAAATATAGCAGTTTGGGTGAACCTATGAATGTATCGCTATTTATGTGCACAGTGGATATTTGTGGGTGTGAATCTGATATAAGAAAACTTTTGACATTTAATACACTGGGACTCTATATGCAGTATAGAAAAAAAATTGAAAAACGAGTAAAAATGAAAGAGAAACATAAAGTGAGAATAGCAAAACCGGATTAAAAAATATATATTTGGTAAATCATTGGCATCTACAAGCCAATCATGGTTTAAGAGGCGGGGCTTTGTCGGAATACAGGTTTGGAAAAAAACGACGCCTTGTAAATACAACCCACTACCACAGTCTCCGCCCCCTAGGCTGATCCTCGCTTACCATTGGTGGCTGCAGCCGCCGCTCTCACGCCGCGCCCCCTGTGTTGATACAAGTGTTGAAGCAAGAGAAGAGGCAGAAGTTTGTCGCTACTCTGTTCTAGCTGGAGAGTCTGGACCGGGCGGGCTGAACCGGCTCCGTGTGGACAACACGATACCGGACCTGAGGAGGAGGGGGAGACTCCCGAGGGGCCGGAAGAGAAGAAGAGTTGTTTTGGAGTGTACAGTGGTGACGGGGAGGTGAATTTCACGGACCAGGTGGAGTCGTTATCCGGTCTACAAGCTCTGGAGCAGGTGCCAGTAGATCCAGTTCCTCACTGAAGACTGGAGGAACCTACGGATATCTATTGCCACGGTGTGTGCAGCACATTTACACACTTATACACCCTTCCTGGCACCCTGTCCAGGTTCACTGTTCTGCGTCTCCTCTCCCAGTGCTTCCATATCCTGCATTGATTTACCGTCTCCAGTTCAGGGCTTCTTCATTTCAGACCCTGCTTTAAGCTTCTGTCTGGTACTTACACCAAGTCTGAGAGTGTCAGAGTGGAAGTGCATGTATGTGGACATACCCCTGACTTAAAAACTACAAGAGTCTTTTCTGACCATCACCTGGAGTGGAGTACCTGGGCACCTGTGGACTAGTTCTGCCCTGGAAGTAAATGATGTCTACAGACTTCTGAGACCACCACCTCAAGAAATGGAAGTCAAAGGCAGTGCTGAACTGCAACCCGTGTGCAGAGCTTGAGTCGGCATCCACATCCCAGATAAGAGAGTGGCGTGCCTCAGGGCGCCGTACTAGAACATCTTCAGAAGCTGATTGGCAAGAGGGATTAAGCATGTCAAAGACACTGAAGAAGAAGAAACACTGGTCAAGCAAAGTGCAGGAGTGTGCAGTTTCTTGGGGGAATGGTGGAGAGCTCAGTTCTGTGGTGGAGATACGAGGAGGAGCGGAGCAGGGGGAGTTCCCCTACCTGGGCCAGGTGTTGTCGGAAGCCGTGGTGTGCCACGTGGGCAGGTTGCCCACCACCGGGGACGTACTCCTGGAGGTGAATGGCACACCCGTGAGTGGCCTTACCAACCGGGACACCCTCGCCGTGATCCGCCACTTTCGCGAGCCTGTCCGCTTGAAGACCGTAAAGCCAGGTGCATTGAAATACTGTCCTTTTGGGTGACCTTGGGATTATGGGGGAGCCATCTCTATATATTCATTTATTTTCTAAACATGATTGGGCAGAATGGCAACCAGGAATTTGGGATTTTTTAACACAATTCATAAGAAGAATGTTATTTAGCCTTGACATTAATCTAATTTCTGTGTTTATGGACCCTTGTCTCCTGGGGGTCCTAGGTGTTTGCTTACCTTTGCCTAGTACAAGTGACGTACATCAGCCTCATCTGATCTCATATCTCTTCCCACATTCAACTGTTTGTATTTAGATTGAATTCATTAATCTCAGCCAGCACTCAGGGCGGAAATTGAGACCATCCATCATTTCTTGACTGGTCTGACATCCCTAAATGGCCATCAGTAAAGGATGCCCATAGCAACTGTGATGATTGCATTCAAAGTAGTGTTGAATTGCTTTTAAATGCTGCACCATAGACCAGTCCACTGCTTGTCTGCCAGTAGGGTCAGAATTTGCCTGAAGAGCCCATCTGACTAAAGTGAGGATTTCTATTACCTGTTAGCTTTCTGTTTTTATCTTTATCGTGTCACTCACATGGTCAACCTGACGGCCGGCTGCGTTTGTGCTTGTTTTTGACCTTTATTTTGCGTTCAGTGCTGAGGCCGCAGCTTTAATTGCATATGGGTGTTTTGTAAGAGCACGATGCATGTGGAAGTGTGACTGGAGCTTATGCTGCTGAATAGAAATAATTAGTCTGTAAGTAGCAGCTGAGGTATTTGCCTTTAGTACTCTAAAAGAATCAGGTCCAGCTCCTGAACTGATGTACGTCGCTCTGGAGTGAGAAAGAAGTGAAATCTTCCCCATGACCTGTAAGTGCTTTATAATTGTGTGTGTGGATGGGGTTTGCTGCCTCATGATCATCTTTCCCACACAGTGTGTGTACTATGGTGAACACCGCTGGGCCGTGTTATAAAGGCCACCTTAGGTTATTTCACACACACACTCACTTACACCTTGCCCACCCGTCTGGGGACCTTGTAACCCCCCTAAGCTTGCCGAGCTGTTAAAATGCTGTCTGTAGTTGTCTCAGATCACGAGCACAGATGTTGCCTCCGTTCCCATCCTTCTCTCCCTGCAATTTCCACCCCCCCAATGCAGCACTTTTGCCTGTAGCGCTTTTGCCAGCTGCTTTTCAGGCTGTGTACTCCCGTGCTCTTGAGTGCACTTTGTGCTCTTGACCGAGGCCAGTCTAGCGTACTCTGACTGCACAGAGAAGGTGATTGAAACAAAGCCTGACTATCTCTAATTAAACATGTTTTTTGATGAGAGGTTAGCGCATCGTATGCGTATCTTTATATAGAGTGCTTTGTAATGGGTAGCTAGTGCTGATAATAGTGGAGGACCTTCAGGATCTTTTAGGCCTTCAGTTTAATTTACTTTTTTGTTTAATACAGTCAACATGCTTGCATTAAGCTCTCTATTGCAACAATGCGCTTGTTTCACTTTTAGGACTTTGGTTGGAAACGAAAAGGTTACATTCTTCACATGTCAAACAGAAACTTGTCTAGTTAATCAAGTGAGCCCTCTCATTGGTTCAGGAGCTGGGCTGAAGGTCATATGTGTCAGTTTAAAAACCAACATAATTAGGAATTGACATATGATGGAATCATAGTTTGATTTACAATGAGTTGGAACAAATATGTGAGTGGAGAAATCACTCTAGGCAGTCTGGAAGTTGTACATACATCACTGACTGTGAATACGAGTAAGAGCCAGTGGACTGAAATGGAAAACGAAATGGAGGTGGTGGATCTGTACCAGGTCTTTTTACTGAAAGAGTCACTGTAAATCTGCTTGCCTCAATGTACATGACTATTACAAGCTTGAAGTAACTAATGGGATGTATTTAAAAGTCTTGCAGCATTCTGAGGGTGGATTTGTGTACCAAAATGATAGTATATTAAATACATTCTAAACTGTATTAAATCATTTTTACTAATTACACTTAGTGCTATTGTAATAATATCATATTTTGTCTAGTATCTATTTTCCAAAATATCAACTTGATATCAAAATGTGGCTTTTTTAAATTACGTTTAACTGTCCACCACCACTAATCACTTGAAAAAGCATTAAGCAAGTGAGAAGGGTATTGTTGGAGCTGTTGAAGCCTGTGGGCTACAGCAACCACCTCCAAGACACTCAGTGTTTCTGGTAGTGAGTAAGAAACATGGACTCAAGAAAACTCTTCAGTTACTTGGACCCTGTGATATATTTGGAAAAAAATGCTGGATTATTGGTGTCTTCGTTTCAGTGATGATGATAGATAAAAAGGGTTACACTCTGTGGTAGAAATACTATATTTAAAGTTCCATTTGAAAGCAATTGAGGCGAACAAGATGGCAACAGGCCATGTTGAGTTCCAGAATGAACGTTTCCCTCCGAACACGTTAAGCCTGTACAAGCCTCCAGGCTTACAGTTTAGAGGTGAGTCCAAGTCTAATTGATTCAATTACACTCTTAAATCCCTGGTTTGCTGCGCTGTGCTTGCTAATGACTCTGCGAAACATGGAGAGGTGTTGACACATGAAAGCAGTGCCTCTGCTCTGTGAAAATGTTATCTCAGCGTCTGACCCAAAAGGCTCGACACCCCTATCTAAACGTCCACGTGGCTCTCAGGCATGACATGCTTGTACGTTTCGGCCGTCTGTGTCGAATCCGGGTTGTCGAGCTTGCTGGACGTTAGAATGGCTGGTATTTTGACTCGGATGTTTCAGCAGTGGGATATGCCATTGATTTGCGCTGAGTGTTAGAACTAGTCCAACTTGTTACCTCCACAGGACTCATGTTCTTCTCTTTCCTGTTTCTCAGTGCTCATATTTAATTCACTCTGCCTCAATCATTGATGAGGGGCCGTGTTTCTTAGAGGAGGCTAGCTTAGAGGATCATCGGTTACTAAGAGACCTCAGTGCTTTAAACTCGAGTGGGGTGCCAGACAACCCCCAGGATCCTCACCTCAGCTCATATGGAACTGGAAACGTTCACGCAAGTAAGCTGCCATGAATTGTTCTCTTAGGTCTACTTCCAGAACGTCTGGCAAGGGATCTACTCTTGTCAGAGATCCTACAGCCATCCATGAAATCCAAGAAAATATAACAAGTCTATAGGTGGATAGGGTGACTCTCCCCTCTGCCCACATCAGCAGTGCTAGAAAATGGGATTGCCTGGTATGACTTTTAGTACCATCTCCTGTCAATGAAACAAGAACATGGCAATATATATACATAGCTATGATAACAAACCTGGGACAACCTTCATCGATGAATTCCAGCCCGGATGACAAAACGAAATGTAATTGCTTTTTCCTAAATAAGATCTAGGATAATAAGAACTCGGATTTTCAAGTTAGGACGTTTTTGTAATATGGTCCCAGGTCTTATTACTAAAAGATTCACTGTAAATCTGCTGGTCTTGAAGTAAATAATGGAAAAAATAAGGCTTGAAGTAAATAATAATATATTTTACAGCATTTACAGTAGATTTATGTACCAAAATGATAGTATATTAAATGTGTTCTAAAACAGTATTAAAAAAACAGATTTTACATTAAAAAAAATACAATCAAGAGACTCACAGCATGCAGTCATAATTGTTATTTGCAATCGTTTATGAAATCTAGGACCTATATTACAAAAGCCCTTGTCTGAGTAGCAATTAACATGATACACATTCATAAAGTTGTCATAAAAGGTACATTGCAAGTACACTGATACATTTTAACTCCCTGAAATTTGCTTCTAAAGAAACTTTCAGAATGAGATGTGTGAATGCTGAGAACCTTTTTAAGTTTAAAGAACCTCCACATAATGTCATGGTGCAATTGATATAGGACCTTTCCACCATTTAATGGTTCTTATAATCTTTAGAAGGTTCTTCACACTCCTGTTTCTTTTTCAAATGTGGTTCTTTTTGGAACCAAGAGTGATTCTTAATGGCAGCACCCAAAGAGTCCTAGGAAACTGGGTTTTATTTGTAAGAGAACTTCTTTGGAAAGGAAAACTGAAACAATTTGCACCACCGCTGCTTTCCTGCAAATGGAAATGCCAGTATTGTTCAACCTTAACTGTACAACGACTGATGCGACGCTCTCTGTGGAGAGCTCAGTTCTGTTTTGAAAATTTCGTCTTAAGCCGTAATTGCGCTTGCGAACAGCCAGTTCCTAAAAGGTTCTGAAAAGCATCCAAAATAGCTTTCAGGCTAATCAAGGTGTTAATTAGATTAGATGCAGTTTGAAATATCGCCCATTTTTAAAGCTCTTTCGAAACTCTTTCAAATTGACATTTATTTTTTGCAAAAGGCCTCTGTTGGACTAACATGCTTCTTCAAAGAGCAGCCTAATCACGGTTTCCTCGCCGACTTGAGACCTATTAAAAATGAACTTATTCCTTTAGATCAGTACAGATGTACAGTTTCGGCATATAAATTTCATGACCACAAATTGAAAAACCGAATTTAGAATGTGACACCCTGGGCGAACAAACGTTCAGCCCCCTCCCTGAGCTGCTCCACAGGTTCTCCTGCTGTGCTGCATGTATGTGCGTTCGTGGAACTGGGAATGACTTTTATTTTGCCATCAACATTGTGGTCTTGTTCGTTGTACGTGTCCATATTGCTTTCTCACTTATGGGGATGCAGTAATACACTGTATTGTCATTGTGTAGCAGCGTATTGTTGCATCTTTCTAGTATGTTAATCTGGATGGAGCACTAGACCTGGGGGTGGGGTTATGAACCACATTGTGTAAAAGCGTTCTAATGTTAGATGCTCTAAAAAATGTATGAAAGGTATGAAAAAAATATTGTAAAATGCCACTTATTTGACACTTATTTTGTTGAAACATTGAAAAAACACTGAGCTAATGCTGCAACATACTAAATCCTGTAATTAATTTTGTGAATAGTTACGCTCCAATTATAAAGAAATACCCAAAATGCAGATAATCAATGTAGAAATGTTTGGTGCGTAGGGATGTGAATTCCTAGAATTTTACTGATACAGATATCAATACTGATACAGCTTATTGATACTGACACTTATCAGTACTCTTATTAAAACCACTCTCCAGAATTTAGTATATAATTATACTTAGGATAAGAAATAATGAGCAAAATAGTTTCCTGTTTATAAATAAGGGAGTAATAGCTAGAGTCACTGTGTTTACACTGCAAAACATAGCAGTAGCAGCTCTGGAGGCTGCTGTTGGTCTTATTAAAATTTGCGCTTTTTGTAATATTTTTTTAGCATTTATTTTTTACAGAACTGCCCATTTTGTGCTCTTCTTCTCCACTTTAATGTCATTGATGTGCCTTCATGTTTCATGTAGTTGGTCCTTTTGCTTGCACTTGCTTGAAATTTCCAGGCGTACAGTTTAGCATTGTTAAGGAGATCGATGGGTATAATTCGGGCATGTGGTTTATGGGGTGTGAACCATAAGCAGGACGCGGGATGGGGGATTAAATCATTTCTATTCCTGTTAAAGCAGCATCCCATTACAGGCCTGCTGCTTTTGCAGGAGAGTTACAGACATCAGGGCCTGTCGGGACCGGACGCTCGTTTCTGTCTTCTTACAGGCATGCACGTCCTGTCCTGAGGGCAGCGGCCCATTCACTTCTGCCGCAGGGCTCCTTCCAGGCATTGTGCTCATTGGAGAACAGAGGATGGGTGGTAGGCGAAATGAGTGGGTCATTACTCAGTGGGAAACAGGTCGAGTTACAATAGTGGTTATGTCACTCCTGTGTGCGATCTTACGTGTTTTGAAAGAGATATCATGTTGTCGTTCTGTCACCATGGTGACATCTCGTGCTAGCCTTATCGCAGGGGAGCAGCAGCAGCACCATGAAGGATCAGGATCCTCAAAGATCTACAATTCATTAGCTTACCCACTCAGATATTTTCTCATTCTGATAGACCCCCTCAGGTCCAGCCTGAGCAGTAGCCCAGTGGAACCAAGGTCAAGGCAATTTATACTTCAGACTTGAATCCATTATCAGAGACTTTTAAGAGCTCTACAGAAGTCACTTTTGTCAATTTTAACAACTCTTAAAATTAACGTACATCCCTGGAAGGGCCAGTCACTCAAGTATTTTCTAGTTACAGTGGTCTTATGGTCCAGTGATGAATGGGGTAGAGGGTGGCTGACAACAGATGGACTATAGCCTGTAATTGTATACCTATGTAATGGTACTGTAAGACAGGTGGCCTTCATAAAGCAACCACTGAGTGAAAGAACAAGGTAAATGTTCCTAATAATGTTTTTTTGTGTAGCGCCTTCAGTCATAGGCGTAGAACAAGAAACAGTGTTTAATAGTAGTGGACTAAACATTGAACAGGGCAACAACACAGAGAGCAGTAGCAGGAAAGAACAACTAGATTGCAGAATCAGGATTTAGAAAAGATATGTTTATAGTTGGGTTTTGATGGAAACAGGAGAGGAAGCATTGTGAAGATTCTGAGGAAGGGAGTCCCAAATTTTGGGAGCCACACTAAGAGATCCAGCACCCTTTGAAGTTTCACCTATTGAAATTTGGGGATATTAAGCAAGCCAGTACCAGTTGAATGTAAAGCACGGGTAGGAGAATATGAGTAAAGTGATTCAGTGAGTAATAAACTGAAATGTGAGTGTATTTTCCCAGATGTTGGCATCTGCTCATGCTGTAATTTGCTTAATTGGGGAAAATTCATTCTGAGGTGCTGGAGAACGGGTGGGTTCCTCCGCCAGGATGGGTGGGCTTTAGCTGTAAAGCTGTAAAGTGTAGGCTTGTGTTTGGGGCTTCTTCCACAGTCACTGAAGTCTTAATGTGGGCGTTCCCTGCTGCTCAGAGCTGTGCCGTGAACAATAAAGTGAGTCAGCGTTGGTGTTTTCTTGTAAAGAGCTCCATAGAGTTTTAAAGGCCTGTGTAGGTACTAGCATGGACGATACCCTCTCTGCTTGCAGTGAGCCACTTATTTCATTAGTTTCACTATGATCAAAGAATGCTACACCTGTTCCTTGATGCTCCCTGAAAAAGCAAAAAAGCCCCCGTGTTTGGATGAGGCCTCAGGTTCCATCAGACCAAATTGTCCTTGTATGATTAAGTCTGTGTGGCATTAACTTTGTGAAGAATGTGCAACATGCTGCCTAAATTAAATCCTTATGCATCTGCACTTCTTTTTGTTCGGTGACATTCACAGTGTTATCAGACCGTTTATATGCCTGCTCTCAGCAATCAGTATGAAATGAGACAAATAGCCTTGCAAGCCAGAGAGACAAAGCCATATACAAGGTTCGTACAAGATAAAGGGGCTTGAGTTTATGCCATGAAACGATCCATTTTTATGCATAAGAGTTTGTCAAACAATGTCAGAAATGAATCACATAAACAGGACTTAACGTTTCCACACAGGCAAGTGATTACTCACATTTTGTATCCTGTTTCCTTGATGCTTGGTTTTAAACAAACTTCTGCAGTTAGTGTTTCCACATGTTACTAAATATACTAAATAAAACTAAAGAATAAGCACAAATAGCATTCTACAGTAAATAGTGATGTTATATTCTATATATCAGTGTGTTCCTTGTGGGAGTCCAGTATTACTGTAGTTTCCATCAGAAACCTGGTTTGACTCAATCAGTCCTTCATTAAATTACATCAGGAGCTGCTGATGGAGTTTCACAAATCCAAGCAACGGCTGGAGGAGCCGAGGAGGAATCTGGAACCGAACCTGTGTTCTCCTGACCAGCTCACACAATATTAACTCCCGTTTTACAAACAAAACAGATTATGATATGTTTTACTGCCTCCTTGTTTATTTGCTTTTTTTCTAATGTTAACTATGCAAGCAGAAAGACACATTATCACCCGCTGAGAAAAAGGATTTAAACAACTTGTTAAGGTGACCAAGACTTTTATACAGTACTGCATGTATTTTTGCACATCTTTTCTGTCAGCCTGGAACGTCTTGTAGCTGCTGTGTAGCATCACTTGGACAGTCGGCCCAAGACATTCTTTTGTCTTATGTTCGTTCCGTTCTGCTTTTGTCTTGCGCCGTGGTCCCGGAGGAACGTTGTTTAATTTCATTGTGTTCTGTGTGTATATGGTAGAAATTACAATAAAACCTACTTGACTTGACACCGTTTAACTGTTGCTCAAACAGTCTGCCTGGGACGTGTTGTAGCTGTGGTGTAGCATTGCTCCACCTGTTAGCCCAGGTTTAGTGGTTGTTGTGCCTATTTGCTCTAATAGTTCGGACCAGGAAACCTCTTTAGTTGTCCTCAGCCACAGGGAGGCATCAAACCAACCACATAAACAATACCAAACAATTACAAAAACAAAGCAAACAAACATTAATGTTAATCTGCAGCCTTTGTAATATAGTCCAGCGTACTCAAACCAGAACACCATGATTAATGGCTGTGTGGAATGCTAGTCCTCTAGGTGATGCCTGGAATGCATGTTTTGCGCCCGTGAGTGACAGGGCTCGTCCTGAACGCGGGGAGCTGTAGAGGATGAGTGGTGATGATTTCCATCTCTATGTTTTCTGTGAGTGGCAGCATGGGAATATCCGAGACACACCTGACAGAATACCATCACACCTGTCCCTCCATCCTCTCGCTCTCCCTCTCCTTCCCTCTCTCCGCGCTTCATTCCCGAGTCGTGTCACGGTGGTCCGGCCGCTGGTCTGCGGGGAGCGTGCAGGGAGCCTCAGACAGGAGCAGCTGCTCAGAATATTAAACCAGCTCTCAGTCCTCTCCCAGCCAGTCATCCTCCACTGCCTACACATACTACACCTCTACCTCTCTCTACACTCTTCCACTCTCTGCCGGGCTTCCTTTCTTCAGCTACTCCAAATTCCTCTTACTCTTTCTCTCTCTCCCCTCCCTCTCGGCCAGCGCTAATAAAAGGCAAAACTAGATCGATAAAACTAGCTTATCTTTTTCAGTTTCTCTCTCTCTCGCTCTCTCTCTCTCTCTCTCTCTTTCTCTCTCATGCGCTCACACACACAATCTATTTGTTTTTCTCTCTTTCCCTGTCTTTCATTCACTTTCTCCATCTTTTTACTCTCTCTTCCTCCCTCTTTTTTCCCTTCTTTTTTCTCTTTCTGTCTCTTACTTCTGTAGCTTTCTTTCTTCTTTATCTCTCTCATTCGCTTTCTCCTGTATCTCTGTGCCTCTCTCTCTCTCTCTCACCCACCCACCCTCCATTTTTCTTTCTCTCTTTTCCTCTTCTTGAAGTTCTAATCTAAAGAGCCCACACTTGTCACTTTTTGTAAAGGACCATAAACATGGAGATCACAGAGCTGCTAACATGCCAGTGTTCTCTCGATGACAAGTAATGATGCGTGGATGGAGAACAGCCTGTGGAAGCTCGCACTGGAATTCCCACATTCCCACAGTAACATTGCCCACTGCAGTCGCTCATCCCTTCATTCCTGTCCTCAGCACTGTGTTCACCTCACCAACAGTTGCTCTGTGATTGCATTTCCAGGTCTGGACCATCATAGAGTAACGTTAAGCTTTATTCCGGCTGGATTAACTGAACCTGAAGTCGTAATTGTTCATGTTGTGAAAAGGTTTTCATGGCTGGCTTGATTGTTCACTGCTTCACTGAGCTGGAAAAAACAACCCATTTTGTTTTCACCATGGTTGTGATGTCATAACACATGTACATATGACCACCCATTCAGCCTGCAGTACTTTAGCCCTTAACATTGTAGTGGTGTGAATGCCCCTTTCCTAAGGATCCAGGCTGAAGTTGACCATCTAGAACATTCCACTGTGGTTTGAGCCACCAATCGTGTTACAGAACCTTCCCTAGTCAAAAGAACCCAGGGCTTTAGACATGAAGGACGTTTCCGGGTAAACTACTGAAGCTCTGACCTTCTTATTAAACATTTCTTCAGCATCACCCACCCGAGAGATGGTCAGTGGGTTTTGAGGACTTCACTGTTTTGAGAATGAAACTGCCAGCGTTCCTGTCTGTGGAGTTTAATGGGCCAGCAGTGCCGACCCCTTGTCCCTGGTATTTATGACTCGGGAGATGAGATAAGATGCGATTGGGCCATTGAACAGACTGAGAAAAGTAAAATAAGATGCAGGTCATTACCTGGCACGTAAGGAACCTTCTGAAGTCACAGGCTGAAGAATTCGGGATGGGCAGCTGATGTAGCTCCTCTACTCCTGCAACCAATGACCTCACAAGTACTCATTTGTTGCCTCTAGAAAGGTTGGGCTTGGTATTTATTGCCTTATAGGGAGTCGTTAGAATGGGATGGTAGTAGGCAGCACTGCAGAAAAGGGGAGGATGTTTATACATGGTTGGTAAAAAGCCTGACTTGCTACCTTCTTCACTGCAGGCTGTAGCGAGACATTTTAACTAGCTGGAGCAAGGGGTTCCAAGTGGATGCTCCATCTGAAGTGTGTCGAGCTGAAAAAAAGATGAAAGGGAAAAGGGAAAGTGATGCGATATGATAGCCAGAGAAGGCTGGGTTTTATCAATACATATTTATATTTATACATATGTGTGTATATATCACAAATAATAACCATATTAAGTACAACCTATATGAACTGGTGGCTTGTGTGCATGATTAATTGGAGAAATGTTTGAGACGAGTCACTTTTCAGATATTGCATCGTTACAGAAACCACAGGATCTGAAACCTAACAATTTTTAAAATACTGTGGTAATGTGATTCTCGGCATGCTTTTACATTTTTGTGCTGCTGAATTGTTAGCCTCCTCACAGTAGTACAATGTAAGCCTGCAGCCTAGGGCTATCACCGTCACTTAATGGAAACCAATTACTTGTTATTATTCTTTATTAAAAGAATAATCTATTCTGATTTACTTTACTTGACAATTCCACTAAATTGATAAACAGCATCCACAGATCATAATAAAGTCATGTCTATCATTCTAGCACTCTAATTGCCTTTTTGAACATCACTGAAAGGATGGAACCCATCTCAGCAGGACCCCACAAATGTGCGTGCATTAAAAGGAGCAATTTTATGTGAATAAAGTAAAATTGTTACTTGCATAATTGTGAAAAAAATCCATTAGTGATATAATAACAATAATAGCCCTAGTAAAATATAAATATAAATAAATGTCCACCTGTGTTCACCTAGTATAAATGTCTTATTAGCTCAGAATCAACTAGCAGTGGGCAGATCTGTATGTGGGATTACACAGCTAAGTGGCGCTTGAAGATAACAGCAGTCATATATATTTAATGTTTTAATGGTTTCCCATTTTTTGTGAAATCTTTTCTCCTTTGAGTGTTTGTCTCTCTGGTTCCCAGACATCAATTTGTCAATAACTGCATCCTGTGTCCAAATAACTGGAGACTGAATGCCTTTTATAGTGTAAAAAAGAGATCTAGCCATAGTCCAACCCCCTTGCTCATCTCCCAGGAAGCGCAGGTTGTGTTTTTCAACGCTACTGTTACGAAAGCACGAGGGCTGACGTCTCAGAATCGTAACATCTCCAAATAACTCGCTCTCCTCAGCAAATTGTGTGCTTGTGCACACATGTGCTTGCATAAAAATGAGAAATTAGAACAGAAATATGGATTGTTCTCCTCCTCTAGTGACCTTTTGAGATGGGATATAATCACGACAATGGGATTTGGACGGCCCTGAGGGACACACTCACACGCACACTCTCTCTGTCTCTCTCTCTCTCTCTGTCTCTATCTCTCTGTCTCTATCTCTATCTCTCTGTCTCTATCTCTCTGTCTCTATCTGCCTCTCTACCTCTCTACCTCTCTCTATCTTTCTCTTTGCCTCTCTCTGTTTCTATCTCTCTCTCCCTCTTTCTCTCTCTCTCTCTCTCTCTCTCTCTCTCTCTCTCTCTCTTGCTCTCTTGCCCCCCCCCTCTCCCGCTCTCTCATTATTCACATGTCCACAGATGTTCAGTGCTGCGCTTTAGTGCTGGATCACAGGTGTTTCGTTTTTAATGATAATAAAAGGGCATCACATTAAAAGAGCATTCTGTCTGTTTAAATAAAATAAAACGATAACGGGAAAATACAAAAAAATGAATGCAGCTTAAAACGCATTGAATGCAGCTTATAAATAGCATCTTCAGTTGTTCAGTTGTTATTAAATATTTAGTGATAACCCATAACATACAAACACTTCATGTACAAGTAATGCACAGACTGGTATATACCGTTAACATTTGTTCAGACAAAAACGGCTTGGTGATTCTCTGCATTTCGTTTATAATGTGTTTTTATTGTCATGTTATTTGTGACAATATGTTTTTCCTTAATTCATGATTATTTAATAAACAAATAAGACACTAACACAAATTAATAATTCGGCAGGGAATTTAAATTAAAAGGCGAATACTGGTTTACCTTTGCATTTTCTTTAAGGATAATGCATTAAACTGAGTTTAAAATGAAAGTAACGTGTTCTGTGTGCATACTTGGGGGGGCATATTTAGGGTTATATCTAAAAAATAATTTTAGGCAATTTGTTTTACCAACACACAAGGCGTTTTTCCATTATCTGCGGGTGCTCTTGGAAGGTAAACCCCGGGAAATGCAGCGGATTACTGTATTCAGAGTTCTACATTACTGCATACATATTAACAGAAGTCTTAGTCTTACTAACACACACAACACTGCTTCACTGCTCCAGCGGCTGCTCTTCCCAGGGGACGACCCTCCGTCCGAGATCACAGAGGATGAGTGTGTTCTGTTGCGGTTGTTGCATAGTAACCAAGCAGGCACAGGTGGAAGGGCCCCGCCCCGTGCTGTGTGAGCACACCACACGTGCCATGGCCTTTTGAAGTAGATGACTCTGTGCACAACCCTCTCGCTGCTTTGTCTTCACTGAGGTTACTGTATTGCGTAGCCTGGAGCTGAGTCTAGAAATGACCTATACACTAGTGCATTATACGGTTATGCGGATGCACAGACTTTATGGAAGGCTGTGACCTGTTCAGATGTAAAAAATGCAGAAAACATTTGTAAATCTGTCCTCCAAATGCATCCCTCCCGCCATGTGTCAAAAAAAAAGCTAAACTAAACCCAATTAATCCCAATAAATATTTTGGCGAAAGATATGTCTGTTTTCCACTTTCACATAAATATAAAAATGTGCTCCGTAAGTTGAGACAGTTGAATTCTGCATATTTCCTCTATACTTTTGGCTTGAAGCTTCTCGGCTAATGCCTTTACCATATACTGAACATAAATAGTCATCCAAATTTTACCCATATGTGAACCCTTTACTTAAACCCTTCACATGCACCCAAAACATGTATGTTCACATTAAAAATCGAATTCAAAAGTTAGAGTTTGTTCTGGTGATAATGAAGTGTAGTCTTTTCTGTTTTTCAGCTTTTTAGAATGAGTGTACAAATGAATTGGTTGAATAAACATGAAGCAATGGCACATGAAAGAGCATGAAAGAACAATCATTTATATTTATTGTGAGGAATGAGATCAGTTATCCCCTGAAGGTTACAGCATTGTAGTCGTTTCTGAGATACTGCTCACCTGGCATTTCACACCAATTTAAGCGAAGGCTCTGACTCTGAGATAGGACCGCTGTGTGTTATTTATCTGGGATCTTTAAATCAGAAATAGACAATCTCCGGCTTTAGATAGCTGAGAGTGATTTTATTTTTGGCCTTTGGCGATGGACAACCAAACGTTCTGCTTTATCTCCTGTAGCAGTTCTGCATCCAGTCGTGTTCGGGTCCTTATCAGAATGCATGGAACTCCGCATCCCTGCATAGGCCATTGGTCTGGATTTCTTAACAGCTTATCGATCCAGCCGGTCGCGTTTGGTTAATTGAGCATTCAAAGAGGCGAGGCTGGAGTGGACCATGTGGAGGACGTTTAGGACACTTGCTTATTGTTGTTTAAACCTCTATCTGTTAAGAACCCCAGAGGACTTCTGAGTGTTGTAGCTCAAAGGCACCCTACCCCATCAAATGCTACTATAGATACCCCATCAGGCGCGCATGCAAAAGCCCAGTCTGGCACAAATGCATCACCCCACCAGGAATGCATGCATTAACCATGCATTAAAATGAAATAAAGTATTGACTAATACTTAAAAGACCTATAAAGATAAAAAAAAACGACTATGTGCACATTTAATAGGAGCGCAGGCTTCATGTAAGCCAAAACTATAGCTTCTAGCCTAAGCCTTCTCCCACTCCCAAGTGAAGCCAGTAAAATCACACAGCTGAGGTGTAACAAATTTGCGGCAAAAACATCTTTTAATTGTTTGGGGATTTAGAGATTGGTAGAAAACAACATACTTTCCACTGTTGGGGTCAGTAACTGTGGCACAATGGTAAAGCTATGAAACAGTTTAGTTTAATTAGCAATATGCAAGACAAAATTGCACAGGGGCAACAAGATGCTCCCCCAAGAACTGTTGCACTGTTGATAGAAAATGATTTTAAAGTGTTTCTCTGTAGAGATGCACAGTGCATAATGGGCACCGACAGTTATCATGTTCTTACCATTGGTACCATTAGTATCATTGAGAATGAACCACAACCCAAATAAAATTGGGTAAGTGGTCCCTTTTCATTTGGTGGATGGGGTAGAGGATGGCAACAGATAGACAGTGGCCAGTAAATGTAAACCTACAAAGTGATAGTAGAATTATATGGTAGATGTTTCTGATGAAATGGCCATTGAGTGTAGCTATAACATACACAATGTTATGGCAGCTGAATGTAAGTGTGCTTCAGGTTATCAGGAATATGCATTTAAAGATAGATGCTAAAGATATTGAAGAACAATGGTCTGTTCCGTTGTATTTCTCAGTACTGGTTGTTGATACTGGCAGTCCCACTGAAATGGCATGTTTCCAGAAAGCACTGAACGTACACACTGTTTTCCTCAACAATCGACTGGGTCTCTTTTCAGTTCATCATGCCTATTAGTGGTTTCCATCCTTGCATTTCTGTGTCTTTCTTTATTACACACACACACTATTCTCCCCTCGCTCTAATAATCAGCTCTCTGTTGCTGACCCACTGATTCCTCCTGTTTATGCACAAACAAACACGCACAGATAGAGAGATAGATAGAGAGAGAGAGAGAGAGACAGATAGAGAGAGAGATAGAGAGATGGATAGAGTATAATTTTAAAGGAAATGAGAACATATCAAAATAAGACAAATGTTGCAGTGGTAACAGAACTTAAATAATTCTGAGAAAACAGATCTCTTGTTCACTCTTGAACAAAATGGCAATAACTAACTTTCTAGTAGTGTTTTGCTATCCAACCAATCAGTGCCTCATAAAGAAAAATGAAGTGCTTGTGTAGGAAAGGAGCCAATCCGAGAACGTTATTTGTTTTTCCTTGCTGCTGTTTGGCTGCTGCACTTTTGTTCTTCTGTATTTTTATTACTATAAAGTAAATGAATGTATTACTGTATTTTACGGTGGCCGAGAGAGCTCAACGCGCTGCAACTTCAGAAAACACATGCAAACAGAAAATAACCTTCAACGAATTAAGAAAAATTAAGAAAACGTCTCCATCAGTTTGACAACACAGGCACTGCAAATACGGAAACGCGCTGCAAATTCTCACAACACAACCAAACACAGAAACACACTGCACACACAGAATGGCGCTGCAAATAGCAGGGACCACAACGGAAATGTTTCAGGGGGACCTCATAGTGATGTGTCATGAGCAAAAGCAGTGGCTGTAAGAGCCAATGCTTTGTAGTGAATCAGAACTCATCGAGTGAGAGCCGGCTCCCCACTTCATCTCCTTTCGCTGCTCTGCTAACGGCAGAACTTCGTTTAATTTGGCAGCAGTCACATGTGAGCATATAGGATCATACCATTATGTGAAAACAGAGAGGACGAGAGACGTGACAGTCAGGTCCGTCTGTCCGTCCGTCCGTCCGCAGATACTAACTGAGAGGAGAAACCCATCCAACATGAGGCATTTGATTTTTCTGAATGGCAGCCTGCACTGTGGACATACTTTCTGTCCTGCACTGTGGACATACTGTTTGACCTGCACTGTGGACATACAGTCTGTCCCGCACTGTGGACATACTGTTTGTTTATCGAGTTTTGTTCTGTGGATTTGTTTGAAGTGTTAAAATTATTTTAAAAAGGAATGCCTGCTTTTGTAACAGAACAAATACACAGAATTAGGGAATTATGAGGCTTCACATAAAAACACTAATTGCAAACGGGTTTATCAACACACAAAGCATTCATAATTGCCAAGTTAGGCTAAAATACGAGGCTACAGATGATGCTAAACTAAGAGGCGTTTGGGAGCCGAAATAACCGGCTCTTCTTTGGGAGTCGAGTCACAAGAGCCGGCTCTCTGAAAAGATCCGAACTTCCCATCACTACACAAATAATCATGTCCCAGGTCCGTCACTTTTTGAGGTCTCCCTGAAACATTTCCGTTGTGGTCCCTGCTATTTGCAGCGCGTTTCTGTGTTTGGTTGTGTTGTGAGAATTTGCAGCGCGTTTCCGTATTTGCAGCGCCTGTGTTGTCAAACTGATGGAGACGTTTTCTTAATTTGTTGTGTTTTTTCTGTTTGCATGTGTTTTCTAAAGTTGCAGCGCGTTGAGCTCTCTTGGCCACCGTAGTATTTACTTATACCACTTATACCAAAGAAAACGACAACGCATACCAAAGAACACAAGTGTGCGTGAATTACAATGCAGTCTATACAGGGGTAATGTTGGTATTTACATTCTAGCACTGCAGGATTTCAGTATACACTGTTTTTTTTGGGGGGTTTTTTCGGGGCAAATATGAGGGCATTTTTAACCACATCACAACAACACGTTTTTTCACTATACACGGGTGCTCTTGGAACGTAACCCCACTAGTCGTTCAAATATTTGCTGCGTTTGTTCATGCCTCCATGGCTCATTGAACCACATTTTGAAATGTGAATCCATAGTATTAATAATATCATATTTTACAGTATAATCATCTATCAAATGCTCATCATTTTAATACATTTCCTCAGGCAACAGTGTTTGAAAGCATAGAGTGTAAACAAAGCCCCATTAAGTACGTTCTGTAATCGCTGTGCTTACTTGTATGTAAATTGACAGACGGAATGGTTGAGTGCGAACAGCCCATTGATCTGGTTGTGTTTGTGTGAGCAGAGAATTAAAGATAGCCGAGGAATGCAGGGAATGTCCGTTAGTACGCAGTGTTCCTCCGAGAGGTCAGGCTGACAATAGTATATTGTTAACTGCTGTTTGTGCTGGCAGGCCCTTGCAACTTGCTCCAGTGCTTTGTTTGAGGATTATATGGACTTAATTGCCTGCTGTGGTGAGAAACGGGCCTCCCGTATTGCTGTAAGCTTCAGGAAACTGAAATGGTTTTCGCCATTAGAACAGCAAGCGGACAACGCCAGGGTGTTTGCATGCCAGTTCTTCACACTGCATTCTCTATCCATTTTCTCCTCCTTTTAAAGGTTCAAATATGACCAAATATGTGAGACACAGCCCATAGTAGTGCACCCACGTTCCAGCAACAAAAGAAGGAAATTCGAGAGAAATTGAACGTACAGGGCTTGGTTGGTAAACTAAACAAGTGTC
This sequence comes from Brachypetersius gabonensis, assembly GCA_037577145.1. Taxonomy (NCBI): domain Eukaryota; kingdom Metazoa; phylum Chordata; class Actinopteri; order Characiformes; family Alestidae; genus Brachypetersius; species Brachypetersius gabonensis. The sequence continues at coordinate 4,200,256 of JBBJLR010000139.1, read as the reverse complement.
CGGCCTGGTGTATGTAGTTGCTTTGATGTTTAAAGAAGTCTTTTGGCTTCAAGGCTCCTCAGCAGATATCAGGAAAGCTTGCCTCTGAAAGGTTTCCTGCTTTTGAGTATATTCCCCTCCCTGCTTGCCCCTCAATGAGAGTAGGTGTCAAATATTAAGGGAATGCAGTCCAGCAGCTTGTAAAGCCTGAGGGCCTTGGAATGCAACTTGACGATGATGGCCTGTGATTTGGAGCTTGTTTGTGTTTTCCTAAATGGTTCCTGTCAAAACCTTCCAGCACCCCGACCAAACCTCGGATAGAAAAACTTGGCCTGTTGTGGAATTTTGCTTTTTCCTTAATAGCAAATACCTCCGAATAAGCTGCAACTCGGGAAGGTTTCTCCAACTCAGGCTGCAAGTATCAGGGGAGAATGACCCTGCCAAGACTGCAAATGAGCTTCTCTGGGCTGGCAGAGCAGCCTGCCTCTCACTGATCCAGCACTTATGCTGACAGGGTTTGCAGCTTGGCAAAGCGCGGCACGCATGATGGATCAAGTCGCGATCCTTCTCGACAGCCTTGCCCCCGTCCCTCAGAGACGTGACCCTCCGATCTTGCACTCCAGCCACCGCCAGCCACTTCATCCCTGTCCCAAGACAAAATACGGAGGTCTTGAACCTACAGATATGTCTGTTTATGTGACAGATGACACACGAGTGTGTGCCTTAAACATATAGTTGGGCCAAAGCATTAGTACAGTGTTCTCTTTCAGTTCTGGGAAAACTGGGGGTGGGATGGGATGGTGAACACTGTAAATGCTGTTACATCAAATATCATCAAAATCATCACTCATGTCTCAAACCATATGTGACTGCTAAGGCTTTGTCGCAATGGTAGAACAATGGTGGATATTCGAAGGGATGTGAAGGTCAGTTCTGAGAAATGTCGTTTAACTGTGTGGATTAGCTACAGTTTTTTGTCTAGGATTGTTTTAATGGCTGTTTGGTAGTAAGACAACATTAATATTACTGCTTAAACACTAGAGTAATGAGACAGTGTCTTCCTGGGTAGCTAATAGAGGAATACAGAAGTGTTTTCTAGCAGAAGTAGGTAACAGAATGCATTAACTGAGCAAAATGCATTAATTAAAATACTTGAGCGCAGCTCAGTGAGGGACCCCAGGCTCGGCGTCGCTGGCTGCTCACTGCTTCACTTGGTGAATGGGTTAAATACAGAGAATAAATTTCATCCTGTTCACACTGTGTGCTGTGCTGTGTCCATGTGTGACTATAAGGAGACACATAGCTAATGTTAGCTTAAAGTTTCTTAATGTTTTTGGATGAAAGTATGTTGTGTTGTATGTTTTGTTGAGAGTAAATTAGCTAATATAAGCTAAAGCTGACATTACTATTACTGAGTAATGTGCCCATTTTTAACCACATACTCTTTTGATTATGGTCAAATAAAAAATTAATGTCAAACAGTAACAAATTATTAATTCTGATAATTGTTTCTGAATTGCATATAATTTAAGGCCTTCTCCTGCTGTCCAAAGACATGAGCTGGATTGGCGATGCTAAATTGCCCAAGTAAAATGACTTAAGTAAATAACCCAAGCAGGTTTTAGTGGCTTTTTACTCCTGTGCAAGTAAATTGTTACTACATTGCAGTATTAAATAAAATTTTCAGTACTCTTTCCGATTCTTTCTTATATAGTATTGCACTAGTACTTTTTAGAATATATTTTTATTCTCCCATGCACAAAAACAGCAAGTGACAGATGAATAAAAATGGTAAATAACATGGACAGCTCTCAGGCTTTGAACATTAGCCTCAGAACTCCAGTGGAAAATAAAAATAAGCAAACATCCGACATCAAAGATGTCTTGGTTGACAGATAGCGTTTGTGGGAAGAGGAGAATCATGTATTTTCCATGACAATGACAGCAAACACCTACAAACCCAAGCGCAGTATGTATACCAGTTTTTCACTGCTGGGTGTCTTTTAGCACGCTTGGAATGTTTGATCTTTTTGTCACATTATGAAGCACAGATAGTCTGTGTTTGTTGAGTAATTTTTTTGGTTAGTGTGCCAAGAAATATGAGAACTTGCCTGGTCGGCACAGAGTTTGTATATAAATCAACATATTTGACTCATTTGTTCTACTTATTGCTCTGATGTTGCCGTACTAGGGCATCATACTGAGGTTTCTGCATGCAAGAGCTTTTGGCCCACAGCTGGTTCCTCCTCAGGCTACATTTTTGTCATTTCTTTCAAGCTGCATGAAACAGTTCTCCTCCTGAGTAAATCCCCACTGAGGAGCAGGTGATGAGCCACTCGGTTGATTGGCCCACTGGTCAGTGTGACTCCAGGCCTCCAGCTGTGCTCAGATCAGTCAGCATGTTTCTTTTGTTTGTGCGTGCACGTGTCTGGGTTTAAGAGGGCTCCAGCTGCCTCCTCTTCCTTGGCAGACGCCCCGGGCCACCCCCCGTCTCCCTGGGTAAGCCTTTTCACTGTGGCAGGAGCAGACCCTGGCTGACCCCGTTGCCCCACTACCTCCATCATGATGCCAAACTGCCCCTGACCAATTTTTGGCCGTCTGGAGTGGACAGGGCTGCATCTGGCGCTCTGAGTCAAAGGAATTTCATTCCACCTTTCAGGAATAGTGTATGGCCTACAGATACCTACAGGATATATCATGTTTCTTTGTTGGTCATACTTATTAATAGTTATTTTGATAGTTCATCACAGCTAGATAAAGTAAAGTGGCACTTATATTGACATGTTAACACAGCACAGCACAGTGTGAACAATTTAACCCATTCACCAGAGTGAAGCAGTGGGCAGTCAGTGATGCTGTGTCCAGGGGGCGGGGTGTGGGGACCGTGTCTTGCTCAAGAGTACCTGACAGTCCAGGGACTCAAATCAACAACCTTCTGATCACAGGAGCAACTCCTTAACCATTAAGCCACAAGCCGCCCCATGTCAATGTACAGATAACGTCATGAAAACCATCACAACTTTCCTGCCTTGCAGTTTGTCCACATTTACATGGAGCTTTGACACCGTCACAGTTACTGTCATCTTCAATAACATAGTATTTGTGCACTGCATGAAAAAAATCAAGCCATTTGTCTGTTGTCTAACTGAATGCCACTTAGCCTGGCGTTATCTGGCCAAGATCATAATAGCAACCATAAGAGCTGGAAAGGGTTCTCTTGTACTGCGTGTAGATTAGCGAAGTGAAACTGCCCCTTTTGGCCTGCTGTACCTGCGCCCAGCACTGTCCGCCTGTATCAGTGTGCGTCAGGCCTGGTTTGTTCCTCCAGATTTATGGAGGCTTTTTTATCGCATGGCTCCAGCCAGCTCTGTGATAAGCAAATATGTGGCCAGCTTTATTGTCTCAGCCCAGCAGCGTTTTCTGTGGTTTTCAGAGCTGACTGTCGAGGGTTAGCGACGTAACTAATCACCCTTTTTCTCGCTCCCCCTGGTGTGACTTACAGTTAATTTCACGTGAGTCTGCTGCTGTAATCGGTCGTTCTCTTTTTCCACTTTCAATTGCGAAATTTACTATGTGTCCAGACAACAGTGGATGCTTTATGTATGTGGAGCTTCTGGCACAGTTCATTTCTGTGCCACCACTGACTGCAGGTTGTAGGGCTGCAGTTAACCTCATGAGGCCTCGTTATTAATCTTAAGACTTATTATTCAGTACTATGAATTATTTAGTAACTACTCTAAATCTAGTAAGTAAGCCATGCAGTTCTTAAAGAGAGGATCCACATACAGGCCCACTTACAGGCAGTGTAGAGAAACCTTCCAGACTTGTTCACACTGGTGGTGATGGGAACCAAACATCTGGTTGAATGCCTTGAAAAGCTACCTTTGAAATGAAGCAATGCAGTTTAAAAAATCTATTTATGGTTATTCTTTCACATTTGTCCAATCACCATCATTACAAAGAAATCTTATGCTGGTAAGTTTCTGTACAATGAGCTGTTGTACATCAAATCACTCCGATTGATTTTGTTTACATCGCAGTGATAAAATTATGTCGAAATGCCGGATGGAATTCCTCTTTTAAAGCCTCATTATCTTGGCTTTTGCCATTACTTCCCAAGGAAAGAGGCCTGCAATTTCATGCACTTTGTTTAGTAATTTGTGCACTCGATAGTAATCATGTACGTATACAGAGTGCATGTAAACTGTTGTCAACAGGAGCATGAATCACAAGAATGTGCATTTTCTGGGCACTATGGGAGATGTATTGAAATCACAGCTGTTCACACAAGCTGTTAATAATCCTCCCAAGTGCTGAGAAGAATAAGATGACAAAGACGATGGCTATTTATTTACTTATTTACAGAGATTATCATTGACTGTAGTCAACAATTGCACGCAGTCTCTGTTTTAAATGTGCAGTACTTGCAGGTCGCTGGATGCTTCAGCTGTACAAATAAGGACAGAGTGAGCCGAGCTGCCAGGCCCTGCCCCGCTGGCCTCAGCGCCCCTCCCTCTGTTATTGGGATGCCCTCCTATTCACTCACTCATCATCTCCCGCTTCATAATGTGGGGTGGCATGGCACATAAGAGACCCCGTCCCGTCCCGTCCTGTCCCGTCTCTTCCCATCTATCTCTCTCTCTCTCTCTCTCTCTCACCCTGTAATGTGTTTATTGTGCTCTTGCTGTGGGAAGAACAGGACACGGATTCAACACATAAACCAGGCTATTGTTTTTGACTGGTCAGAGGAAGGGGAGAAGACTGGGTTGAAAACACTTCATAATAAGAAAAACACAGAACAAAATATACCCCAAAGAATGGCAGCAAATGGCTGTTTTATGTTTCATGCCATTTTAGGCCTTAATTGATAAATACTGTCTTCTGTCTTCCTCTGTTGTGCATTTTAACACTAGAAAACAGTGCATAACATAATAATGTACTTAGTCAGACTAGTACTATGGCAATTGTTGATTGTACTAAATATTTTCTTATCTATTTTCTTTTCTTGCACTCTATTTTGTTCTGTCTGCACTTGTGGTGTTTGTTTTTTGTTCTTTTGTTGCTCTGTGGTCCTGGAGGAACATTGTTTCATTTGACTGTGTACTGTGTGTACATGTAAAAACTAAAGCTGGTCGGCCAGGTGAGGTAAGCCGGGGTCTCTCCTTGGTCGTACCACTGTGTGTGGGAAGGAGACGAGGGGTTGCATGATCATTAGCATTCAATCCTTCTGTCTTTATCCACCTGAGTGCCGGCTCACTGTCCTACTTTGCATTTTGTGAATTGGGAGGACGCACATGCCTTGAGGGGGTCAGCGCGTCCTGCTCGGGCCGAGAGGGGTAAAGTGACTGTGATTTGAAAACAAGCTTTGCAAGTCGGCAGGTTTCGGGGAGTTACTATGTGCATTGTGTTTCCACACCAAGCCGGTCTTTCCAGAACTCGTCTCGCCTGCCTTCCGTTCTCAGTACTGCCTCTGCAGCTGATTAGCGGGGAGATAATAGTGCCGAGAAGCCTTTTGTGAAGCTGAAGTTTGTTTTCCTTGTCTCAGCACTTATTAAAAGATCATAAAAAAATGATATTATTAAATTTTTATGCACAAATCTCAGTGCAGCATGATGAAAAGTCTTAAATATAGGAATGTTTTTTTTTATTTCAGGTACAGTCAGAGGAAGTTTGCTACTTTTCTGGATTGCAGACCAAGCAGCTCTGAGTTTATTTCCCAGATTAAAGGAGAGTGTGCTGTCTGGCTCCTGTCTGGAGCAACATATTCATCTGAGTTTAGCTGGAGCTGTAGTGTAAAGCCTTGATCTCAAACCGTTCGCTGACAGGAGTTGACCAGAAAAATGCAGTTTCTTAAATAATAGTTTGCTCTCCGCTCTCCTCCACTGCTCATCACTCCAGAGACATTAGAAAGAACTTTGATCACTATCACTCTCGCTCTCAGACAGCAGAGCGGCCTGGGTAGGGTTGCCATATTGGCAGGAGTGTGCTCTGACAGTAACTTTTGCTATAGTGATATAGTACTAAAAGCAAAGTATAGTACTAAACTTAAAGTAAATCATTTTAATAACAGTAACGTTGTTGCTGTTATATTATTGTTATACTACTACTACCAACAACATCTTGTTTTTATTATTGTTGCTATTCTTAGTAGTAGTTGTAGTAGTAATAATAATAAGGCATTAAAACAGAACATCTGGAATGTTGCTTATCCAAATAGAATTTTCCATCCATCCATTTTCTGAGCTGCTTATTCCTAACCAGAATTACAGTGACACTCATAAGGCAGACAACAGAAAAACACCATGGACAGAGCGGTGGTCTGTAAATGCATTCACACCTAGGGGCAGTTTACCATCTCCAGTTCGCCTCATGCCAATGTTTTGGACCATGGTGTGAAACCAGAGCACCCACACAAACATGGGGAGAACATACAAACCCACCCAGAAACATCTTCGTCCGTCACAGCGGGGAGTCCAAGCCAGAACTGTCTCGATGTGTGGTGATGCCGCTAACCGCTGCGCCGCCACATTGCCCACAGAGCTGAAGACTTGTGCAATAATATTTGTTGTTTGGTATAGAGAGGAGGGACTGAAGGAAGGTCAATAAAGCAAGTTTTTATATGAGATAATTATAAAAACATAGTTTTCTGGTTGCTTGCTGTTATCTGCCTTGCAAGGAGTGAATAAAACAATCAGAATGATTAATGTCAAGTGGCTCCAAACCAATCAGCAGTTGTGTATATTTGTCACAACAAGCTAGACTGATATGGGTCAAGATTAAGGCCTCTGTTATAAGGACTTTGACCTGTTCTGATGACTCAGTGACTCTGTGGTGTAAAAAGTAGCCCATCAATCTGCCCTATCAAATACGTAAATGTTTACCTGTGTGGTTCTAGTGTTCAGCTTGGAGTTTGTGTTTGGGGTTATTTTACTGTAGTTGTTGGATTTGGCATTGAATTGAGCCAGGCCTCCCTTATTGTTTCCCATTTTTTCGTTTCTGCGTCATGGCCATTTGGTTCAGTGTCAGGTGGGCTGATCGTTTACAGCCCACAACATGGTGTCATTTTACAGGCTGCCTGCCATCTGAAGTCAGACCAATAAAAGAAATAGCTTTTGAGTGGAAGGATCTTGCTGCTTATTATGAAGTTTTGTCCTTGGAGAAATCCGGCGAGCTAGCTTGTCTCATTTGTTGGGATTTATGGAGCGTACGCATTCTTTCCACTAAAAGTGCTCATGCATGGCTGTCATATTCATATTTACCTCTTGTAAAAGTATTATGAACACGTCCCCGTTTGTGTACCTTTCCGCTCACAAGCTTCTTCTTCCCTGGAACTTTTTTTTTGCAGGATGGAACCTGACAAACATTCCTTTCCGAGGGGTTGGCAGTTGTGCTCAGTCTATAGACGCGATGTTAGTTTGTGCTTTGTCGCCAGGGCGGTTTGCCAACAGGGTGTTTGCTTCTCTTCCTTGTACCTCGGGACGCAACAAGCCTGCAAGATTACTCTCAACGTGTTCGTCCCATTTTTAGATGCAATAAACAGAAAAAGCATTCAATAAGAGCCATTAGTTGTCTCTACAGATTTTACGCTCTGTGTGTAGAAAACAGTATTAAAGAGAATTAATGGGTATAAAAAGGATTAGGAAGAGGAAATAGAAATAAATTGGCATTGTTTAACAGGAGGTGCTGTGGAAAGCAGGGCAGCATCAGAGCATTTGAGTTAGTCTGATTGCTGGCTTGCGTGCTCCTAATCGGCAGAACACTGTTCTCCTTCCCCTGGTGCACGCTGCAGAGATTCCTGCTAGACCTGGAACCTGCTAGACCTCAGAGAGAGAGAGAGTATGTGTGTGTGTGAGAGAGTGAGAGAGAGAGTGAGAGAGAGAGTGAGAGAGAGAGTGAGAGAGAGAGAGTGAGAGAGAGTATACAACTCTCACTCTCTCACTCTCTCGCAAAAACATTAGAAGTGCACTCAGTAGTGTAATATGTGAAGTGTGAAGTTTAGGACCTCCAGAGATCTCCGAAGAGGCTAAAAGCAGCATGAAAACATGTACATGGATAAAAGTAGTATGGGCAACCCTCTTGTTTACATCAGTATCAAAAAATAATATTTGATAATGAAAAATGTTGAAAAATTAGCTTCTTTCAGATTTTATGTTTACAGCCAAAATGTGTGATTGTTGCCTGTTTGAGTAATTGTGTACATATAATTTATTACATCTCTCTCTCTCTCTCTCTCTCTCTCTCT
>JBBJLR010000139.1:4174890-4190861 GCA_037577145.1 Brachypetersius gabonensis | reverse complement strand
CACACACACACACACACACACACACACACACACACACACACACACACACACACACACACACACACACACACCCCTCAGCAAGAGCACAACAGGTGGGCGGCAGTCAGGAAGAGCCAGAAAAAGTCTGTGTGTGTCTGTGTGTGTCTGTGTGTGTCTGTGTGTGTCTGTGTGTGTGAGCCATTGTAAACAAGGGGTTCTGTAAATTCCGGCATTTTTTCCACGGGTCACAAAGTTTATTCACAGGTCTTTCTAATCTAGCCTAATTTCAAGGCTGTTTCTTCATGCCCGCCTTAGTGTTGCTCTCTGGATGTGCCCCGTTCTTCTAGAGGAGTTTCCTCGCCTGTGAAAAAGGCCCTTTGTCTGAGCGGGCCGTGCTGAAAATCTCATTCTTCCAGTTTGCTCTTCTGCAGATAAGGCAGGATCAGGTTACGGCTTTAGAAGAATGATGATTGTTGAATTGTTGAGTTGTTGATTGCTGTGTGTGCACCGAAAGGATGTGCTTCAGCCGTTCTATTGATCCGTGGCTTGGGCTGCAGCACTTAAGTGCAGTCGCGCAGTGGTCCAGTCTTGGTCAATACTGCAATAAAGTTTTGAAACGCTGGATTTCCCAGCGCTCTGTGATGGTAAATGCTAAAATGAGATAATCATCGTCCAGAGCTCCGCGACCAGAGCCCCATCTCTTAACACATTGAGAGCCCCCAGGTTCCAGCTCCGTTTGAGCCTGATGAGATGCTGCCGGAATGAGTCGGAACGTGGCGAGCTCTTAAAATCAGTGACCAATTAAAACCAGCGGTGAGGGTACACTGATTTTGCCTGTGGGGATAATGATGATCAGGATCACATTTACGGGCTGAAGCCTCATGCTGGTGAACATCTCTGCAGTATCTTCATCATCATCATCATCTTCCTCTGCTGCTGCTTCTTCACCCACTGCTTCTTCTTTTTCTGCTGCTGCTACTTATTTTACTGCCTCTTCTTCCGTCATTTTTTTCTCAATCTTCTGATGTTTCATCTTCTCCTTCTTATAATCCTTATTTTTCCTCCTCCTAATTTTGCTTCTTCCACTTTCTTCTTCCCTTTCTTCTGATCCTTCTCCTTCTCCTGCTTCTCCTTCATCTCCATCTCCTTCTCTTTATTCTTCTTTTTCTTCTCCATCTCCTTTTTCTTCTTGTCCTTTTTCTCCATCTCTTTCTCCTTCTTCTTCTCTTTCTCCTTCTTCTTGCCCTCATCTTTGTCTTTCTCCTTCTTCTCCTTCTTCTTGCCCTCATCTTTCTTTCTCCTTCTTCTCCTTCTTCTTGCTCACATCTTTGTCTTTCTCCTTCTTCTAATCTTACTTCTTCTCCTTCTTCTCCATCTTACTTTCTTCTTGTCCTTTTTTCTCCATCTCCTAATCTTCTTCTCCTTCTCCTTCTCATCCTTTTCCTCCTTTTCTTTCTCATTCTCTTTCTCCTCCTTCTCCTTCTCTTTCTCCTCCCTCTCTCTCTCCTCCTTCTCCTTCTCCTACATCTTCTCCTTCTCTGTCTCCTCCACCTTCTTTTCCTTGCCCTCCTCTTTCTCTGTCTGCTTCTCCTTGCGGTTTGTGGAGCTTAGGGTGCTTTTATTCCACTTTGCCTCTGTCCCTTGATATTCACATGAAGCCATGCAGTGAACAAGAGCAAAAATAAATAAATAAAACAGGGCAGACTCTGGGACAGTACTTGTGTTTTGTTGCCGGGTCATGAAAGGGGCTGCAAGAGAACGGCATTGTAATTAGCATGAGGCGACACTGTGCCCCTCACCCCTGCTCCGTTTTGGGACTGTTTGCTTTAGGAATGTCACAGCCTATGACTTCCCCTCACTGGCCAGCACAAGGCATGCAGACACAGCGGCCCCCACCTGTCACATCTGTACTCCGCTCTCCACCACGCCAGAGGCAGAGCAAGGCTGGCTGCCTGCTCTCTCTATTTTTAACAGGTTTTCAGAACTTGTACTCGGTGCGTGCCACTAGGGCTGTAATGGATTGCTCTTCCCCCTGCTTCATTTGCAAGGGGCTTTGACTAAACAGAAAAGCTTGCTGTGTTGCCGCAGTCCGGGATCACATGTCTCTGGATCACGTGCTTGGCAGTCTCCTGTCAAGAGCCACGGCTTTACTCTTGCAGGGATCTCCTGAGCCATTAGTGCTCTGATTGATTTAGAAAATTCTAGTTTAAATAGATTTACAGGAGCACTTTAGTATATTGCACCAAACAGCACCATAGTGTAATTTTCTTGATGGAGAAAAGCGAAGGCTCGTTTTGTTTTAACAGGCTGAATTTAAGCCTTAACTAGCCGTGATAAATGGTCTTTTGGAGACAGTGGCCCTTGGGGATCAATACCGAAGGTTTCAACAACTTTTTCTTTATGATGAGCCTTGCTATGTGGAGGGAGAGGGGTCTTTATAAACATCCTCCCAGTTGGAAAGCTCTGAGTCCGGAATGGATTATAGCGAGGGATATTTTGCGTAAACCGCCAAAGGCCGTGCTCATTTTCAGGGTGATTTTTCTCCCAGTGAACATCTACAGTGTTGGACCCTTAAATACAGGCATAGGTTATTTATGATGTGAATGTGTTTATTAGGCTTATTTGTCTAGATTTCCTTCTCCAATTTCTTTAACCACACCGCTTTGCGCCTAGCCTGTTGGCCCTAGAGCTGCAGCTTTGGGCAAGCTGAGCATTTCAGGCCTCCAGATTAACCCTGACCTCAGACGGCACACAGAATGTCACCAACTATCTGTGCAATCCAGGATAAATATAGCATTCCATCCATGCGCCACAAATGAATGTCTCTGTGCGTCACTGCCCCAGTCAGCCCTCAGTCCTCCAGCTCATGTACTGTAATTGGAAAATCGTTTTTTGTTACATGGTCATGTGTATTGCGTTTGCTGCTCTAAGTAATACACTTTGATATGGAAACGCCAGACGTTCCCAATTTCTGCCCTGGCTCGACTGAAGGATATCAAACGATTATCAATAAATCTTTGTTCTTCCTGGATTTGGAGTCTTGGGTGATTGATGGACAATGACTCATTTGATTTTCCCAGTGCTAGAAGTGTTTACATTCATCACTGCTGTCTGAAGTACCCGTCGCTGCCGCTGAATGTAACTAATGCCTACACTTGACTACCAGAGCCATTAAACGGGATTCATGTTTTGTGCTACATGGAGCATAAATGCATTTCCTTGCTCGTACAGATGAAAAATCTTTAAAAACGATGTTACCTCCCAGAGGCGGAATATTTTGGTCTGACATATTGATCAACACCCAGTCCGGGGCAAAAGCCTCACGCGGTTCCAGATATCTTGGTGCGTTTCCTGTGACCTCGCACAGACAGGAGGTCACGCACCAGCCTCCAGAGGCCATTGTTATCCCAGAGTCTGCCGTATTTCTAGCCGTGCAATTTAGCCCAAGCAGCCTTCATTACGGCAGTATGAGGCTGCTGGGAGAAGGTCTGCTCGGAGGAGTGATGCGCTGAGTGCTGGGAGGAGAGTGGCTGATAAGAGGCCAGGTCAGCTCTGGAGAGATTGGGCTCAGCCTCATCAGTCACCCAAGGCTCGAGGCCAGAAAGCCGCCAGCAGCAGCTTTTGCTTCATCAAGAAACCAGGCGTGTGGACAAGAACCCTTTTCAATGCCAGCCCGGTAATTAATATGAGGCGGTAATGAGCATTGCCTCTAAAGCTGATAGGCTGTTGAGGAGCTGATGGAAGATTTCAAGAGGACCTGCCGGCTCTCAAAGCCCCTTGGTGGGATCACGGGTGCCAGCCAAGGGCAGAAGTGCCACAGGTGTGCGGTTTCCAGAGCAACCGTGTCCCATAGACGTCTTGAAGCTTGTTGTTTTTGGCAGTTGTTAAAACAGCAACGTAGCAAGGAAATATCCTTTTATCCTAAATGTAGTCAGTTAAGCAAGAGGTTTTTGGTGTGCTTTTTTTAGATTTGCAAGTAATTGAAGCTTTCAGACTTCTATTTAGCTGCATGCCTACATCATGGTGCACTTTCCTTCAGCTGAATTAAGTTAGGGCATTTCAAATTTGTGCATATTCGCACTTCAAGTGTTTTTCTTTGCTTATATAAACACCTGCAACAAACTCAGATGGCCTCCAAAATGAACTCAGACCACCTCTTGAACTCAGACCACCTCAGAGCACATCGTTTGTGTGCCACTTAGATTCATCCATTGTGAAAACAAGATGACCTGACCCACTTTGTGTTTCATTTTATGGTTGAAGAACCGCAAGGCTTACCTTACACACACACACACACACACACACACACACACACACACACACACACACACACACACACTTTCCCAGTACTTAGTTGGTAAAGCTATAAGCCACGAGAGCCTGTGTGTTATACTGTGGTTAAACGGTGATGCTTATAACCCCCTACCTGAACTGAAATCACTAGAACACAGGACTTTTATTGCTTTTTTTAAAACATACTGTATAATAAATACAACATTTAATTTAAAAAAATCATGAGTAGTGATCATTTAATGCCAGTCAGATGCCCATCGTTCTTTGGGGGATCTGAACTGCCATTTGGAGGTTCATTGGAAACTTGTACATATCAAATATAGCTATATTCATATTTACTGCTAGATTTACTGTTTTTCCCTGGTGGAAAAGGTGAAAATTGCATTGTTCATCTCATAATAGTGTGCACTTAATCTAGTGTATACTTTTGAATCAAATGTGTCTCTAGTGTAGTATATTTATTGCATATCTAGGACCATGAGGTTTTTTTTAATGATTTTGCAATTTGGTAGAACCTTTCCGCCATAACTGGAAGGTGTTCTAAAGCAGTTGTAGTGAACACCATGTGGTCTGTGATCTAATAAGTGCTAAAGAAGACTAGAAAGAGAAGTGAGTCATCTTTCTTTTAATGTTTATTCATCTGGTGAAGACAGACGTTATTTGTTTCCATTTCAGCTTCACTTTCAATAGAGTTAAATTCTTTAAAGACTTCCACTTGGGTCATGTAATCTCAAATTGCTGTGGTTTCTGACACTGTATGACATATTATTATCTGTATAAATGGACAAACATAGGTCTAGGTTTCAAAGATACTAATGGAAATGAATTTTGTCTAAACATTTGGTCATTTTTTTTCTATTGGTGGTAAAGGTACTTTATGCTTTCTTTTATATATTTTAAAATGTCTATTACTTAACTGATGTGCTTGTGCGATTGCTATGGAAACTGTGGTTGTTAGGTGGTTACTAATGGTTGCTATAGCGTTGCTAGGTGGTTACTCATGCACCTCTAATGTTTTAGCTTTCTGTGATGGAGCTTTTAGAGGCAGACGTCTGGTTCCACTCACCACTACTGTGAACAATTCTGACTTGTTGAGTTTCTCTAGAATGAAACGCTTCTCGCCAAACCCACTCTGAGCTTTTTAAAATTATTGTTAATTTATTACTACTCATCCCATTTTATGCCGGGTATGCGATTGTGAAAATTGTGGTTTCTTTATAACCCATAACCCCCCCCCAACTCATTAATTGGCCATCATTTTGTTTTACTGTAGATATCGTACGCCAGTTTGGTAGAAGTTGCCATATCCTACCTCATAGCTCTGGTGCTGAAGTAAAGATGCAAACTTCAGATGCTGAATAACTATATCAAGAGTCAATTTGGGGGAAATTGAATCAATTTGGGGGAAAAAAAAGGTTTGCTGAACCATCGCTTTAACATTGCTGGATGCAGATGAGATCTTTTTTGTTGTTGTTCTTGTTGGGCTGGAGGCAACTAGTGTGATCCAGTGGGAGCCCAGCAGGAGGAGGTCCAGAGGCTCTTGGATTGGATGAGCTTGGCGCTGCTTCGCGAATGCTCGAGCCACTCCTTCACTGAATGGCTGTGTTTATTAGCCTAGAGCGCTCCATCCATCTGCCGCTGCTGACCAAATAGTATCGAGTCCAGCGCAGTGAGGGATGGGCCTGCTCAGCTCTCCTTGCTGTAAGTCGTCAATGATTCCCATGGCTTTAGATCTCCGCCCTGACGCTTCCATCATTGGGCTTATTGATCTTGGACGAGCGCCACGTCCAAGAGACAGGCAGTGGATCGACGTTGTAGCTTCTAGCCGTTCTGAAGCCGCAGGGTTTTGATGAGGCTCTGAGGTGTAAATGGGGAAAAAGGATCGAGTGAGAAATAATTCATTTCATGTGTTTGTTTTTTTTTTTGCTCCCTCGCTAAAAGTGAGCGCTCCTGTGGGTTGTCTGTTAATTGCATTCTGGGTGAAGAAGCTTATCGGCGTAGAAATGCAGAATGCCTGATAACAATGAAACGGGTATGATGGAAGAAAGCAGAGCTTAATCTTGAAGGCTCTTGTGCCTTCAGGCGCTGTGGTTTCCACTGACGCTTAACAAGTTGAGTCAAAGTGCTCTCGGTTCTTTGTCTAGTACCATAAAAGAAAAGTAAACTTTTACTTAGATGTGTTAGTTATTCTGAAGCAAGTTAATTAGACGGCCGTATGTGAGAACGTGCCCCAGTCCGCTGGTTTCCAACTCTGGTCCTGGAGCCCCATGGTTTAGTGTTTCCTTTTTCTCAGCAAACTGGATCCAACTAATCAGCTCTTTGTTGAAGGAGTAAACTAAAATGTGCCTAGCAGGTGGTCTCCAGGGCTAATGCAGGGAAGCCTATGCCCCAGTCTGGGCAATATGTTTAAAGTGCCATATTGTGATACTTGAAGTAGGACTGAATCATTGTTCAATATTATTTTTTTATTTATGGATTACACTTATTCATAATAAAAAAAAAACAGCAATGGCAAAAAGAAAATTAGTGCACAATGAGCTGATATCAGGTCTTTGTTACTGTGCAGTTTTAAAATGACTGGTTGTTTTTCTGATAATAATACTGACAATACCCATCATATTTAGCTTGACATAATTTATCACAATAATACTCTGTCCCGTTCATGGAAGGCGCTTTGCAGCTTGGGGCTAGTTAGAGGCTGGTTCAGAGCCCCCGTCATTATTCCGTCTCTGACCTGCTGATTTTTCTGGTTATAGATTTGACAGCAAGATGAAGGGGGCCAGGGAGGGGTATGCAGAGTGGTCAGCTGGCTAAGCATCCATTAAAGGAGTTCTGAAGGCGCAACTAATGAGCTGCAAGACTTCTGAGCACCAGGCTCCTGTGTCCGTTGGCGTTGTGATTTTCACTAACTCTTAATAAATGGAGTCGGAGTGCTCCCATATCTTTTTCCAGTCATGTAGTAGAGAGGTGCAGCCTTTTCTCTTTGATAGAGGAATCGTTCATTAGTCATTTTAACTGATATGTCCAAACATGGTCCAATTTAATCTCTGGCTTCCCTCTTCCACATTTCGTTTCATTTCCACCATCTAAGATTGGTGTCTGAAGGATGAAGGCTCAGCTCTGTTTATGTAAGGTGCTTTGCACCTAGTTAGAGGCAAGATGTAGAGTCCCATCATAATTCAGCGTCTAATCCTCTGGGCTGTTTTTTGCATGTGACAGAGGGATGAAGTTCGTCAGCTGGCTAAGTGTCTGTTAAAGGGGTTTCAAGAGTATGTCCCCTCTACAGGGGGCTTATAATCTCTACAGACTGAAGCGTGCAGACGCAGCTTGGTGCTAATTAGCTCAGGGGCCCTTTGTCTTTAGCAGTAGTGTCTTTAAACATCTTATTTATCCCAAATCCACCAAAAACGTGTTTGGCGTTCTTCCTCAGTTGTGCACTGGTGCTACTAATGTAGCTAACAAGTAAAGGAAGCCTAACTGCGTGCCAAAATCATTACACACTTGCCACAAAAGGCATTGAGTTGTTCAGTGGACTTAAATAGACTTGCCTATGTGGTTTCTGACGCTGACCTGATGGCTACACAGCAAAAGA
The DNA here is from genome assembly GCA_037577145.1 of Brachypetersius gabonensis. Lineage (NCBI taxonomy): Eukaryota > Metazoa > Chordata > Actinopteri > Characiformes > Alestidae > Brachypetersius > Brachypetersius gabonensis. The sequence goes on along the minus strand of JBBJLR010000139.1, from coordinate 4,182,997 downwards.
AGCAAATGTGTCTCAGCTGATCTATTACTATTGTGATAAATGGGAAAAGTGTAATTCTTCACTGCATCATTCCTCAAAAACTGTGAATACAGTGAAGCAAGTAATGCTCTTCATGAGGATAATTAGGTTCAAAGTTAAAAGAAGTTATCCCATAGGATTGCTTTGGGATTAAGCCAATTTTCTGTAATCCAGTGGGATGCATTTCTAAGCCATGAAGAAAAAAAATGGGAGGCTACAGTCTGGTTTGTTAGGATGAATACTTCTAAAGAAGTTCTGCCGTTTTTGATAAAGTCTGATCCTGTACGTTTTGGGAACGCGTGGTGACGCAGCTGGCGCTAGTTGTGTAATCACCCTTGCCACCATCTGTTGAGACCAGGCTCATAAGCAGAGCTTTTGGCCCATGGTACCAGGTCAGGGCTCAGGATAAGAGGTTTAACTTTACACCCTTGGGGCCTCTACTTCAGGTTCAATCTATGCCAGTATTAGTAGTGTTATTACTCGACAGTGTTCTGATGTTTCTTTGGCACTGTCTGGTGCTGGTTATAATGAAAGACCGAACAGAGTTTTAATCTGACCTGAAATTTTGGTACATGCCCAAATACCTGACCTGAACTACACCTAGTTTGGGTCCCGACACAGACCCATGACCAGCAGCATTCTGTCCAAAAATGACCTTATCCTCAAACCTGAGAATCATTTTTATTATTATCATCATATGAAATATCACTGAAAAATATGCCAATATTACTTATTTTACAACTGATCTCTCTCACATGCAGTAGAATACTCCTAGCTACCGTTGTGTTACTAGTAATTCACTTAACTGTTAATTGTCTTGGGTTGCGACCGTGTTGGCTGAATTTTTGTTCTAAGCCCGAATGATAGACTAGTAACGACTACTTAGACCTTTTTTAATTAGAGACCCTGTTTGGATCGCTGTGCCCTGTGAGCTGGCCTTAGTCTCATCCCTCAGCCACAAGGGATGAGATTGAATGAGTTGGCCAAACCGATCGATTCTCTAATCACCATTTTTGCCTGACCACCCCACCCCCCACACACTTGTCTGTCCATTACTCTTTCTTTTCTTTCCAGTTGTGGATCTGCAAGTTGATCCCCTCCACTTCTCCCAGCACACACAGCAGTTCAGGACAATCACATCGATTTTTCTCCCTCTACCACAAGGAGAGTGTCAGGCCGCTGATCGATGTAACATGAATACAGGCATGATTAAATATCGTTGTTCCTATAATTGTCACCCTGATTTTGCATTTACCAATACATTTTCTGATGGCTGTGTCTCTCCTCTGCCGTCCCATTGAAAGTCGTGTGTATAATTACAATACAGAAATGGCCACATGGCACAAAGCATCCCTCCGACATGAAAAGACTCAAAATGAGTGTGGAAAAAATCAGGAGCATGTAATACCATGAAAGGCAGTCTGCCTCTTTGAATATTCAGTAGGAGTGGTTAAGTCTTCTAGGTCTCACCTAGCATGTGAAACCCGCTTTCAAGTAAATGTTATAGCAAGTAAACAATAGCTGTGTGTTGCGCTCAATAGATATTCCAGCCTAAAACTAGGCCTGTGTTATATTGCTTCTCTCAGCTTCACTGGTTTGACAGAATGTATCCACTGTTTCACTGATATAGATGGATTTAATAAATACAGATGTGATTCTATGTTTCCTAGCAGTAGCATTAGCCATATTGTTACATTATAAAATAGCTTAATACGTAATACAGCTACCATAAAAAAAAGATTCACTATAGAATATAGCTACCAAAGTAAAATAGCTTAATTAATACTTGATTATTACAATAAGCAGCCATAAACGGTGCAGATTGATGACAGAATATTATGATTGCCAAGCCCATTATCAGTCAAATGTGACCCTTTGAATAGTGCCTTATAATGTCTATCATAGTAACAAGCTTCACAAACTCAAAAATAAGGCAGAATCAGTTTCCTTGATATTCCTGCAAAGTAGGGAGCAGGAATGTCATCAAGGAGGAGAAGATGTGTTGAGATTTTTATGAAGTCATCATCTGTAATCAGTTTGTCGTCCATCTGCTGTCTGTGGTGGGCCTGCAAATCATCCAGGCCGTGTGAACATCAGGGTTCGTCTGACAGGCGAGGCCCCATGGCCACAGAGCAGAAGCGTGATGCAGGTAATTGTGCCTTTCGCTCGCCCTCATCTCTGTTCTCTCCTGCCTCCCTGCTGTCTCCCAGCATTCTCTCCTTCCGCCTCTCAGCTGCCACCCTCTGACATGTCCAAAATTACACTGTTTACCTGCTTCTGAAGCGCCGGTCTGCTCCAACAGCCCTCGGAGGTGAACATGTGCGTGCGTGGTAAGTGATGTTGGCGTTCGCCTCCCTCAAGTCCGCAGTGGCACTGGGCTTTCAAAGCGGTGCGGTGGGTAAACAGCAGAGGAGGAGTTAATTGTCTCATTGTCTCTGGACGGCCTCATTAATTTGAGAACTGATTGGGGTTGCGGTTTGTGTGTCTTAAGGTTCGACTACATGCGTGTCTATGTGTGCAACTGTATAGGCCTGTGTGTCTCATTAGGGTAGCACTTTGGGACCAAGATAAACTGGGGAAGAAAAAAAGAATAAATCAATTTTTCTTCTGTGTTAGTGGTGGCACAGACTTAAATCAGCTGCACAGTCCTGTTTGCCTTCAGGAAAGCCCCTTGGAAAGGAGTAGCACTGTTGCCACAATGTTATGAGTACCAATGAATTTCAAACTGAAAAGACCGTTCAAAGCAAAATAGGACTGTTTCTGAACTTTCTATTCAGAAGTTCTCTCAGTCAAAACCTTTCTGTGCAAAACTGCAAAAACGTTATGTCCTGCGCGTGACTTGCTGACTGACATGCAGCTGTTTATGCTGGGAATATTAATGATGAATGGACTAATAGAAAAGTGACCTAAATTAAAAACTTGTTGCATTGACTTACTTAGAAAATTAATAACTGTTATTTTTTCATACTCCTGTAAAATTACATTTTTACGGTTGAGGGTGTCTATTCAGATTTGATTAGGATCTCAGGGAGACTTAATTAAAAAAAAAATTCATAAGTGATATAACAGATCTCACACATCCAGACAGAAATACAGTTATCCAAGCGAGTTTCTAGTGGGTTATATTTTCAGCAAATTCAGATGTTTGCAGCGCATGTTGTCATGCGATCATAAAAAGTCTTATATTCACAATAAAATTTTTTTGTTTTCTAAGTTAATTTGTCATAATACTCATAATACGTGCTGTTTTAATCAGCCTGTGTGATCTAACTTTTCTTTCCCCTCCTGCTAATGCTCAGAGGAGACGATGTTCTACCTCCAAGTGGGAGGTCGGGAGACTCTTCCATAGCATCTATAACTTTGTAGTTTGAGACGTTAAATACATGCTATTAGCCTAATTGTGGCCAGTGGCAGTGGTCACTTATGGAGTTGTACCATGGTGATCATTGAAGTGATCTGAGCACCCTTGAATTTGCTCAAAAGCAGTAATTTGGCCTGTATTTACTCAGGGGAGGAGGGAGAGGAACTCTGATATGATATATCGAAATAAAATCACTTGTAAAAGTACCTCAAAACCTCATGTGAATTGAAAACTGTCCGGATAGCCCTTAGGTGTGTTAGTGAGACACTTCTTAAGAATACTTCTTAACATCCTGTTTGTAAGTGCAGCAGTTGTCTCTGGCTGCGATTGCATCTCAATTAGTAGATCTGTCTCAGTCAATCAGTCAGCCCTCACCAGGACCATCAGCCTCGGTCTGAAGGGAGTATAAGAAGATTCCTATTCTGTTTTGAAGCCAAATAAACTCCACCCTCAGCTAATGTGATTACAGGAAAGCTTTATTCCATTTAGAAATGTCTTGCCTTTGTGTTGATGGTTGTAGGGCAGACTCCTTTACCTTACCTACCCTGCGTCACAGACTCCCTCATTATACTTTTTAATCGCACTCCAGTACTCTGTGTGTTTCCTCAGCATACAACTAAACCCTCCCTAAACAAAGAAGTGCCTCGTCTCGTTTTCCAGTGGTTTTACAACTTGTCATCTCAGGCCCTGAGCAACTATTGTCGCGCCTCAGGCCTTTAAGGGTGTAAGATATAGCCGTCTGGTTTGTTCTTGAGCCTTTTTTCCTTCCTGGTGTTGTTGCTTAGTTCTCTCAGGTTGGCTCTCAGAAGAATAACCCTGCCTGCCTCGTGAAACAGGATCTGCTTTCTTTTTGCGCTCTTTTCTGTGAGAGATAGAAGAAACTCAGCTGGCTCGTTCGCTTTTACCTCCATAGATGAAATGTTAATGAGGAGGGGCTTTTGAAGTCGAGTTTATCATCAGTTACAGGGCGAGCCGAATGTTTCTGAAAAGAGGAGTCCAATACTTCCACCAGTGAATTTTCCAGTTTAGGCTATTAAAAGAAGAGTCGAAGCCACTACATGCTTACTGTGCCAATAATGGGCTACAATCTTATCTTCAGGCCCGTAATAGACTAATATTTCTCAGACAGTAACATCAAAATGATGTCCCTGTGGCTCCAGGATTCACGTAGCCAGCAATTACCATAATGCAGCATGTGTGACTGCCTGAATGCAGGTGGTCCCTCCAGCACAGGTCTTTGGGATGTCATCTCTTCTCTTGCCCCGATTCCTTAATTAATGGCCAGACAAGGGCTTTTGTTGTCACTTATCTCTCAGCAGCACTGGCCGCTGCTGAGCAGTCCGGGCCCAGCAGGGACGATCATTACTCATCGCGTTCTTGAAAGGCACTGGAGGATTTGGGGGGAAAAAATGTCTTGGCAAAATGCCCCCCACCCCTACCCACACCCCCTCTATTTTCACCCAGGCAGCTCAGCCACATAGGGGTCATCTGGAATTAATAAAACAGCTCAGAGCAGAAGTGCTGATCCAGGGATTGTTTTAACTAAGGTCACTACAAGCAGGGGGTATTTCACAAACCATGGAGTGTGTTTCACAAATCATAGTTTCTCAGCAGAGTGGATAACTCTGGCCAAATGTAAGAACTGCTCAAGAGTCATGCCTCTTACCTTCCATCTTTACAACCTCCACTTTGGGCTTAAATTATCTGACTAACTGATGTTTTTGTGAAATTCCATCCAATAGAAGTGAAGTTTATCTAAGGACAGGACAGTCCTGGCTTGCAGTGCTCTTGGAGTGCTGGAGTGCTCAGATGGTCCTCAAGGAAGAAAATGTATCATGTGAATATGTATTTTCAGTTGGATATACCAATGCCAGTGTTTTCTATGGACCACAAAAACCAATTTACCCAAGCCAATTGGTGTGGTAAAATGGTATTGATAAAATGCAAACAAATATAAAATAATCACAATAAACGGCAAGACATATCAGAAAATGGTCCCTTTTTTCATGACCAATGAATTCCTCTTGTTTTCTTTCAAACAAGATTTTGGCTGCCCAACCAAAAAGTGTTTTATATTTGCTGTTCCTAAGATCAGCCATATTTCAAATGTTTCGGTTAAATGGCTCTATATTGTTGACTGGTGATCTGTGCCAACTCATCAGGAACTTCTGAGCAGTGTTGCAGTTTGACAGAATTTATTGTTATTGTGATGAATTATGATGTGCCTTTATGCACCTACAGAACCTTGACCAAAGACGTTTCATTAAAGAGACACTGTTACTCATATTTGAGTGCATTTATTGTGTTGCTGTGATGTAGAAATCTATTGAGCATTTATTTTTTTATTTTATTTTTAAGACATTTGCATACAACTGGCAGAAAATAGGAATTATAAAACCCTCCAAACATGCAATTAAGCCTATGATTGATACTGTCCAGTAGAAGCTTTCAGCATCTCCTCCTCTGTTGTAATCCAGAGTTTAAGCTTGTTTAGACTCATGTTATCTGGCTAATAAGAAATTCTGCTTTAGGAAATATGCCGTCAGCACTGTGAGATGCCCTCTGCTCCCTGAGAGCTCTGCACTCTGCATGCGGCCACGACAGTTCCTGCTGAATATGAACGGTTCACTTCCATCGGAATTGTCCTTTTAACCTTGAAGGCTGCAGAGCCCATCCATACGCCTCCACAAATCACTGCTCACACACTGCTGAAAGCCTACTTGCCATCTCTCAGGCTTTATTACACATCTGTCTTGCTACACAGGCAGGATGGGTCAGGCAGGCACTGCAGCGCTTACATTGTGTATCATAGAACAGCAGCATTGCATAACGGGCAGTACGCCGCAGCTCGCTGGGTAATATCTGCATGCACTGATCAATAAGCAAGCATACAAAGCGGGGCAGCACAATTGACAGCAGGAGGAATGGTAGGAATAGTGTCTCCATAGTGTAGCCCAATGGTTCTCAACCTTTTCAGCATTAAGGCCCACCTGTCTATCACAGCATGTTGTCAAGGCCCACTTGGCCGCATTGGATGATATTAAATAACCAAATGCGGTCTCGATTTAAGATTCATGGCCCAATCAAAAGCCTCTGTGGACCGGAGGTTGAGGAACCTGGATATAGACAATATTCTGGGACAGTTGATGGCTTGGTGGTTAAGGAGTTGCCCCTGTGATGGGTTCAAATCACAGGACTTCCAGTGGCACCACTGAGGTGCACTTGAGCAGGATCCTGCCCCCACCCCCAGGGCACTGCGTCGTCAACTGCCCACTACTTCACTTGGGTGAATGGGTGAAATGGTGGATTACAAGAAAGCATGATTACAAAATGGGTTGTCCTGGTTGTGTATATATGTTATAGATCTTGTTGGCTACACTGTGCAAAAAAGGGCTCAAAATGTAATTTCCCAGAGGCACGTCACAGGAGCCTGCAATTTACATTGTGTCTAAGCATCGATCGGTGCCTGATTTATGCACTGGCTCTTCACTTTAAGTCACTCGTGCGCGTAAGTGCACGTACAGGAAAAAAAATGGCTTTGGGCAGGCGATGCTCTGGGACTGGTTATGAGAAAGCAATGCAGAGACCTTGAGCGTGAGAACATGAGAGTAATGATAATGACGGCAGGTGTAGGAGTTTACTCCCCCCTTTCATCTGTTTCTTGGGTCCCTCCCCCCGTTCTAATCTGTCTCTGCCTGTTTTCTCTCTTCGTCTCATTTTTGGGCATGTTACGCGTTAGTAAATCAAGTGTCTGTGTAAATTCCTCACCCCACCACCACCATCACCATCCTCTTACAGCTGGCCAGTGCATTCCCAGCTGTTGATCCCACAGCCTCTTTTTTTGGAAGGGGTGTCTGTTATTCAGGGTGGGCCTCTGCGGGTCAGCACTGTGTGAGATGCTATTTGTGGGGAGATAAGGTGATTTAATGGAGCTGGAAGCAAATTAACTGAATTGGTCACTCAGATTAAAAATTGTCTCACGTTTAACCCGACCAAAACTGACCGCTTTGCTGAAAGGACAAAATTCCTCCTTGTTGTTAAAGCTATAGTTCCCAATCTAGTCGCTGGGGCCGACAAGATGGGCAGTATTTTTGCCCAACAAATTCTGTTGAAAAGTGACCCTTACTATGACTATCTGCGTGATGATCCAGATTCTGAGAGGGGTTGCAAACAAACCGAAGGGGTGATTTCAGCAGCCATTTAGGACCTTGGGCTTTGCAGAGCTGCTGTTCCGAGAGTTATCAGTGTGCAAATGAACAGGCGTTACAAAGGAGACACTGATGTGGGGCCGACATATTCTTTGCTCAGGGTAATTGGACAGCAGAGACAATGTGTCAGTTCAATTGAAGTCTTAGTGTGCGCTGTTATTTAGCCGGCAATGAGGCTATAAGCAATAGTGAAACTAAACAGAACTGGGTGAAAATGGGTTTTGTCAAACAATGACTATTTTGTTCTTGTCATTCAACTCAGGTGTGCTAAGTCAACTTCTAGTATGTTTTCAGCCTAATTTCATATTAGTCACAGACTTATCGTCTGAATAAAGCTCGCTTTGATGACTTTGATGAAGTCCTTTCTGTGAATGTCCTCCAGCTGCTGCCAAGGCCGAGTCCTGTGGCCGCCAACATTTGTGTACCTAGCTCATGTGCTCCACCAGCGGCGTGTGTGTGTGTGTGTGTGTGTGTGTGTGTGTGTGTGTGTGTGTGTGTGTGTGTGTGTGTGTGTGTGTGT
>JBBJLR010000139.1:4160442-4172289 GCA_037577145.1 Brachypetersius gabonensis | reverse complement strand
TGTGTGTGTGTGTGTGTGTGTGTGTGTGTGTGTGTGTGTGTGTGTGTGTGTGTGTGTGTGTGTGTGTGTGACTCAAATCCACCCCTTTCTCAAGCCGAGGCCAAAACAATGAAAGCTTTGTTCTCGGCTTCCAAGGCTTCGCTTTGTTTGCTCTGCGCTTTTGTAAACCTTCCAGCAGTGTTCGGCCGGGGTCTGCTGGAGAGGAAGTGGCCTGCCCCGGTACATGTAGGTTTAGGGTGAAACAGTACATGGAGACGAGGGGGTGAACCAGTTTTCACACCAGTTCTCGATGCCTGAGCCAGTGCTGCTCCCGCTTCGTGGCGAGTCGAAGAGATTTTAGCCACCTGTTTCGTGCATGATCTTGACCATGGCGTTCCTCACTTTGTTGCCTTTTTCACTTAGCAGTCCTCTGCTTCCCGCCGTACCTTTTCTTTTCTCCTTTCCTTCTTTTTTCTCTGTGGAAGGCAATCAGTCACTCCGTGATCTGATGCAGGGCTTGAGTAAACCATGTTCTTTCATGTGCTGATCTTAGCGGTTGCGCCGTAATCAGCATGAAAGTATGCGCACCCGACCTGAGGCGCGGGGCAATCTGGCAGATAATGGAATGTTGCTACTGCATGGTTCTCATAAATATGCAGTTTGTGCAACACAAGGGGAGCACGTGCCCGCGAAAGGGGAGGGGGAATCAACCCATTCTCCTTAGCAAGAGTTGATTTATTTAGAACAAAATAACTTGGGGGAGAGCGGAGATGTTGCTTTGTTCCCGTTTTTTGCAAGGTTTGTCTGATTAGAATGTGAATCATTTGAAGCATATGTAGACTGCGACCAGCTAAAATAAACACCCTACGGGCAGCTAAGGAAGGGCCCAACATCGGTACATGGGTGGGCTTTAACAGCTACCATGAATAATGCAAGACGTTTTTCTTCTCTGTGTCAACACGGTCCTCGTTTTTGTTTAAACAGAAACTTCCCATCTTCCAGAGAGCATTTTTTCCCCTCTTCTCCAGTCCCCGGGGCCCACTGCGCTAAACACTTCTCCGTGCTTCAACAGACTGCAGAGCTAATTATCAAACCCTTTATGGATTGTGTCAGGAGTCTTAATACCAGGAAAAACGTGTAAGTCTGCAGTTTCGAGGGCTTCTGGGAGTAAGAAGTAAAGAACCATGTGGAGAACAGATATACACACACAGTCACCATCCACTTTATTAGAAACATTTAACTTCCACTCACTTTATGGGGTCTGTTATAGGCTTACTGTCTGGACCACTCTTGACCAGGTAGCAGGGACGTTAAGCGACGACAGGGGTGGCTACGGAAAGTAACATGTTCTTCTGAGAACTTGACTCTGTCACTGTTTTAATCGATTGTGTCACCCAAAAATATCTAGCCAAGAGTGGTTCTATGGTCATAAACTGCCCAGTCATAGAGAGTTAGTAGATGGCTAATATAAGTTTACTGTGCCACATCAAGATGGACCTACAATTTACATGCCTAGCAAAAAATGTCCCTTGTGGTACTGGCATTGGTTACATCAGTACTGGAAAACTTTTACATGCTTTTTAGAACCATTTATATAAACATTACTTAAAGAACCATCTCACAGCCAGTTTTTCATTATTGAGAAGAACCATTTAACCAGCTTATGATATTCAAACACCTGTGTGAACCATTTTTAAGTGTGTAGCTGGTTCAAATGAACCTTTATGCTGTTCCTCAGTTTCCTTGTCTGTGTAGTCAAGGTGCATAAGCTGCTTGGGTTTCTTCGGAATTGAAGCCAAGAGCAATAGAGCAGCATCATCTCTGGGGAAAAAGTAGAAGAACAAGTATGGGATCAATCCAAAACAGCCGTTACCTAGCTACACTTCACTCACCACAAATATGGACGTGCTGCAAGCTAACAAATATGAAATGGAACATGTTTGCATGAATGCTGTTTGAGGAAATTGGTGTAGTCAAGGAACGTTATGAAAGTGTTGCTTGTTCTGTACCATCATTAAAAGAGCCTGTATTGTGGCTGACAAATTGCATCATGCTAATGTAAAAGCGATGCCACTTAACCAGAACACAAGATTGCTTCTTTTGAGGAGTATTTCATTGTGGTCTTTCTGAGAAGACACAATGTTTTTAGCAGTTATGGAAAGGGGAGGGGGGGCGGGGGAGGTTAGGAGGAACGAGATGTACCACTGTAGAGGGTGCCTAGATACACAGACCCATCATTGCAGGAAATGACTGCGGCTGCTGTGATATATGGGAAACATCAAGCAAGGAACCTGCTCATTCCTTATTGGAACTGCCACTCTTCGTGCCTTCTCGCCTTCGCAGGGCACTTTGCAATGGGCGCAAATGGTTTCTGTCTTATGCAACTCCTCCACACAGATACCTCCCTGAAAAGACTACTCCCTCCCTGTGTATTAGCGGCATCTCGTTCGTGCTGCTGCGGTCTCTCCCCTTCTTTCCCAGAGTTGTTTTCCAGTGGTATCACTCTTCCATTAAGAACCTTTCAGTGTGGACCCACCTCAGCAGACACCAGTTAATTAAGTGTATCGCTTCCCTGGCAGACTCAGGGTTCACAAGCCTCTCTCTCTCTCTCTCTCTCTCTGTTTTTTTTTTTCTTCCCCAAAGCCTTGATTTATGCTGAGCCTCAAGGACAATCTGTTTCCTCGTGCACTGCGGCACAGCTCCGCCAGCGGAGACCGACAGCAGCAGCTGCAGCGCTAGAAGACCAGCACTGAGCTGAAAGGGCCTGGAGTGGCCCTTATTTTTATTGTCTTATTTTCCAGCCCGACACTCCTCCAGTGTCTTCTCTGAGCAGGACATGTTCACCAGTCCCGCGCAGGCTGTTACTTCTTTCAGACGCTGGAAGCCAATGTTCTCCCTATTTGACTCCTTTGTTAAGTAAGACCTTACTCAAAAAGGCTGTGAGGGATGAATGAAAACAGAAGATATTACACATATTTTCAATCAAGACTCAATTGACGTCATTCTCTATCAGAAGATACATATTTATGTTCTTTGGCACAGAAATGAAAAGAGCTGGGCCTGAATAATTCAAATATTTTAGTATTTGCTCATTCCACAGGTATTCGTAACAGGCCATCCTTCACATTTTAGAATAATTCTAAACAGACATTATTTTTTAAGTTAAAGGCATATTTAGTAGGGTTTCAAATATTTTAGTATTGAATCAGGAGAAAATGGCATTTGCATGAAGGGCATGTTGGGAAAACATGGTGTCATAACAACATGAGCTAACAGCCAAATACAGCCAAACTCTTCCTGTAATTTCTCAACTAACCCAAAAGTGTTAAGTTAAAATAAGTGTGATATTAAAATGGGACACTAGTAATATATTGAAATGGTAAACAATATTTTAATAAACACCCGGGGTAGGATATTGTCACGCGTTGTAGGATACTGACCTGGTTCTAAGTTGGAGTGTTCACCAGTGAGCCTGGACTGAAGAAACTAAATAGAAATAACGAAAGTAAAGTAATAGAAGGTAAATAGAAACAGCAGCAAAGTTCAAAGCCACATCTATTCAGATAAATGTCTTCCTACTTCTGCCTTATATGGAAACTTATTTTCTGTTCCTCCAATGTTTCTTCAACCTCATAATGGTTTTACATTATTTGGGTGCACTCATGGACATTTCTACATACCACCATACTGCCCAAGCCTAATGTATGCAGGAGTAAATCTGTCAACAACACTTTAGATCAATTGTGCTGATTTGCTAAAACAAAAAAATCATGCTAAAAATATAATTACAAAGAGAATTAAATTTAAGATTTCATTAAGAATTTAAATGTATGCTTTTGGATTCAAAGCCTAGACCTAGAATTCAGTTTGAATCATAGTCTAATCCTGGAAATGACCCTCAGGATCAATGGCATTCTGAGAAGGCGCTCAGTGCTGCCTAGGGTCTTAAAAAGTGCTGCTCCTTGTGAGGCCAATTCCGTCTGGTTTATTAAATCCCCTGACTGTCCTCCCTGCTGATCGGTGCCACCTCCACTGCGGAAACATGGCTCAAAAGGCCTTGTAAACATGACCTTAAAGGGTCTCCAATACAAAGGATTCCTGGCCCTCCATTGCGCTGCGGCAGTGTGTTGGCCTCACCCCCCTCTGTGTGTGATATGGTCAGGCTGGTGCGAGGGGTCAGGGAATCACATTAGTCACGTCTGTTGCCTGACTTCCTGCACTCGCACTGTCCTCCCTTGCTTTTTTTCTCACCGCACCAGAATGCCTTCATAACTATTCACGTTGTGTCATCATCAGCTGTGGCTCTCACATGAGTCAGTGCCAGGCAGCTCGTAATACTAGCATAAGGGGCGAGTGCCGGGAAATGCTGGGCAAGTGAGTGGGTGGGGTGCAGGATGAGGGTAGAGGTGCTGGTAAGGTTTACATTTAAAGCATGCTTCTAAACGTCTTATAAGCATACTAATACAAAATCTCGCGTTCGGTCCCACAGAATTGCCTATTGCTTCAGGTCAAGGGTTCACCTGGGACCGAATGCGAGATTTTGTATTAGCATGCTTATAAGACGTTTATTTATTTATGAACGAGGAGTAGGGGCACTTGATGAGAAGCTTATGCTTCCATAAGCCATTGTGGTCTGGCTGAGCCCCGGAGCCCTTAGTAGATTATATGTTTCATTAAAATGCCTGCACTGAATCAGTGTCTCAAATATCCCCCCATTCATTTCAAGCTAAACCAGGGTTTTAGCTCCACATACATAACCTCATTTTAGAAAAAGGCCCATCCAAGACAGATTTGGCACTCCGTAGCTATTTTCATTTAATATGCGAGCATGGCATGACCGGGCTTCGTCGCTGCTTTCTCACAGTGCCCAAAAAAAAAAAGGATCAGGATCAGTCAGCAGAGCAAAGACGCTTTTCCTTTAAATCTGTGTTTACACACCCTTAGCGTTTTATTAGCAGCTGTCCTCCAGGGGCTGCGGCGGGAGATGTGCCAAGTGAGCCGCAAACGCGGGACTCTCAAGGACGCCCCGACTGGGGAACAGCCCCCGTGGCGCATCCCACTCTGCACACGAGGAGAGGGTCTGCGCACAGTCGTTCCATGGCGAGTTTATTTTTAGCCAGCCCACAAGCCGTAAGGGATCTCATGAAAGCAAGCCGACGCTTAATAGAAACGGGAGCATGAGCAGCCCATTCCCAATTTAATGATCAGCAGATAGACCAGAGCTGCAACGGGTCCTGAGATGTGTAGGACTACATTAATGGCTGTAATTATCAAATGTTATGGAATTTCCAAAATCAAGTCAATAAATGGGGTTTTACTTTTAAGTAAAATTATTGATTTTCTGTTCCTCGCTAGGCAACCAAGGCTTGAACTTTATGCTACTTCAGCATATCATTCAGTTCAGTTCACAATGATTAGATATTCTAGAAAGAATGTGAAAGTGACTTCTGTCATACATGAACACACCACAGCACACAGTGTGAACAGCACAATTTTTTTCCTCTGCATTAAACCCATTCACCAAGTGAAGCATCGGGCAGCCAGGAACACAGCACCCGGGGAGCAGTGTGTGGGGACGGTACCTTGCTCAAGTGATGCTGAGCAGTCTCTAAATTGAACCCTCGGCCTGATCGCAGGGCGAACTCTCTAACCACTAGGCTACCAGCTGCCCCTCCTGACAAAATGTGAATGTAAAATGATGACTGTGCTTGCCAGAATGAAAACAGTGTGGTGAAGGACGGGAATCTGCTGGTTGTTGATTGATGATGATTGTTTACCCAATGGACTTGTTCACCCAATGGAGTTGCCTCATATTTAATTGAATGCTCATTCTCCACAATGCATTTTAGACCTCCTCAACGCACGCTGCTATGAATGCCTCATGTATAATCATTGCCCAATTATTTGATTACTAATATAATCAATAGTGACAGCCCCATTCTCTAGATGGGCTATTTTTGATGTTGAAATTAGGAAGAGTAAAAATATTCAAAGTTGAGTTTTTGGAAATGGGCATAATTATTCTCAGTTATTAAATAATATTGCAACATATTCAATAACGCCCAGTTGTAATTAACTGTGAGGAATAGTGAAGTGAATTGATGACCTGGACTGGATGGTATGGATGTGTGTGGTATGGATGTGGCTTTTTTTTAAAAGCCCTGTCCATGCAAAGCCAGACCATTTCCATGTGTGGCTGTTATTTTCAGAGGGAGTGCCTCAGCTTTTCTTCATATTACTGTGCGCCCATCCTCTGATTACTTTACCCCTGGGGCGTAGGCAAACGCTCGTTGAGATTCGTCTTGGGAATGTGAGCGGTGGGAGACAAACACGTTCAATAAGGCTTTGTCGTTCATATTGTGTCCTGGGTGGAGGGGGAGGGCTGGCTGCCTTGTGAGAAATATACAGCAACAGAGATGGGTTCTCTCTGAGAGAGAAAAATGCTGTTCACAGGAACAGCCGGTGGCATGGCTTAGACTGAAGCCCGTATAATTATTCAGAGGAAGATGCAGCACAGGAGGAGGCAAGGAGCCTTAAGGAGGTGCCAGTATGTTTAAAAAAGAGACTTGTTTTAGAGGGAGGTTTTTTGAATTGGTTGCTTTGTGTTGTAATTATATTTACTTGGTCCTCTTTTGGTGCGGATGGAGGCCTGGTGGTTAGGGAGTTGCCCCTGTGATTGGAAGGTCATGAGTTTGAATCCCTGTAGCACCTGACGCACCCCTGAGCAAAGTACCGTCCCCCCACACACTGCTCCCCGGGCGCTGTCGCTGGCTGTCCACTGCTGCACTCTGTGTATGTGTTAAATGCAGAGAACAGATTCATACTGTGTGCTGTGGTGTGTTCACACGTGCCAAAAATGCATTTTACACTTTAGTTTGCACTATGCTAATTGTTGGGGTCTACGCTTCTAATTGGTGGGCTTAAATGCAGAGAAAGAGTTTCACATTGCTCACACTGTGCTGTGCTGTGTTGTGTCCACATGTGACTGTTGGGGGCCGCTGTACTTTGTTTGATGGCTTTCGACTATTTGTGTTGTACCGAATGTGGCTAAATGCATGTACTGGAATGAATGACAGTAGTTCTGAGCATCCCAAGGCCCATTTAAAAACTGATTAATAAACGCTGTCCTTTTCGCTGCTGAAGACTTTCAAATGCTTGCTTATTTAAGACTGAGTCACATTTCATTCAACACAACAGTACTTTTATTTTATTTGTATTATAATTTGTGAAGAGCAGCTCGATCTTCCTGTTTGTTAAATGAAATTCTTTAATTTTATCAGGCAAAGTGTGTAATCAAGCCAAGTGTCTGAAATGTCTTTTATGTCTCCTTTTGTGCTGTCATTGTTGACTGTGTTCATAATCCAGTAACATACTGATTACATTGACTTGCACAGCAATAATACTATGGTTATGGAATTTTAGTAATGAACTGATTATTCAGATGGTCACAAACCGTCTATTTCCATTTCTAAAATTGGATTAAGCCATTATTGGATAATGATAGAGAGTATGTTTTTTTCTGCACATATACATATATCCTTACTCCTATCTATGTGTATTCTCGTTTTGCCACATCTGTGCATGTGTAGAAACAGAACTGGTTAAGTATGAACTTTCCAGCAAGGAGTCAACACTAAGCGCTTATATCAGAAGTGCTGCTGTGAAATGGTGTCAAATGGCCACATTATGTGCAATTTGAATCCATATAAACACTTCAATAAATATGAACCTGTAAACAGAGACTGCTAGTAATAAAACTACAGACATTTTCCATCACTGGCTGCACATCCTGTGCATTCAGAGAGATCCGATAACTGGGTGACTCCAAAGTTTCTCATTACTGGATTATGTAATTGTAAACGTGTCAAGCAGATTATTGACAAATTCTGATTTTCTGTAATTGTCAGATTATTATATGCATGCAAGAGCACGTAATGATGACTAATAGTAATCAAACCTGCAGACGTTAAGCTCCGCCCATTCACACTGAAGTTAAAAGTAGTGTTGCAGCATAGGCTTCAGGGCAACCAGTCAGAACAGAGGTCATTAAAGTCTTAAAGGGGCATTTGGCTGGCGTTCTTATCCAGAGCGACTTCAAGATTGATTGATCAGCCGATTTAATTCTGAGGGATGAGGAGAGGTTGAAAAACTCACTTGTTTTTTTTTTTAAAGCCACCAGAAAAATATTGAACCTTTTATCAAATAAATGACTGCCAGTGTACTGATGCTCTGATAGTGGTGTTTTTTTTGTCCTGTTTTCTTATCTTAAAGTAACAAAGCTACACATAGCATAAATTAGTAAAAATAAACTGTTTGGTGATTTAATCAATGCTATTTAATGGTCAATATATCATGTGTATATATTTCAATATAATTACAGAAGAAACAATTTCACAGTATACCACAATCACCCAGCACTAGTCTGAACTACACTATATGAACAAAAGTATTGGGCGAGATATTGGACGAGAAGCCTCACGATCTCTGTTCCAGTGCATCCCAAAGGTGTTGGATGGGGTTGAGGTCAGGGCTCTGTGCAGGCCAGTCAACTTCTTCCACACTAAACTCATCCAGCCATGTCTTTATTGAGCTTGCTTTGCACACTGGGACACGGTCATGCTGGAATAGGTTCTCCACAAAGTTGGAAGCATGGCATTGTCCAAAATGTCTTGGTCTGCTGAAGCATTAAGATTTCCCTTCACTGGAAGTAGGGAGCCTTGCCCAAACCCTAAAAAATAGGTGTTTCCTAATACTTTTATCCATGCAGTGTAGTTCTCTGGAAAATATAAACCAAGAAAAATGTCCAAAAGGTGCAAATGTGTGTGTGTCCACCAATTTCGGCCTTTTATTGCATGAGAGAACGAAAGGAGAATTCAGAATCAGCATTATCAACACCCTAATCTTTTTGTACCTTTTAATTGAATATTAAAGATGTTATTAATTGAATAATCATGGAAATGATCCATAATCCTCTGCTATCCACATTCTTAGAAAACGGGTGGATTGGCAGAGGCGAGGACTGTGTAATGGTGTGTATAATTTTGAGCTTTTCTGTAATTGAAAAGCATTTTGACACTAATTAGTTCTAGATGCTGATAATGCCAACACCACAAATCCCCAGGAACGTCTGCCTCGCTAATTAGATAAAGGAATGAATGACTGAGGATCCTGTGGTGCGGTGGTTAACTGGCTCTAGCGAACCTGCCACACGCACCAATAGCTGCTCGAACAGGCCGAGTGACCGCAGCAGTGTCAGCTGACTTACCTCACTGTTTACGGACTGTCTCAACAGTACACCAAGCCTTTCACTATGAAAACAGTGCTGGGACATGAAGTAATAAAAAACGTTTAGTCAGTTATAATATGGGCTAGCATATATAGTTTAATGATGATGGTGATAATAATAGCATAATAGTATAAAAAAAAATAAGGGCTGTGTCTTTTTTTGAATTGACATTTAAGGGCAGCCTGTATAATGAAAACATTTTTCCTTACATTTATCTGGATTTTAGACAAATAACATACAAATAATGTACATTCACATAGATTGGTTAAATGTAAAACACTGACACTAATGTAGCGTAATATTTCTATCTTTTATCTTTTTTTAAACTGGATATTTAACATCATTTAAAAGTAGACGTATAACTCTCTGGGCATCGCCCTGATAGTTTGATGAGCAAGCATGATTGAAAGGTCAAAAACAGCCCAAATAACAAATGAAAAGCATGTGGATATCAGCTCTTTTTACTGAAGAATGAGACTTTTCTCCATCAACAGGTACCATGCTGAGCGTTTCCATTGATTTTTCAAGCAGTGAACAAGTCCTCCTTGATAAAATCTTGAACCAAACACAATGGCCTAGAGTTTTCCAGGTAGGTCATTTAATGACAGTATTTGAAACCAGCTGGGGGAGCCTAGCAGTGCTAAGGCCTCACAAGTGAGAGGATTTAATAGTTTGTCATTGTGCTATCTGACACCCATCAATATCACTCTCCCCCTTTTTTGACACAAAGCAGATGCAGATATCCATCATGGAAACTGATGAAGCTCTAATCTAGCAGCAGAAAGTTTGCCCTTCATCATCTACAAGGACATTTTTCTTCCAGTTTAATTAGGTCCTTCAGAATTCTACCAACCAGGCATCTTTACCTCCAACAAGTCTGGCGTTAATACTGCCATCACTTTGCTGAACATAATTCCACGTAGTCTCAGCAGGGCTGTCTCAAGTGACTGTATTTGTTGGTAATCCAACAAATATGTTGACGGTTGTTATTGATAAAGTGATCACACAAATACACAAATATGTCTTTTGACTTCATATATATGCATAACTAAATGCAGTTTTGATCTCATTTGGGTTTTTTTTTATCTCTTTGTTTTCATCTCAACAAATCAAAAACAAAAGTTAACAAACCACTTATCAACACAACAGTAACTTTTCATCAATTTCAAATCATAAAAAAGCCCATTTTGTTTTGACAACCGCAAATGTGAAGGTGTGGGTGTCCCTTGTCCCATGACATCCTTCTCAGAGAACACCCTTCTGCACATTTAATGCATATTTACTCTTTATTTGCGGAATTTAAAATCCCCCAGTTATGTTCCAAGAGCACCACGTATAGTGAAAAACTGCGTTGGTGTGTTTTGGTTTAAAAAACATTTATACAGTGTAAACCCTAAATATGCCCCCAAATATGCTCCCAGAACACTTTAAATTCATTTTAAATACAGTTTAATGCATTACCCTTAAAAAAATGTAAAGGTAAATAAATAATCAGAATCAGAAAATATTATTGCCTAAAAAAAGTTAGCAGTGTGCAAAAAGTTGTACACAAAAGAAATCCCCAAACCACACAAGGTGTGTCCGAAATCGCGCACTACCGTCAGTGCTGCTGTGGGTCAGTGCTGTCCTAAACGGAACACTAACGTTTTGCACTTAGCGGAAGTGACTGACTAACATTTGCTCTCGATTCTCCAGCCGTCAAATTATCTGCCGGTTTTACTGTAGTGTACATCAGTAAAATAATTTTATTAACGTTACTTACATTTATACGAACCAGCTGCCTCCGCTTGGGCTTGTATTTCACTGTTTGCCGCCGTTATACAATTCGAAAACACGTTGAAAGTCCCGCCCCCTCCGCTACATGGTCAAAATGGTGCCCGTTTAGTGCATAGTGTGCATCGTTCCGCACAGCGTTTTCTGGAGGATTTCAGTGCACTGAGTTTTAGCTTGGTTTTGAGTGTGAGTGCACTACGCACTAAAGTCACTCACCAAGTGCGTGATTTTGGACACCCTGACAGAGACATCCCTAATATTCCCTGGCTTAACAGATCTTGTCAAAACAGCCATTTATGTTTCAGTTACACCTGTGTTCCAGACGCCCCATTCCTGCCGGGACATGCGCCTCATTCTGTCTTAATTAAGGACAGTTAAGTTTCCAAACACTTTTTTGCTGCTCCGTTTGAAGCAGTTTTCATTTGAACGCAACATGATTGTGCGCAGTGCCAGGCGAGACATGGTCGACACCCAGGCGAGACAAATGGTATGTGTATAAGGACTTTCATCCATCACAGGCTGGTTAAGCAGAAGAGTAGAGCATGGTCAGCATTAAATAACAAGCCAGAGGCCCTAACGAAGCATAGTGTTTTCCCTTGTGTGCACCGTGTCTGTAGAAGAGGGATACAAGAGAGCCAGTAGAGACAGAAATGGCCATAAAACAAGACTCTGTGAGGATCGTAAAAGAAAGTTATCAAACAGCAGTTGACTGACAAGGTTATGGGGCGCTCAAGTGGGGTGTGTGTGTGTGTGTGTGTGTGTGTGTGTGTGTGTGTGTGTGTGTGTGTGTGTGTGTGTGTGTGTGTGTG
>JBBJLR010000139.1:4091838-4102776 GCA_037577145.1 Brachypetersius gabonensis | reverse complement strand
TACCGGAATCAAATTCCTTGTATGTGTTCACTCACATACTTGGCCAATAAACGCGATTCTGATTCTGATTCTGATTACTAATCCCTATACAACTGAGAGATGTGTATTAGTTTAAGAATAGTTCAAATATTGGTTTGTCCATTAGCAGTTTGTTTCTTAATTGGTACAAACGACTAATTCTTTGTTGTAATGGTAATTTTTTATTAATTTACGTTCATTTTGATTGATAACCTGCCCCATAGAGGGGTGCTGTTATAAGGTGAGCTCTTTTCCTAGAGCTATCAAGGAGTAGCATACACTGTGATATAAGAATATCTTACCAATTTTAGTCCCCTTCAGAATCAATAACTTCAGTAATGACTGCAGTTTCCCATGTCTGTCTGTCTGTCTAGAGACAGTTATACTCATTAGCTGGTTTGACCAGGGTTCCTTTGGGGGAGTTAACAGCATGAGCCTGTAGTTTAAGTGACATGATCTCCTTTGCTGTTTTCACAGTTGGTGAATGAAATTAAGAAGTAGCGAAACCTCTAAAGGTCAATATCCTATATGTTCCATGTGCTCTCTGCGTATTTTGATATTCTGAGCGAAGTGCATGAACAAAGTGCATTCAGAGCAAGTGCTTTAAAAACTGTTAAAAGATAGAACAACATTCTCTGTACAACAACAACATTCGCCTATAAAAAAAAATTGTGTATTAATTATCTTTTGTGTAATGCCCTTAGCTTTGGCGCAATCACTGGAAAACTTTCTTTCCTTTTAAAAAATGTCCGCCACAGACAGAGTGGGTGTGCTCGAAGGGTCTTGCCTCTTCTGTGCTTCATATTCTGCACAACGATTGAGATGTTTTGATTTTATATGATAAATTAATTCCAACATTGAAAAAACGTCTTTGCGGAAGCACCCCCCTAGAGTTTCGGCATTCCGTGTGTTTTTCTTAGATATATCAAAATGCGCCACGTGGCAGCCATGTTGACTCTAATCCAATCTGGCGTGTGCAGGTTGTGGTTGTTGCTTATGTCATCGCTGTTTCGGTCGCGTAAAAAAAATTGTCAGAAACCGAAAGTGTGGCCATTTGCAAATATTCGGTGCATCTTAATATATGTATATACATATAATACAGGGCTCCAGACAAAATAAAAACCTTAGGAGCCATTGGGAACCAAATAATTTTTTTAGGAGCCAAAATCTCTGTCCATCAGTACCTCTCCTCCTGGAACGGCATCGAGAGCGACAATAGTCGCAAAATTAATAATCTAGACGCATTGACGACCATTTTGGTCGCCATCTGGAGCCCTTTATTATAAATGCTTTTATTATAAATAAGTAAGCAAAATTCAGTTTTCCATGGCTTGACTAATGAGCGTGGAACTAAAGAGTATGATGCCAATTGCTTTTTGCAGATTTAAAGTGCTGAGTACAGTGCCATAAGTGTAGCACATATATGTTAAGGACCCCTGTCATTAAAATTGTCACGGCCGATGCAGTTTCAAACCTGTTTTTTTATTTATTTGTTGTGATATTAGTCAGTAAATTGAATAGATACCCATGTCTCCTAATATTCATCCTGTATTAGTGGTACTGTGTTCCGAGATATTTTGGTTCCTGCATGTGACTGATGCCTTTTTTTACTCCTGTCCTTATGCTTAGACTCTGGCTTTATGACTCAAGGCTGACTCAGCTGTTCGGTCCATCATCCTGCGTGTCTGTGCTCCTAGATCGCCCTTGCATGTCATAATATTGCAACACACATGTGACCTGACATTGCATCATGACCCTACACTTGCCACCTTTTCAGTCTCCCTTACACTATCTTTGGCTCATGATATGACGCAGGTTGTTCGTTATTTGCTAGGTATCCCCAAATAACCATTTCAGGCTCAAATATTGGGTTGGCATATCACCACAATCACAGTACATAATGATAGAATTGACTGCAGCATCTTTTCCTAATGAATCGTCGGGCCTCTCTGAAGTGTCTCAGAAGACAACAACTAAGGGGAAGGCATACTTGACCATATTTATTGACAATGACTATGTGACAATATGACTACTTATTTGTGAGAAATTACGTCTTACACATCACTTCATGTAATATATCACTACTCACCATCTGCAAGCTTCATTACAAGCACTATTAGACCTTCTTAATTGGATTTTGTGTGTTGTCTTTGTATTCATAGGTTCTGATAATGTTTAAATGTGCCAGTGCTCAAAAATATAACTTTTTGCCACACATTTCTACTAACTATGAGTTTGAAATTTTTAAATTTCAAATACTATTTCCTTTTTTTTCAATTTCCATTTTCCAGCTTCTGTACTCACAGTTTCTATAGCATTCTAAGCAATATTTAAAACTAATGGTCTACTAAAAGAGTTTTCTGGTATGGTTTTCTGGTATGGTTGTTGCAAAGTAGCTCCAACACTGTAGTTATTGTGTGTAAACTATTAGTAAATGATTTTGTTCAAATAAACAACTGGTGTTGATGCATGGAAGTTTTAAACCTGTTTAAAGTATAATAGAAAGAGAACAAAGAGTTGATATTCATTCTTCAAGCAGTCATGTGACAGAGCTGAATCACTGTGTAGTGGAGGCACAGTCATGGGTGGCATGAATTTTGAAGTTATGCTTGTATTTTTAATATTATTGTCTAAAAAGGTAACAGTATGAAACTCTGGCTGGTGTGAAACCTTTCAGAACGACAGAAGAAATGGGGGAAAATTTAGACACGCAGAGAACAATGAAACTCCGGCCTCTCCCCGGAGAACTGCGAGATTTGGCGAATGTGTTGAGAAAAGTCATTACCCAGGGAAAAAAAAGAGGAAGGAGACGATAGGAGGCAGGCTCCAGCCCCGCCACATAATCCTCACAGCTCTGGCCTGTGCCTCTGTCTCTCTTCCCTCTCCCACAGGCATTAATATCCGTTACGGCACGGCGGTAAGCTCCCTCGCCCTCATCCTCTGATAAAAAAAAGAAGGATGGCAAAGATGAGAGGCGAAAAAAGGATCCGCAGGTGTTCAATCTTTGAGAATTGCTTTTTCACGGGAAGATTTAAGGATCTCCCTTTTTAAAACCCTGACCGGTTAATGAGATGTCAGAGAGAAAAAACGTTCCTCGTTTGATGATCCCAAAGAAATGGCCTCGCTCTGTCTTCTTGGGCTAAGGTAATAATAGCGCTTTGCATACACCGACAATGTGTTCAGATCCTTCACTGTAGGTCGTGCTGACCTGCGGTACAACTTTGCGACATGCTGCAGTTCTGTCTAAAATGGGCCATTTAAATTTTGAAGGAATTTTCATTACAGGCCAGATTCTCATTCTTTTTTGTATCGGAGTGTGTTTCGTGTTCTGACACACCTTACTCAACTCATTAAGTCCTTATAAGTTGAACTGGTTGTGCTGGAGCCAAGAGAACTCTTGTGCAGGGTAATTCCAGGTTAACAGCCACTGATACAGGCAATTTGTGGACTATTGTAAAATGAAAAGACATGTTGGAACATCTGTTCATGTGTTAGGTTTGGCAGAATTGAGTTTTAGTTTTGTCATGTGGTCTAGCAGTTAGGATTCCTGGATTTCACCCAGGCGGCCTGGTTTCGACTCTGTGTTGCAAGTTTTCTCTTGGTGTAGCTGGTGGTCTAGTGGTTAGGGAGTTGCTCTTTCAATCAAAAGGTTGTTGGTTTGAATCCCAGAACTGCCACTGGCACCAATAATGTACCCCTGAGCAAAAACCCATCCCCACCTACTGCTACCTGGCCATTGCTGCCACTGCTTCACTCTGTGAATGGGTTAAACGTAGTGAGGAATTTAACACTGTCTGCTGTGCGCTTGTGACTATAAGGCCACTTTACTTTACTTAGCAGCACTGGATGTTAAAACCTTGGGGAATTATTTTTCTCTCTCTCTCAAAAAATACCTTTTTCCACACTTTGGCCGGAGGTACTGAATCAGCGACAGACAACGCTAATGAAATTTCATTGGGAAGCTTATTCAGTAGCCTTGAAATAATCATCTTCCCTCCAGTTCTGTTCAGTGCTGTTTAGCCAGTGCTTTGTTAGTACCTCTCAGAGGTGCATGCTGGGGCTGCTACAAGGTTAACCATGTTACACTATTAGGTGTTTGAAAAGAGAGTTCATTCTACATGCCTTTCTTCTCTCAGTGTTGGTGTAGA
Organism: Brachypetersius gabonensis; assembly: GCA_037577145.1. NCBI lineage: Eukaryota > Metazoa > Chordata > Actinopteri > Characiformes > Alestidae > Brachypetersius > Brachypetersius gabonensis. The sequence continues at coordinate 4,098,610 of JBBJLR010000139.1, read as the reverse complement.
CCTGTCTGTGCAGTGGCAGCTCAGCTGGCAATGAGTAAGATCCATTTTTACACAGACAAAACTCGGTTGAAGGGCCTGGTTTATTGCATAATCCCCTGATTACATAATTTGAATGGGTTGTGTTGGCCATCACAGGCCTTGATAAAGAATGATTTAAGAACGTGCATTCCAGAAACAATGTGTTCCAAATGGGGTTTCATGAACTGGTGAAGGTCAGATATAGTTGGAGATCAATGGAAGTCATTTTACAGATCGGCAATTACAAAAGGGTCAAGTGCTCTTTTTGAGGGACCACCGTGGTCCTTTCTAGGCCAGGTTTAGCAGGTAAATTCTCTATAGATTTAGACACAGGCAAGGACATGTTGAGGTTTGGTACATCAAGGACAAAAACAGCTGGGAAAAAAAATTGGGACATATGCCAGGCTAGAAACCAACAGTGAAGAGGAAAGAACCTTGACTCCCAGCTTAGGATTTTATGGCTTCTGAAACTGGCCAATCACACAACAGAAGTGAGGCGCTTTTCTTTGAATTGTACCAAAAGCACTACAAAACAAAATGACTGGTGATACTGTGGCAACTGTGGTACTTTCCAGATAAGAGGGCAAAACTTTCCCTACATGCTTATGCAATAAACAGTTTACCACATTTGAATGTGTTCGACCTTCAACTGATTGTTTTTTTGTGTGGCGCTCCTTTGGTTTTCTAAATGATATTTTTGGTTGTGTCTACCTCATGGGTTGTAGTTCTGGTGGATTTACCGCCTGCTTGAGACAACAGAAAGGATCACCGCTGTGAAGAATCCTAAACGGTTAAGTTTAACGCCATGCATGAGGTTATGACCATTTCTGGGTTCAAATGCTCCATCAGATTCCAAAAGAAATACCATGTACAGCTGCAGCGCGTTCCAACATTTGACCTGACACTCCTTTTATCACTCTTACACATGCTCTTGTCTTCATGAGATGACTGAAATAGCACATCCTATATTAATTACGGGCTCTGCCCAGTTTTTAGCAGTTTTTGTAGTTTTTCAGATTTCGCTGTTTTACCTTAAATTATCCAGTTGTCATGTATCTCTAGCTATCTTGTTAAGATTCCAGACCTTATTTAACTGACATGAAACAACATAATGCTTTGTTTTGTGCTCACACACTTTACATTTTACACAGATTTACCTGTAAAGTCAAACAGGGCTTCTGTTTAGATTAGACATGATTAGAGTGTACAGTAGCGTCCAGCTCAAAACATGGAATTGAACATCTGAAGACAATTCCCTGTGTTACACATTTAATTATGTTGATCACTGGTATTTAGATGTAATCTATTCTATTTTTATTTTGTTTCCTATACCCAGGGTGGAAATCCTGGTCCTGGATGGTTAGACTCTTGAACCACTAAACCTGACTATTAGCTGAAAAGTTGAATCTGGTGTGTTGGAGAAAGGAAATCACCAAAGCATGCAGGAATTGAGCCCTCCCCAAAGAACTGCTTAAAATGATGGCAGAAATAATTTGCTATAGTGCGTGTCCTAACAAGCCAAACTTGCACCAACACACACAATGGCACTGGCAATCAGTGTAGAAAAAGCTCAGATGTTTTCAAACACTTAATTGAAATTCAAGGTAGCAGGCAATACAACTGTAAAGCTTTATTAATGAGTGTATTTAGCAGCTCCAAGGACTAAAGATATTAAAAAGCTCTCAGTATATAAGCGATGAATAGACAACACTTACATTGGATTTGCCATTTCTGGTGGTCTGTTATCAAGAATAGCATGTGTGTTTGTCTTTGGGTGCTGCTGCTGTGGTATGCCATTTAAACTTTGCACAGTGAATGAATCACCTTTTTCAGGAGTGACTGCTTGAAGCATCCACATCCATTCGAAACCTTGGGTCTTTGGAAACTGAATACTGAATCTGCTGCAGCCTTAAGAAAAAAAAAAAAAACAGTTACAGCCCTAGTTCCTGTTTTCTGCTACTCATATGTGAAGAGCCTTTTCACACACTAACGAACCTCCACATATTGTAGTTCACGTCCAAGCCAAGGACATCTAGGAGACTTTTTTAAAAGAGTATAAACCATTATGGGAACTGTTTATCTTCCCTTTTCATTCCTGCATGACGACATCCGCTACCTCACAACTCACCGTGACCCTGTTGTTTGTGTTTTCTTGGCAGGTACCACAAGACAGCCAAGGGAGGGGGAGGTTCCTGGAGTGGACTATAATTTCATCAGCGTGGGGGAGTTTCGCGTGCTGGAAGAGAGTGGGCTGCTACTGGAGAGCGGAACCTACGATGGTGCGTAAGAGTGTGTGGGAACACAGCGGGGCCGGGGGGTTCAACCGTGTGGGCTAGTTACTAAGTTACTTATTGCCAAACGCACTAGCGCAGTCCTCAGCCCATCCCAGGTGCAGACGGCAAATCTGACTGCAGCTCTTATTTTAGACTGTAGCTGGAGGACAGGCTCGGTGGAGTGCCCACTCAAAAGCTGTCCGACTCCTACCCGCAGCCAAGCAGGCTCAAACTCTCTCTCCTCTTTCGTACGATTTCTCTCTCATGGATTAGGCCTTTGACCTAAAGTGCCTACTCTACTATAAGATGTTTGGAACATATGCTGAGTCATGATGTGGTCGAGGGGGCCCAAAGCAACTTGACCCTAACTGCACTCAAAAGCTGAGGGCAATCGTGTTATGCACGAAACGGCCGCATGAACCCAAACGCGCATTTTCTGCAGAAGGTTTGTTCACGTGTTAACAGGCAATCTAACTGGTTTTATTCCACGAGGCAAAGCAATTCAAACATCAAAAACACTTCAGATCAACAGCTGCTCTGTGCCACTTTCTGTGTTTTATATTCTGTTTTATTTAATAAAGTTTTGGCAGCCTGTTTTGCATGAATTTCCATCTCCTCTTAAAACCTGGCAGAAAGTGCAGCATTGTTTTAAAGGTGTACTTGTTTATAGGGAAAATATAATGGGAAAACTAAATTTTCCACACTTTCTTTTCAAATTAATAAGCTTTATGTAGTATGTAAACCCTTCAAAGTTTACTTTTCAGTCTATACAGTCCATGTATGGAAGCTAAGTCCCATAAACAGAAAAACAACCCACCCACCATGTGTGGGGAGCCCTGGTCCTGGATGGTTGGATTCCTGCATTATTAAACCTGACTATTAGCTTATACATGGAATGAGGTGTGTTTGAGCTGAAAACACCAAAAGCAGAAACTGTGGCCTCCACAAAGAACTGGGCTTACAATTATGGCAGAAATAAAGTCATTTGATAGAGTGCATGTGCTAACAAGCCCAACTTGCACCAGCACACACACTGGCACTGTCAGTCAGTGTGGAAAAAGCCCATATTTTCTCAAATACTTTATTGAAATTCAAGGTTGCTGGCCTATGACTGAAAGGCTTGATATAGTATGTAAACCCTTTCGATGTTTACCTTTGAGTCCATACAATCCATATATGGAAACTAAGCCCCATGAACAGCCTACTTTGACATCACAAAAACCTAACATTTACATGTATCTGCCTATAACATGCACAACAGTTTAGCACCATCAGTTTAATTCTAAGGAATAAATAGACGATGGAAAAGGCATCATGTAAATGTGCACTCTCATGTTTTCAAGACATAAACCCACCCTAGTGTTGTCATTGGAACTATGGGATGGAAGTGAAATGGAAGAAAAATGTAGGATAAGGGTTTAGTGGTGGTACTTAGATACTAGACAAAGTGTCTAAGAGCTAAGCTGAATATTTACCAACATAATATTTCAACGTTTTTTAAGTCCGGCTCTGTCCCAGCAAAACATTTCATAATCTATCATTTATTGGGACCTCTATCTCTTTGACATTGAACTTTTTGGGTTTTTTCCCTAAACTTTAGCCACTGTTTCACTGCATCTTCAAACCCCTGCATTAGATCCATACTTATTTTCTCAGTTCTGTAAACCTAAGGTTGGTATGATTCTGTCAATGACTAATGTCACAGCAAGCTCACTGATAAGATGTTGAATAGAAACACTGATTTTCTAGAGTGCCGTTGTTTCCCGCAGGTAGGCCAGCCAGATTGGCTAATGATCTTCTACTGAGTCATGAGGATGGCCTTTCTTTCTACAGGAAGCTCCATTTAAAGTTCCCAGGGTAAAAACTAAATCTGGCCAAAGTGGATGTCACAGTGGCTGCCTTTTATTGGAGCCCGTCCATCTACATGACTGATCTTTGTTGCCTTTTGGTCTCCTGGTATTTCAGCCTGAAGGGTCATTTCACAGTGACTAATTCTGGTCAATGATACCTCGTCTTTGCCTGACGCTCGACGTAACAGTGAATGCAAATTTGTGTCCACATTTAAGATGATACATGACACTGCTGAGATGCATCGAGGGTGTAAATCAGTTTCAGATGCACAGCCCATAAATTATCTTGTGCTTAGGAGTGCTTAGAGAATCAAGTTCTTCAATAGGCCTAAATTACAGCGAAACATTAGTATGATTATTAATGAGATCTAAAAAATTGAGAAGACTACAAGCTGTTTAAAGTGTGCTTTTAGTCTTTCAAAGATTCCAAAATACTTTACTGTAAAAAGACTATTAAAGGGCCAATATCATGGAAACATTCACCCATATATAAAAACTAAGCCCATAAATCCATTTATTCAGCCTTGAGCAGTTTAACCCTACCTATTCATGCTGGCATTATAATGAGTGTTTTAGCGCAGATTGCTTTATTCATGAGTCGCAATTCATGGCAGCCAATCAAAAGATACATATATCCATTTTAAAGCTTTGTAAAAATAACTTTTTATGCATAATCCCTCACAGATATTAAATTAACATCCGGGAGAAAATAAAAGGCAAGAGAAATGTAGCTTATGGGCTATTTAAAAGATTTGCATGCTAATCACTTTTGATTTATTTAAATTTATTTTTCAAATTGAGTATTAATGCTTGAGTTATCATGGCAGACCTAAAGAATATCTGTGGAAAAACTCACTATTTTATTGTGTCTCTTTGTTAAACTCTGTGGCCGCAGACATGGCCAGATTTAGCTGTTAAATCTGGTTCCTTTGCCTCAGTCAATGCTTCAGTCAGCGATTCACTGTTACTCAGTATTACATCAGAGCTGTGGGTTGCAGATCACATGGATGGAGGATGGAAGTCGTCAAGCCTCCTCTAACTCATTTGCTCCCCTGGTGAGTAAATCCCAGGCCAACCCCACCCCTCCTCCGGCACAACACTCTTTTTCACACTACGTTATGCGGCTGGGCACATTGTTTAATCTCTGCAGTGTGTGGGAGAAAGTAGTTTGATGTTTCGGCCATAACCGCTGCTGATTTGGGCCTTAACTGCCGCGAGTCTGTGGATTTGCTCCATTCACTCATGCTCTCTCACAGGAAGTCTAGCGGTGGAGAGAACGAGCCAAGCTATGCCTCTGCATCACCTTTTAAAAGGGTTTAAAGCTTGCTTGCTGCTGTGTTTGCTCCTCGACTAACCACTGCTGGCTGCCAGCCATAGCAGTTACATACACTGTTTTGCTACAGATCATAGAGTGTAGTGCTCTACATATAATATACTACAGTATCCTTTATCATTATAAATATTTGCATTAGGGTTTTTTACTGCTTACATGGCATATACAATATACAAAAGTATAGGGATGCCGGACCATTAATGACATACAAATACATGGACTTTAACTTAGTCAGTATGTAAAATAAATTCCAACAAATCAGCAGCAATCTTTTAAAAGCCCATATCCTGAATTTCTCCCATCCTTGTTGCTCTAATAGCTTCCAGTCTTCTTGAAAGTCTTTCCACAAGGTTTTGGAAGTATGTCATTGTCCACAATCTCTTAGTATGCTGAAACATTAAGATTATTCTTCATTGGAAATAAGGGGCCTTGCCCAAACCTTGGAAAAGGTGTGTCCCAATACTTTTACCCTTATAGTGTATTACTTGTCTCCCATCTTCCTCCCTACGATAATTTTGTCTACTGTGACCTAAGGCGTCAGGTGAATAGTGCTAGACATTAGATCAAAGCCCCACTCCATCCAGACTCTGACAGAGAGAGGTGTGCACATTCTGTTTCACACTGCTTTGAGTCTTGGAGGAAGTCATTTTGCAATAGTCCAGTGTCACAGTGAGCCACGACCCTCCACTAGACCCCATTAAACTTGTTACTGGTCCACTAGGCCCTATTAAAGCTGTTGATGTTCAGATCCACAGTTCTTCTCCCACAGAACACAGCTGAGTCAGTTTTCAATGGAGAGTGTCTATTGACAACATATTATGGTCCAGGCTGAGGCGTTGTCTATTTCAGGAGGTGCTCAGATTGCCAAGAGCATGATGTAATGATGAGTAACGTTCTTGCTTCACTGGTTGCTTATTTCAGCTTTTCAAACCCTATGGCCATTTTGAAGGAAACCGGCCATGACAGCATTTTGCCCATTCTCCAACTGTTCTATTTTCTTTTTGTACTGGGTCTGGTTCAGGCCCAGGCTTATTTTGAGGACGTGTTTGCACTTTCAAGTGGCCGAGGAGGCCAGGGCCAACGAACTCGGACCACTCTAAACGGACACAAGAACAAATCAAACTAACCTAAATGCAAACAAGTCTCAGCAGACTGTGATTGTGTTTTGCTTTGATTTGTGCATTGGGTCACTTTAGTGCATTGGGTCACATGTAGTGTATCACTGGTTTTAATCCATTTCTACACTGTGCAACAGATCTGGGAGGGTGAAGTCAAGTTCTTGATTCCTCCCGGTCACA
>JBBJLR010000139.1:4071722-4084090 GCA_037577145.1 Brachypetersius gabonensis | reverse complement strand
GTGTGTGTGTGTGTGTGTGTGTGTGTGTGTGTGTGTGTGTGTGTGTGTGTGTGTGTGTGTGTGTGTGTGTGATAGGCAGCATTCGAAGTAAGCTACAGCCAATAAGCCATGAGTCACAGATTCACACAAACCAACGCACTCACACTTGCTGAGAGATGCCCACTTGGTGGTGTGTGTAACCCGACTCCCTGTGGGTCACACTGCTCTCAAACGAGAAGAGCAGCACGGCTGCCAGGGCTGATCAGGGGCATCCAGCCGGGAGCACGAAACAGCTTTATACTTCTGCCTTTTGCTGCTCCTGAGACATTACTTCAGCCCTCACCACCTCGAGCCTCTATATTTGAGTCTGCATTAGATTTTTTTTTCAGTTGCGAAGCCAATGAAGCTTACATATAAAGATCAGTGGCAGCGAACTACATACTTAAATCATCACATGTCCATAGAGAGGGCAGCAGTCAACTGGTAAAGGTCAATGCCTGAAATATAGCAGAAAAAACAGCAATGTATAACCAGGGGAGAAAAAACATTTGCTAAGCACAAACCCAAAGTACTTCATTGGTGTGGAAAAACAACACAAGATGAAATCAATAGAACAGCAAACTGTTTAAAACACAGTGAAAATGTCTCTGAAATGAGTGAATGTTTGAAGAATCACCTGCTTTGACAAGACAGGAGTACTTGTCTCCTTGCAATGCAGCCAATTACAGAGCATTCAAAATAACTTGTCTGAAGCCACGAGAAACTAGCACGGTGTACCAGTCAGCAAACGCATGAAGGTCATTTACTTGCGAATAGCAGCTCTCAGATAAATGCTTAAATGACTCAAAGACCTTATTTACACTTTACGTCATGGGCGATCAGATCAGAAGTGGACAGCCGAGACACTTTGCCCTGACACAAGATGCTACACAATCACAGATTATTTTTATTCTAACATACCATCAAAAGTTAATGGGTATCTGTATACAGTAGTAGATTCTCTCCTCAGGGGGCATGTAGCAATAATCTGTTGTTGAGAGTTCTTGCCTCTCGTCTCTAGAAGCTGGAGGCTATGTGAACAGGATAATGCGTGAAAGCCTGAGGTGCAATACTTCGGAGCTAACGCACTGCTGCAAATGGGTCGTTTAATCACAGCCCTACCCTCCCTCTTGCCCACTCCTGCATGAGGTAAAGTGGTGAGAGTAATTAATAGGTCTGAACAGACAAATCCCCTTTTGACATCTTCTGTTATTATTACAAGCCAGGCACCACGTAAATTACTAACGCAATAAAGAGTGTGATTAATTCAAATGAGGAGTTTCAATTAGGAATATATTAAAGCCAATTCTGCTCCGGCAGTTTACTAAAAACAAGACTGGTGTTTGGGTCTAGATGAGTGGCGTAACGTTGCCAAATGAGAGTGTAAATAATGCAGCGTAATTAACTTTTTAATGTGCGACGAAGGTCTCCGGGACCGCGCTTTCCAGAGGCAGCTCTTGTGAAATATTCTCGTGTCATCTGAAGCTTGGCCGGGCTGTATGTTTTATTTATTTTGCGGGGGGAAAACTCCCGTCACGCTTCGCCGTTGCTCTTTTTCTCAGCCTTCCAGGCTCTAAAACAGACTCTGTTCTGTTCGACGCGATAACATTTCTGTGCAATTTGTGGTTCACATCCCTAGACAATTCTGAGCAACATTTAGAAAATACAGTGGGCCACTAGGCAACAGAAGGTCAGGAATGCAAAGGACGGCAAATAAATCTGTGTTCATACTCTCTAGAGCCTTGTTCCTTTTTCACCCTGTTTCCTTCTCTTTAACTGCACAGAATGCAGGTTAAATCAAGAAGCAGTTAGAAGGAACGGACTGTGGAGGTGTGTGCTCTCTCTTTGTTCTCCCCTCCAGCATCTGCGCTACACAGGACACTGAAGCTAAGCGGAAAGCCCCCTGCCTCCCTGGGACGTGAGCTGTCATTGCACTGCATGGTCCCACACAGGCAGTAAGGGTGTAGAGCAGTGGCCTGAGGGGGCGCCAAAGAGAACTGAACAGCAGGACGACAACCATGAAACCCACACAAGACTTACAGTCCTACTGAAGAGGCAGAGCGAGAATGTTAGCTAGTCAGGCATGCTTGGATTTCGTCTCATAGACTGGAAATAATAGGAACTGACTAGTGATTAGTGTGGTGGTGGTTGAAGCAGTAGGTATCATGTAGGAGGAGGATCTAGAAAGCAGATGTTTTTGCTCAATCCAAAGACACGTATTTTGTTAGCCTTAAAAATACTCCATAAACAATGGATCCAGTTTCCCTGTCAGTTGCAAGCTGTGAAAGACAATACTGAAATAGTCATCCAGACTACTTTACATGCGTCTAATAAATGCAGTCAGTGTCCTAAAACCACATGACTAACATGAAAGTAATCATCCATTGGTATATGACAAATCATTGGCCTATGCTACACAATTGTACTGAGATTTTTACCCTCGATTGAGCCCTTTACAACGAATTCTGAAGGTCGAATGATTATGCTATGGATGTGATGAGAGCAGCAAACAAGTCAATCTTGGGCTTTCAGTCTAGCTCTGGTGTGAGCAGAGGCCTTTCAATATTTTTGTTTGATATTTATGACTCAAAACATTTGAGATCTCAGAAGCTGCCTGCACACAAATGAGAACATTCACTACGTTTCTAATTTATTTTGTTATAATTGTATATGTATATGAGATGATAGGTGTTTCCTTTTTTGCTACATTGTTTGTGTGAGCAGTTGGGTGGAATCTAGTTTGTCTCTCTTTGTATCCCATTATAACAGTGAGATCTGGGGCTTAAAAAAGAAATCCATAAGTCTGGTTCAAAGTGTGTGATTTCTGCTTTGGAAATCTGTTGGGTATTTTAAAAGTGTACACCCAGCTTGACTACTCAACTAGTAGAAATCTATAGCTAGAGGCGCTTTGAATATAGTAAAGGTTAGCCTTTGAAGTTTGGAGTTCTCCTCGTATGAACAGAGAGAAAATCAAAGTATGCTCTTCTCTGCAGGCAATTATTATGGCACGCCCAAACCTCCGGCTGAGCCGAGCCCAGTTCAGCCCGACCTGGTGGACCAGGTGCTGTTTGATGAAGAGTTTGACACCGAAGTGCAGCGCAAACGTACCACCTCCGTCAGCAAAATGGAAAGGAAGGACAGTGCGGCACCTGAGGAGGAGGAGGATGAAGAGCGACCTGCACTTGTCAATGGACTCACAGGTGAGATCATTATCGCCTTCATTCTTGCCGCAAGCAATACATAAGTGCCATTAGATAAGAACCAGTCTACATTTTCTATTGAATATAACATTTCATTTCCTTGAGTAGGCTGTGCATATGGCGGCTAATCTAAATCTCAGGTGAAATCTAAATCTGAAAATGCTAATTCCTATCTGTCCATGTAGATACTGCCAGGTCAAGCAATCTGTCTCAGGACCAAGGGACTGGCTGATTATAGCTATGCCCTTTATCAAGACACTTGGTCCCAGTTATTTTTAGTGAAATGCATTACAGATGAGAACCTGTATATAGGTTTTCTGGTTCTCTAGATGTGGTCTCACCTTAATACATGTTAAGTGGTGCGCTAAAATATATTATAACCCTCTTTGCTCAAGAGCAGCCTTTTCATTTTAATATTTCTCATATCTTTGCCTCTGTCTGGATCTCATCTTCACCTTCTCTTCAGAGTAAACACTGCATAAGCTAATCTCATCATAAAGGTCAGCTGTAAAAAAGAGCAATCTAAAGAGGTAAATATTCAGAGATAAATATCAAACGCAGCTTACTTGGTAGGGCAAAGTGCCTTGTGATGTTGTCTGAGGGATATAACAGACAAGGCCTCAGACTGTGTGTGTAATCTTGCATATATGGAGGTTGCTGCAAAGCTGGCTGCTTGGAGATTTTACCCTGCCAAGATTGGCTCTGAGGGAGCTTCCAGTAGTGCTGTTTGAAAGTTTTGCTGTGTCACGATGGAAAGAGCCAGATTTAAGGATGAGCTGCAGTCCTGGACACAGTTAACTTTCAAATAGACCAGAAGGAGGAGGGAAGAGTGTGTCTGTGGATTTTGGAGTCTGGAATGGAAAGTGGACCCTGCAGAATTTTTAACACCTCACCATCTCAAAATGAGTGCTTTGTCAGTGTGGCGCTGTTTTGTAATTGTTAATTTCAAAATTTAGTCCAAGGTTCAAGGAGTAGAACTGGGAATGTCCCAGTCAACATGTCAAAAGTGGGGAGTTTAGCCAGACGTCTGCTGTAGACTCTGCAAGAGGACGCTCATGCTTCAGTCTCCTGGGGAGAATTAAGAGAGTGGAAGAGCAATAAGTGGAGAGGAAAAAACAATTCCATTAGCCACTGTATAAGAAGGTAAGTGGAGTATGGGCTACTCGCCTGTCTGCTCTGAAGATGGCCTCTTCTGGCAGCAGAACTAGGCTTTGGCTCTGCCCTGCAGCCTAGTGACTTGGCTGTCCACTAAAGAAGTGCTGATTGTGCGCTATGGGCAGAGCTGTTTGGCCAATAAAGTTTCTTGTTTGTGAGCCAGTGGTGGCATTGATGCGCTCACCGCACCGCTATATAAGGATAGTTCACTGATTCAACACATCAGAATCTCTGTTGGGGCTTTTCCCTTCCCGGGAAGCTGATGGAAGCTTTTTGGATATTAGCAGAAGTTTAGAAAACATAATTGAGGCGGAATACAGTGCTTTAAAATTTCAGCAACACTACAGCAAGCTCTGGACTTCAGAGAATTAAACAAGTATCCACTATTCACAGACTTGGTTGATCCATAAGGTGCAGAATGGTGTCTCGCTGCTTAACCAATTGCAATAATATGCAAAAAGGAAGTTCACTTGGGTTAGGCAGTATCAAGGTAACAAGGAATGCTGTGGTATTTGAAATGGACGAGTGTCTAATTTCTAGTCACTATCTACCTTTGTGGGATTTCACTAATAGGTGGCACTGATAGAATGAGACGCATAAACAGAACCATTACATGTGAAAGAAAAACTATGCAGGCTAGTGGCTCAGTGATTGCACATGCTGTCAGATATGAGTCTTTATGCTGTAAATGAGTGGACTGGAATGCTGATTGCATACAATCCGTATTGTTTTTTTGCACAGAGCATAATTAAGTAGGAGTCTTATACAAACACTTGCATGGTGTCTCCTTGGTGAGGTAGCTCTGTGCCGCAGTGCATTATGGATAATGGTAAATCTGAATCTACAAGAGAATTTCTAAAGCTGTGCTTTCGTGATTTGCCTAAATATTTGTATTGTATAGATAAGAATAGTGAATCATGAATCATCCTTTCAGTCTGGAGGTCCTACCTTATATAAAATTTGCCATATGACCAGTCTTGGCCATCAGGGGTACTTGCAGGAAGTTGAAATCCTTTATATTTTTAATCTTAAGTAAAATATCCACAAATATAACTAGCTGATAGTCACCAATTGTTTCCAGAATGGAAATCGTTCCAAAAACATCAAAAATGAAGACCTGGCAGTTACATGGATAGCCTACAGGCAGAATCTCTCATTACTGCTCTAATGATACTGACATTAAAATAGCATTAGCTTCATGCCCAGGATGTTGTTATGAAAATGTGTCTGGTGTCATGATTGCCAGCCTTGGTGGTGATTGATCATGTAGCTCCTTAGGCTTGGAGAGAGCAGTAGATGTCAAAACCGTGTGGGACCTTGCTGACACCCTTGCTGAACCCCATCCCCATCCCTAAGCTGCTCTTCAGACTTTGTCAGTGATTCATCACACAAGGGCCATGCAGAGGCAATGGAGCGAATAAAAATCACTCATTCAGAGCGCTCCAGATTGGCAGTGAATCTGGTATAGATGCTCCATCTTGGCCTGTAGAGTGAGACATGGTAGCGGATTCAGTTGGACGGGATGCTTCACAGCTGTGTATTGGTTTGTTTGGATTGGACTTCATTCTCCTGGTTTTCAAACACATAGACAAAAGGGGGCTGTAAATGGCTGTGTTGCTCTTCTGTACTCCTGAGCCAAGTGTAAATGGAGAGGAGGCTTTAAGTTGCCCTGGGCCCTGCTTCTTTGCATGAATAAAATGGTCTGGTCTGGAGCTATAGGTGTAAACCTCAGTGGTGGTATGTTTGTAGAGGTGTGCTTGTATACTTTTGTTCTTTACAGTTCATTACATCCTCTTTGTGTCCTTTAGCTACTATGGTGGGAGGCAGTGAATTATAATGTGTATGAAACTGAGCTAGAGAGACACCTTTTGTCCTGGTTAACTGTACAAAGCGCAGTTTCACAACGTAGGTTGGCCTACCGGGTGAATGCCGAACATTCTTCCTCTGTTTTCTTTTCGTGACCTTTTTTCCCCTTCTTCGTTCCTGTTGCACTCTCTCTCAACTCCCATGTGTTACATATACACCCTAATGCAACTCCACCCCAGTGGGAATGTACATGTGTATATGCAAATATTCCTGATGTTCTAGAGAATATCGCATGAGTGTAAACTACAGAAGCTGTTTCGCAATTTTCGACACGTCTCTGACTAAGAAACACTGCAATGTCAGCAGAATATATTGAGTTATATTCTGATGTATTTTTTTCTGTTCTGCATACTCATATATAATCAGCACATTTACATCAAGAGGGACTGACTAAAGGCCCACTGCACAGATAAGGCCAGGTGAGACAGATAGATCAAATCTGAAAGATAAAAATACACACATACATACATGCAGAAGTGGCCAATATGATGATAGTATAACCTAATTCATCATGTATTCTGAGAAGATTTGGGTGTCATCCAGAGTTATACAACAATGGACTACATGCATTAAATAGACTTAGATGAGCTGTAAGTAGCCAATCAAAGAATGTAGAGAGTTTCCCCCAGAGCCTCTTGGGTGTTTTTCCCTCACGTTTTTCATAAATCCATTTATAACTGTATTTACCTGCTTATACCTAAGAAAATGACAGCACATACCAAAGAAAATGCCCGTGCATGAATTTGAGATTTGTGTGTGTGCGCGTGTGTGTGTGTGTGTACCATAATCATGTATGTACACACACAAATACATACACACTTGTTGCATTTTTAGTGCGGCTTCACGGAAGCTTGCCTGCCTCAGCCTCGGATGTTCCATTCAAATCAGCACTGACATGCAAATCCGCTCTCTCTCTCTCTCTCTCTCTCTTTCTCTGTCACACTCTCACTCTCAGTCTCACTCTCACACTCTCTCTTTTTCTCTCTCTCTCTTTCTCTCCCTCTCACTAGTCAGCAGGAGACCTCATTTGAGAGTATCCTACTTGAGAGAGAAGCTGTACTGACCATGTAAGACTTGTATACCTGCATATCCTCACCTGACATCCTTTCCCTCTCTCTCCTTGGCACTGCAGAGCATAAGGAGGGTGTGGAGTGGAGGAAAGCTGTGCCCAGCTACACTCAGGCTGGCAGTACCATGGACTTTCGTGCCTGGAGCACACTGCCACAGGACGAGAGTCAGGACCCCCTGCCCAAGAACTGGGAGATGGCCTACACTGAGACGGGCATGGTCTACTTCATAGAGTGAGTGAACCCAACCAGCCTCAGCTTCAGTGTGGTTTAGTGTTACTGGTAATACGGCTGTTGAACGGCTGTATATCCTTAGCGCCTTGTCTTGTATGTGTGACCATTGGCTTTGAAGACTGTATGCTTCATAGCTATTAGATAGTTGTGTTTTGATTTTACTAGTCATTCATACATACTAAAAATCATAAGCAGCCTGAAGCTTTGCCTGATCAATTATAACACTTAAAGCACCTGCCTGATATTCTGTTGGTCACCCTTGTGCCACCAACACAGCCCTGACCTATCAAGGCATAGACTCCATAAGATAAGATGTGCTGTAGTATCTAGCACCAGCATGTTAGTAACTGGCCTGTAAATTGTTAAATGGGGCCTCCATGGACTGAACAGGTTTGTCCAACACATGATGCTGCAGATCAGACCACCTTCTTCCGATGTGAGGAATAAAATGATAATTCTGCTTCCTATTCCCACTTATTATTGCTAGCACCAAGTGGTATCAGCGAAACCCTGTTATCGGTGGTGCCCATTGATAACATGGTTGTTAAGCTTTTCTGGGTTATCTGCCCATCGATACTCAGCTCTTAGCCTTTACTTTTTAATTCGCAACGTCTAAATAAACACAGCACTCTGCAGAGTCCAAGCATTGTGCAAGAGTCCTGCTCAAATGCAGGTGAGTTTTTACCTCCTGGGCTAAATGTGGACACAGCCATAAATATCCACATTTTAAATGGGGCACACTGGTTAGCTGCAGAGAGGGACTGATGTTGACCGGGCTTGAGAATTGTTTTACATGCTGCCTGAGGCTAATGCAAATGATAGAGGGGAATTTGGAGGCGGGGTGGAGAGGTTTTTCCTTGAAACTGTGATGGTGTGGCCTCCTGTGCAAAGTCCATATATCAAAAAAGCAGGAAGCCAGCAGCAGACACGGAGGGAGGTGAGCAATTAACCTAATCCTTTAGCTGTGCGGAACCAGATTTGCTGTCTAAAGGCTGCATAGCGGACAGTGAATCTGTTGCGTCTCCTATTCATGCCAAGTCATTGCTTGTTCTTAGGTCAACACCCGAAACACCAGCTAAACACATGTGTAGAAAATGTTCCTCTCCCCAATGTGTCTACCCATGTATGATGAAAAGCCTACGCTACAAAGATATTCTGGTTCTGGGGTTTAAGCTACCAAATACTGGCTTTGGTGAATGGGGCAGCTGGAGGTCTAGTGGTTAGGGAGCTGCCCCTTCAATCAGAAGGCTGTGGGTTCGAATCCCTGCACTGTTAGTGTTATCGCTGAGGTACCATTAAGCAAGGTACCATCCCCACATACTGCTCCTCGTATGTCTGTACTCAGCACTGCTACCCAAAGGCTCTCTTTATGCACCATATTTGTTATTTTAACTCCATGTCTTTGGGCATAGCACACAACTTTAGGAGGCATTCTGTTCATTCCCACTGAGAACAAACGATTCGTTAAGAGGAATCTTCCCAGTGGGCCTTGGAGGAAACTCCACACCTGCCACATGCTGCCGATGTTTCAAAGACGACTCGCCATAATCAGACGTTTAGTTCCCAGGGAGGCAGTGTGAAGTTTTACCTTTTTTTTTTTTTTTTTTTTTTGAATATGCCTGCGGAAGACATGAATACCTCAGTGTCTCTTATAGAATAATATTATATTCTAACCTTTGGGACCATTGTTTCTAAGCAGGCCTCCTCACTGTTGCTAGTATTACTGTGTTCAATGTATGTTTAGTAGCAGATAATCTTCCATAAAGTAATGCAGAAATGCTTGACTAAGATGAAAAGCTGTGGTTGTTGTTTATGTGTATCTCATTTTCTGTCTGCAGTCACAACACAAAAACTACTACCTGGCTGGATCCTCGAATGGCTAAGAAGGCTAAACCACCCGAGAAATGTGAGGATGGAGGTGAGATGATCTCCCCTACACCACACACACAGACACACACACACACACACACACACACACACGGACACACATACGCACACACACACACACATCATCCCCTTCCAGGCATACCTTGCTAGCAGTTTGCTGGAAAATGTATCTCCAACCCAAGACGCATCCAAAAAGATACCCGTTATTGGTGTTGACACATACACACAAGCAAAAACACAAACTCTCTTTGTTCCCGGCAACCACGGTAAAGCCAAACAGACAGGTGGGAGCCAGCAGAGCAGGAAGATTTTTCAGTCCTGCTCCGTGTTTGTTTACTAATGGCCCTCGGGTGCCAGCTAGAGAACTCATCAGTGTGCCACCGTGACCAGGCAATTGTTGCGCCCCTCTTGCGTGAAGTGAGTGAGTTTGTGTGTGTTTTTGTTAGGTTGTCACACTCCATTGCGTCTCTCTCCAACAAGTGATACTCGTGCCCACATTTTTACCCTCAACCTTCCCTCCAAACTTTTTCTCTACAGTGTGACCAAGTACACATTAGCTATAACAGTAAAACTCCTTATTCCACCAAATCATCTCTGATTCATTGAGGCATGGTCTCCACAAGACCTATGAAGGTTGCTGGTATAATTTGCATGGCGGTGCCTCCATGGATCAGACTAGTATGTCCAGCACCTCCCACAGACGCGTGAGGTGCGGGAAACTCATTGGTTTCACAAACAATTTCCGAACATTTTTTCAGTGTGACAGGGTGCATTATGCTGCTGAAAGACATCACTGCCATTAGGGAATACCATTGCCATGGTGTACTTTGTCTGCTCAATGTTTAAATAGGTGCAGTAACATCCACATAAATGGTAGGCTCAGAACATTGCTCAGAGTAATACAATACCTCTGCCTTTATCAGACCAGACACGTCATTCCTTGCGTTATGGGATAGTCTATGTCAGTGTCTCTCTCTTTATCTTGGGGATCTATGCCAGTTGGTTGATTTTAGAGATGCTCTGATATTGATAGTTACTATATACAGTTTGATTCACGTTATACGAGAGAGTTCTGTTATGTGGTGTGTAGACTCAAGGCTGTGAGCTGAAGGATAGCTTCAAGTACATTATTGTGATTACACCAGAGATGACTTTTATTTTTAGAAATGGCTTAACTGCAGTATCAGTGTGATACAACCCAACGCATCAAAAATAGAAATGGGACGTCAAAAAGTTCTGACATAAAGGCTTGCACATATAGCTGCTAGGACCAGATATCATTCATTATAGATATTTTTTTGATGATTGTTTCAACTGTATTGTAGCAGTTGTTTTTGTGGCTCTTTGTTGTTGCTGGTTATAGGCAACCACGGTCAGAATGTGAAAGTCACAACATGCTGCTGCAGGCACTAAAGGATGGACTTATATTCATATTGGAGAGACTGACATTTACAGAATGCTTCTTAACCAGTTGCTTTGTGAGGTGCTAACTGTGGTATGATACTCAATTTTAAGTCTGATGGTAATAGTATTTATTTTGAACCCGGAAGAATCCTTAATGCTTATTCTGGTGTTATATCCAACCCTAGCTAGCTCTTTAATAATAGACATGACAACTGTACATAGTTTGGGCTTTTACTGTTCGTACCAGACCAGCCTGGTATATTCTTTATATCAGCATCTTAAAAATACATTGCTGATATTGAAAAAAAAAAAAAAGTGGTTAAAATGTGTATTTTATTATTTATCATTATTTGTCAGGCCCACTCTTTTGTAGTACATTCTTTTCTGAGCAGATAAGTGAGCAGGGTTTGCACAGTAGACCTCTTCCATTCAAATGTATATGTATAGTGTATTGTTATGTATACAGGCCTTCTCACAAACAGCTATACATAAATCCGGTTAAGCCCTAAGCGAGCAAGCTAAGCTTAATATGGCAAGGACAAATACCATCAGAACAAAAGGAAGCGCCCTTGACAGTCACCCGTCTTCTTTAAAAAGCCCTCAGTATCTGTTTGAGCCTCTAATGCATCTGATTCATCTATCTGTCCCTCAACAGAGCTGCCATATGGCTGGGAGAAGATTGAGGACCCACAGTATGGCACCTACTATGTGGAGTAAGTAATGCCACTGCCCCTGATGCCCTTTTTACCTAAAATAAAAACAATTTTCACTGATTATTTCTTATTGAACAAAGAAAAAAGTCTATTTCAGTTCATTACAATACCTATGAAAACACCCGATTGTCAATATTTAGGTTGACCACAATTATTCTCCATGGTGATTTTTACTATCACATTTCTACATTACAAACAAATAGAATGTGGATTCAGAAAGTTTAAGTAATTACATGTAATTGAAAGAAAACAGAAAATGTTTATTAATACACAATATGGATCTTAATACCATAGGGCAGCACATTTCGAGGGTAGCAATGAGTAACTGTTGCTTATGTGAGACGGGACTGTGTCCATCTTCAGCTGAGGATAAACTCTTGACACTTGACCAGTCAGTTCAGACAAGTCTCAGGTTGAGTCCTGAGTCAGTACAGACAAGTCTCAGGTCGAGACCAAGGTTATTATAGTTAACGAAAACGAACGAAACTAATATAGCGAACTAATATAGCAAAAACTTCCATCGTTTTTTCGTCTTTGTAATAAGCCTTTTGGGTTGAATTAAAATCTATTTACTTCACGCTGCCGGTTTAAAGCCAGGTGTTTGACCCGTATGGCACCACGTAGTCTGTGACGTCCATAGTCTGTCCGCGACGCCGCCGGCTAGCGTGATGGCTGCAGCGAAAGTTGGAAGAAAGCGGCAGAGTCCTATTTGGGATTTTTTTTATTATGACAGTGTCAAAAATAAAAGTTGTAGAAGCAGGTGATACAATATGTGGAATACTTCTCAAGGGGAAAAACCCCACGAATCTGAAAGTCCATTTGAA
>JBBJLR010000139.1:4056700-4066991 GCA_037577145.1 Brachypetersius gabonensis | reverse complement strand
AAGTTAAGCAGTGAACAGTTATAGACACTCATAGTATTGTTCTGTTAAACTGAGTACAAACGGCGCTACCAGAGAAAAATTTCTAAACAGGCTCCGGTTGCTACTCGCTAACAAGCAGCGCTGTGTAGCTTCGCCTAATTCGGGTCCTAATGCCCGCCTGCTACCTACAGCAGCTTCAATAGGCACTACATCATTTTAATTCAATAATGATAGCTAGACTTATTATTTTTAATTTAAATTCATAGTCTTGTTTGTATTTGTAAAGTGCGTATCTGCGCTCATTGGTATCTTGTATGAAATGTTTGGATATATAATTTAAAAATAGTATAATAATTACTATATATTTAGGGTGGCTTGGTGGGGGGTGCTTCAGACCTTCGGCAGAATTCAAATGAGCCATTTTAATCTAGATTAATCTAGATTAAAATTTTAATTAATTTCAAGATTACAGTGCTCCTCCAATAAAAAGTTTGGAGAAGTTTGAGGTTTGTGTCTAATGGCTAATGTCTACAAAATAACAAAACTCACTCTCCAAGACAGGTGATGTCCTGTGGAGGGAAAAACAACTCCATGTTTTCCATGGGAACATAATTTTGCTTAGAGGTTTTATGTCAAAGCTTTGAGAAACATATCCATGCCTTTACATCCTACTATTGCAATACTCTTCTTATTGGTCTTTCAGGTAGCACTGTAGAAACTAGTCTAAATCACTACACCCTTACTCTAAGGACCTTCCCCCAATTTAGTCAGGTCCGGGTCCACACACTAGTGAGGTCACATGATGTTTCAAAGTTATGGACTACCATGTGCTTTCTTGAAGACCGAATTTTTATCTCCTGTAATGCAACATCAGGGAATTGCTCAACATGCTTGGAGGAGAACACAAAATTACCATTCCTTCAGGTCAGCTAACAGAACTCCATGTTTGCTGGGACCTCTGGTTGTTATGACTGGGGCATCATTGCAATCTCCCAACACTTGGAGAGTTAAGCTACACTAATTGAGTTAAATACTCTCACAGAGAAAGGTTTCTGACACTTTATGCCGCACCTATTAAAAAGAAAAGAAATACTTCACAGTAGCAGCAGTCGCCTTGAATCAGTGGCAGTTTTGCTTGGTTGTCTGAAACTCTGTAGATTACCCGCCTGTATCTGCAGGTTCACATGGACCAGTTGTAATATAAATCACAATTGGCGTGTGTGTGTGTATGTGTGTGTTAGTGCGCCAGGGGAACTGGCATTACCACAGAGCTGCATTGAGCGATAATTACAGAGCTCGAACGCTCACTGCCCTCCATTACAAAGGCAGGAAATGAATGCCTCTGCGCTTCCTTCCCCAGGAGACTCCAGGCCGCGCATCTAATTGAAATAATTCGACTAAAATGTAAATTGGATTTTAAAATAGGACTCGGCGCATTGTATCTAGTAAGCACAGGAGCAGGCCTGTGTGGCATTATTAATAGTGAGGAAGGATCTGGCACAGGGCATGGCTGTCATAGCTGGATTTTATTATCTGTTACTCACATATAGCTGTAGCTAAGAGCGGTTCTTTACAAGCCATAGAAACTTGATATAGGAAATATCAATTACCTTCTGCATATGACTATTAGTAATTATCTGCAGTAGATACAGTTGTGATAATGGCCAATTAATTAAGGTCAATTAAGGCAGGTCCTCCAGGTTCAAGCAATAATATCAACTGACTAAATAAATAAATTCATAATGATTGTACATAAAGACCTGGAAATTGATATTAAAGCAATAATGTGCTCCTTGAGCTATGCAAATTTCTTTTTTTCTTTCAAAAAATAAACAGAACTTTTGATGTGCCATATTTATTTATGCCTATGTGTTGACTCCCGATGGATTTTGGGATTTCATGCACCCCAAAGGGTATTGGCAGTGTGAGTCCCTTGGCAGTCAGGGCCCTCTAACCGTAATGTGAAGAAGACTTCTATTTCTGATTGTTGTAATTCTTTAATTCATAATCTTTATATGTTTCCTACCAATCTAAAACAAAATATACAAAATAAACTAATAATATTGTATGAATATCTGTGTTCAAACAGAGTGATACAGTACCCAATGAAAAGCTATGTAAACCCCTCTGACAACTCCACTGACTAGTGGAACAGTATGTGCAGTAAGTATAAGCAAGCAAAACGGCATTAATTTTCCCTAAAAGAGAGTGAAACATTTTACAATTCCCCACTTACTCTGTGCATGCCTGCAGAGAGTCTCATTATACAGAGCAGCTGAAGTGTAGCAAGCTCCGATTGCAACTGAAGCAGGGTTTTTTTGAGGAACACCGCAGTTCGCTTTTCTCCCATACTCTTTATTTCTGTGTATTCTCCTTAGAGTGGAAGGAGGAGATGCTTGTGTCTGGCCAGTTTTTCTGCATTTTATTACATTTAATTTTCACAATGAGTGTGTATTACATATTACTTCTTATGCCTGTTGTACATGGTGTTAGTGAGTTTACTTCAATATACCCTGAAATTGCTGGATTTCAGGGACAGTCCTAAAATCTAGGTAGTGTTTCCTTAATCTGAATTTAGAACACATGTCCAGGGTGTCTTCACCTTGCCAAGGTTTGGTGGCTGATCTTCCTTTTCCCTTTCCTATAGGCGATGTGATCGTGGACATCAATGGAATATGTGTTCTGGGAAAGACCCATGCTGATGTGGTGCAGATGTTTCAGTCTGTTGCCATCAACCAGTACGTGGACATGGTGCTTTGCCGCGGATACCCACTCCCTGAGGATGCAGGGGCCAGTGATGAAGGGGCAGTTGATGTCATCCCATCCCCGCCACTGCAGGACATGCAGCCTAGAGGCCCCGAGGTGGCTGTTTCACCCCAGGACCCACATTACCCCGTCAACGGCCGTTTTCCAGATGCTCCGAATGAGTCTACGCTACTGCAGCCCGAGCTGGTGAGCGTGCCTCTGGTCAAGGGGCCCGGAGGCTTCGGCTTTGCTATTGCAGACTGCCCGCTGGGCCAGAAGGTGAAGATGATCCTGGACGCCCAGTGGTGCCGTGGCCTGCTGAAGGGTGACGTCATCAAGGAGATCAACCGGCAGAACGTTCAGACACTCAGCCACGCCCAGGTGGTGGACATCCTCAAGGAGCTGCCTGTCGGCGCTGAGGTCAACGTGCTGGTGCTCCGAGGGGGTAAGAGTATGTGAATTATGTGTGACATTGTGTCGAACGATATTGTGTCACTCTGCAAGCTTGTTTAGTTTTTATCTCCCGGTTTGCTTTTTAAGTTTGTATGGAAGTGAGGACCTAAAATGAGTGCCCTCATTAATTAGGCAAGGACATAACAAACGAGAGGAGCAAAGGCAACTTCACAAAATAAATGGATCTCATTACAGGCTTATCTGTACTTCTAATACAACACAATTGGACTTATTTCAAGCATTACAGTCACTGAAGCATATTAACCAAATATTAAAGTTAAAATATTAAACAAATACTGGGGTTAACACTGACATTGACAGTATATAGGTCCAAAAAATGTGACTTCTCTGATGATGGAAGACAGTAAAACTATAAAATATGCTCCATACACTCATTTATCTTACCCAGCCTGTCTGTTCTGTGGCAGCAATTAGGCCTGTCACAGTTATTACACAATCACCTGATCGCAGCTATTTGAAATGATCACAATTATTTAGGCTAATTGGGATCGTATTGCACTCTTGTTACCTTTTACAATCATATTTTGTCAAAACAAGCAGCGTGAGAGTTGGGTGGATTTTCATCCATTGGGTATAGACTAATAAATAGGGCCAACATCATTTCGTTAGCTTAATATGTTACATGTTTAGAGGGTGATGGCAGGTAGTACTCATAAAAAATCTTACGCATATGTCAAAGTCTAAATGCAATGTGTAACCTAAAAATGACTCACTTGAAACTGCCTTTGGTGATCAAGCCTCTGTTCTCAAGGATATAAAATTTGCTGGCACATACTGCATATTGTTATCATTTTAGTATGTTAATTTCTTAACTCTTTTTCCAGATTATTCTCACCTTTAGTTTCAGTTTTTGTCCCACGGTGTCCTGAATTTTAGTTTTGGCTACAAATCTTCACTAATTTGTGAAGTCTTTTAACGTTACTTACAAAGTGAAGATAGCAAGCTGTCTAATCAGTCAGTTTGGCCACTTTAGGTATGTACTTTAACAGTTCCATTAAAAATGTTAATCATCAGCTAACATGGCATGAATATTACAACTATAATGTAACATCAGTATTATAGGTCTCCACGGACATAAAATTGAGGTCTAAACTTGAACTGTGCCTGCAGCTTCAAGATCTGGTCGAACCTGGTGCAAATGTACATAATTATGTAGAATCAGGCAGTGAGTCAAGTTTCTCTTGAGTGTGTAAAAATATGAGCAAACAAAATTGTTGATGTCCTTCTGGATTTTTGTTATATACTAATGCTAATAAGCGTGAGGAAAAAAGTTTTCATTTGAACACAAACCCAAATTCAATGTTGTATATGAAAGGATGGCCCTCACCTGACCCAACACCTATTATTTTATCAGACCTCATCAAGCTTGGGCATAGTAACAGACCTTTAATCACTAGTATCTTCTTGGCCAGATCCATTAAAAATCAATCAGGGATGACAAATTTCCAATTTGTCCAACCAAACGCAGTGATCTGCTAGTCTTAAAGAGGTCATCTTGCAGGATAAAATAGCAATGCAAAGTTCAGCTGGCACAGTATTACTACCCCACCACCACCCCTGCTAGGCTTAAGGCCTGGTGTCAAAGTGTGTGCTCTGCGCCTGCGAGAAAGTGCTAGACATGACAGGAATGTATCTGATGAAAAGAAAATGAGAACGGTGAGTGTTTAAGCGAGTGGAGGAGAAAGAGAGCGAGAGACAGTGTGAAAAACAGGAGAGTAAGAGAGAGACTGAAAGGTGAGATCAAACGAATGTGCTGCGAGTGACAGATGTGTAATGTGTGAGTGTACGATGGAGACGGAGGAGCGTGCAGGCGTGCAGAGGAACAATGCGTTCCTGCCCAAGAGAAAGAGAAGATGCAGAGAAGCAACAGCTTTTTGCCAGTAGACACAGTGCAAGACCCTCTTCTCAACTAGTTGCCAGGGCAGTAATGCAATTATATTAATCACAACAGTAATAGCGAAATAGGCAAGAAGCACTCCAAAGTATATCTAGTCCGTCCTTATCCCTAATTATGCTGAAAATAGGCCTAATGTTACGCTTTAAAGGGGCTGTTTTAATGACCATTGTTAAGGTCCTTGAATTGGTGACCTTGGAGCGTGGGTTTAGTGCTTAAAATACACAAAGACATGAATCAGTTCATGCATGTGTTCATTGACCCTTTTCACAGTTCTCTTTGGTTTCTGAGCCATCGTTTGGGTTTTATCTTAAGTAACATTGAAACAAATTTAACCAACTGCAGATAATTTTCTGCTTTTACAAAATTGCTACCAGGATGAAAATCCTGGATTATGCATCACATTAACAGTGTTTCCTACACGGTTCCATTCCGCTGCCTGCAGTCCAGCATGCAGTTGATCAGTTGTGTGTGCTTCATAAATGGGTTTCTGGAAAATTACCTTTTGTTACATTCCCATTCATCAGGCATGCAGTATGCTGATACTATAATAAGTCTTTCAGTTGCCCGAGACTATAAGAATGGTGTCTTATTTCTTCTATTTTTTCCTCTGTGTGGAAATTCATACCATCACATTTAACCTCAGTCAGTCAACTTCAAACATATGTCACATCAGATGGAATCCAGCATTTCAGGCACATGTAAAGGCAGTTATAGCTATTGCATCACTGATTATTATTCAGTAAAATAGCAACATACACTAAACGGACAGAAGTACTGTAACACACCTTTAGGATGAACTGGAATGGAGATTGTGAGCCAGACCTTTGTGTCCAACATCAGTGTCTGACCTTAAAAATGCTCTACAGAGTGAATGGATACAAATTTCCAAGAAGAGTGGAAGCTGTTATCGCTGAAAGGGGAACCAACTCCGTATTAAAGTCTATGGATTGGAATGCAATGTCACTAAAGTCCCTTTTGATCTAATGGTCAGGCATCCCAATACTTTTGTCCGTATAGTGTAGAAGTATGACACGGGATTCCAAACTTTTGAATGGCATAGATCGTTCGTTCAGTAGTCTGGCATCTGCCTGGACATCATCGTCCTCTTCTCACACACACCTGGATATTGGTTCCCAGCTACCTTCCAACGTGTAATTATAAACGCTCCTTGTTTCTGATTCCCACGCAAATCCGCATGAGGTTCGTGACCAAAATGAACATTCACTAGATCGGCCAAGCTTAGATACAAGTTTTCTGATGGAAAAAGAGGAGCAGTTTCTTTCCTAGGCTGTTTAATATTTGATAAAGGATTACCTGGGACCCATTAAAGCAGAGAAGCGGCAGAGCTTCGCCTACAAATCCCCTATGCTTTTTGAAGCCATGCTGAAAAAATAAGCAGTTGGAGCGCAGAAAGGTTTTGATGTTCTTCCATAATATGGTTCCCTACTTGGTGCGAAGCTTGTTTTGTCAGACTGTGCTCTCCTTTTCTCTTCACCACTTTATAGCTGGAGGTTCATTTTCTGCAGGATGCTGTTACTCATTCAAATTCAGCCTGAATGTGTTTTAGCATCATGCTTCAAAGCAGGAGTGGTTGTTAATGAATCAAGTTACAAGGATTTCCCTCAAATGTTGTCTGTTTTTGGGATCTGAGCTTTACTTCTTAAGGGTGGCACTGGAGCTACGAGGCCAGTGTAGATAACAAGCTGTCGCACATCACTAGTTAGCATCACTGCATGTCTAAATCATCCGTAAAGCTATCGAAAGTTGTCTCAAATTTTATTTTCCATGCCGGTGAAGTCTGAGCAAGATGAATTTAGATTTATCCACAGTCAGGTGATGTTTAGGGCTGTTCAGTTCAAGACATTACAAAGTCACTTCTGACTCAAATTAAGGAATCAATAGCAACTGTAATTTTGATTCCAAAAACCTCAGCCAGAGCTAAACGAACTCTAGCTAAATGAACCTACCTGAATAATGGAGCCTAGGCAAATTGGCACCAATTCTCCTGTGGCAACTCTGTTGAGTTTGCTGTTTCAAGTGGTGAGTTTTGATTGTAAGGCAATTTTGTATTATTATTTTAATGTCTACAAATATTTTCATTTTACCTTTTATCTATTTTGTCCAAAATAAAATACCACCAAACGATTGACATGGATATGCAAAGCTTTGGAGTTGTGCATGCTTAGAATCAGAGAATCAAGAATTCTAGCACCCCACTATGGACCCTCACATAATTCCTGCCACAGCAAAAAGGTTATTAGTGTCCCATACTGCCCACATTTTGTTAAGATCAGTATTATGCATTGAGATGCTTTGTGCTTTATTTGGATGGCTGAGGTTAAATCTCCCAAGGTGATCATTCCTGCACCGGAGGGGGCACCCAAATAGTGATGAAGCTGGAAAAAAGGCCATATAAAACACAATACACCCAAAGTGGCGCTTGTACAGGGTCTTTCTGTCTTGATTTGTGCAGTGGCTGAAGCATGCAGTTTCTACCAGGCTAATTGGAGAGATATACATTTTCATTATTTATTACTACATTAGCCTCACAACAGCAGTGCAGAAAGAAGGAAGTGCTGATGATGTCCATCCCCAATTGAGGATAGAAGAAACAGAGTTTGATGTTTTACCAGACTGTGCTTGGCTGGACTAGATGGGAACAAAACAATTAGAATTCCTGCCACCCTTCATTAGTTGCATACACCATTATTCAGCTTAGCTCCTACATGTGACATGTCCTCTCTCTGCTTGACTTGCTCCCTCACTTGCACACAGACACACCCATACCAAACACACCCCATACAGGCTGGTCCACTGTGTGGATTATGTCATTTTGCCTTTACTGTCTGTCTTTGGCATCAGCATGGTGTATACTGCCACTTAGTGGTCTGTTAGCTTACTGTAGTCATGTGGTATGAGAACAGCATCGGGCTTCTTACATTTGAATGTCCAGAACAGAGTTTGGGCCTCTGGGCTGTGTTCCCATAGGACATGCCACAGGTTGTGCATCAATTTGTTATCAGTGATGTGCTCATAAGCTGTTTTGGCTTATGGGGAAAAACACCCTTAAAACATCTTAAATCCTAAAGTCTGTGTTTTGTTCTAATACCTTTTTCCTGTGAATGTTACTAGATCTGCTGAATTAGACATAATAGAAACAAGCAAAAGGTGAATATTGCATTATAATACATACTACGAGTCCAGCTGTAATTAGGCAACACTAGACTAACACTAGAAGTTAATAGTCACCATAAAAAAGACATCCCCAAAACCTCCCAATCCAAAAAAAGTTGTATCCAGCTCTTCATTAAGACAGTGTAGATCAGTATAATTTTATACGGTGAGCTATAAAATTAACAAAACTTCACAGCTACAAGCAGTTTGTGAAAACAGACCACATTGTCTTTTCAGCTACACGTTGACATTTTTATGTCATACTGTGTCCTAAACCACATCAACAAGTTCGCGCCACCATAATGAAGAGTTCGAAAGATGTTTTGGGGAGGAAAGAAAGACTATTGACTTCTAGTATTTTTTTTTTTTAGCAACTTTGGCCTCAGGAAGCAAACTGTGGGCGTTTATATCTGTGAGAAAATTGTGTAAACTTGATTTTTTCATTTAAATGAAGCTTCAACCATAACTTCTGCTTCAACATTTCTATAACACCTACGTAAAATGTAGGCTTCTACTGGCAGAACCACTTAACCACCACACCTGACAAAGTTCACTGGTTTGTTCAGGATATTTTGAGATCTTATGATGCCAAGTTAATGTTAACATGGTTTTATCATATAGTGGCAGTATTTCTATTTTGACTACTCAAGTTCAAATGGTACTTCAGGGAAAATGTATGTTAGTGTGCTTTAAACTTGTCTACCACCATTTATTGGTGACACTGACAAAAAAAAAAAAGTTTTTGTGACTCATCCAGATGCTAAATGTAAATAACAACTTGTCTATATGCACAACAGTGGAGTAGAGCTTGAAATACTGGTTCCTTTACTCTAGCCAGTCCTTGATCGACTAACAGGTCTTATGCAATAAACCTGTGTTTTAATTCCCTTTTGTTGTGAAATTTGCCTCCCTAATTGCGTGTGTGTGTTCTTTCTTCCGTTCCTTCTCACTCTACTTCTCCTCTGTCTGCCTCTTTCTCACTCACTCTCTGTCTTGCTCTCTCTCTCTCTCTCTCCCTACAGGTCAGACATCTCCTGTGAAGTCTCTGAAACCTGTAAGTTCAGCTAAATGCTTTTAATTGTGCGCTTGTTGAAAATTAACGCATGCATGCTCGGGGAATGATGAGGAGGGGTGTTGATGATGTCAGGACGTGCTTTTAGGGATTGGGGTAATGAATAATGAATCGGCCGCGCCCGGGGGAGTTTCTGTGAAGCGATCTGAAGCCGGTTCTGCATTATTCACTGCCTCTGTGCGCAGACACTCTCCCGGCTCCTTTAGCGCCAGCCAAATGCGCCAAACCTGCTCCAGATCTGTGTGGTTGTTGTTTCTGTGAGCCCAGTGTTGTTCACAAGGATTCTGCAGTTCCTGGAAGGCTGGTTAAAGCAGAACATGTGGTTTGCACAACGTTCTTCTTGCTTCAGTTGTAGTCCAACAGGCAGTGTTTACGTTGTATGCTGGAACTACTGGGCTGTGTATTTGCTTATGTACATAATTACTAATTACTATGTGTTTGTTGACTTTAACATAAAACGTGCAGTAACTTCTGCATTTACTACATTTTTTAAAAGGAAATAAACAGTAACTTTGCATTACTGGCCACATTAGCAGCATAGCTCAAGTGCTAAATCAAAGAAGCAAACTTCAGACACCCAACATGTCCTGGCTGATTGACTACCTTAGGTTTTATGGAGGAAAATTGTGTAAATTTGTTTCCTCAGTAAACTGCCACTTTAAAGTTGAAGTTTGTCTGCGTGGCAGACAGTGTTCAGCAGTCGAAGGGTGTTGAGACATCTGGGTCTTGCGGTGAAGGCTTTGATCACAGTCACTACGGTTTAATTATGTTATTGAAGCGGTCGTGAGCGAATTCCTGATAAGGGATGCTGGGAGATTATTATGCCACACATCTCTAAGATGGCATCAGATGCTCAGATGAGAAATGATGGAGGTGTGTATGTGTGTGTATGTGTGTGTATGTGTGTGTATGTGTGTGTATGTGTGTGTATGTGTGTGTGTGTGTGTGTG
>JBBJLR010000139.1:4018287-4056600 GCA_037577145.1 Brachypetersius gabonensis | reverse complement strand
TCAGTCTCCGGACCTTAATCCAATAGAAAACCTATGGAGGAGCTGAAGCTCAAAGTTGCACAGAGACAGCCTCGAAAACTTAGTGATTTAGAGATGATCTGCGAAGAGGAGTCGACCAAAATTCCTCCAAAAATGTGGCAAACTTGGTCATCAATTACAAGAAGCGTTTGACCTCTGTGCTGCAAACAAGGGTTTTGCCACTAAGTATTAAGTCTTTTTTTGTTAGAAGGTTCAAATACTTATTTCCCTCAACAAAATGCAAATCAGTTTCTATCTTTTATTTAAAGTCATTTTTCAATTTTCTTTTTAATGTGCCATCTGTCACTGTTAAGAAAAACCTACCATTAAAATGATTCTGTTCTGAGACTTTTCATTCCTTTGTCATTGGACAAACTTACAAAATCAGCGAGGGGTCAAATAATTATTTCCTCCACTGTACAAGTACTTTGATTTGTAATCCGCTTACAAGATCTAGATTACATGCAGTCTAGTTCCACTCAACACTGATGAGTCACACAGCATCTGTGTTCAAGAGAACACAGTGCAATCTGGCATATATTCATCATCATCATCATCATCACCATCAATCTGTTTGTGCCTGTTTTCAGTGGTATTCTTCCCTACTTTCTTTATACTTGGATTACGTAATCAATATTACATGCAGTTCGGTACTGTTTAACACTGGTGAGTGACACAGTATCTGTGTTGCAGTGAATACCCTACAAATGGAAATACATTTTAAAAAGGGGTGAAAAAAGGGCAGCATGATTGTGTAGTGCAGAGCTATTCAACTTCAATAGCAAGTGGGCCGAATTTGAAAATCAGTGGGGGTTCGTGGCCCACACAGAAGATTTGTCAGCTAATGGCTAAAATAATTACTCTTGATGGTAGTAGATATATTAGTTTGAACAAATGACAGATATCCGTTTTCTTTAACTTTAACACTTTCACATAAGGAGCAGTTTAACCAAAGTCCATATTTATATTTTGCTACATTCAATGCATTTAGGACATCAGCCCCTCCCCCTCCTGTGAAGTGGGTGTAGCAGCTGGCTTAGACTTAGGCTGTCTTTTGTGTTTATGGACTTTGTCAGTGCCGCTTTAACCGTCCAAAATAGCCGTTTTAATGATGTCTGGTTCTAAACGAGAACTCTGACCGTTAAAGCCGTTAGCGTATATACATCACTGAGCTACAAAGGTTTTCCCCTTGCTGTGCGTGTGTGACCGGATTCTCTTCATCTTCTGTTACTGCCAGCCTTTTACGCTCTGCTCTGCTTTTGTAACACAACCATTTTTTGACAAAGCTTCTTTCGACTACGATAGGTTTCTAGTGTGGCAACTTCTGTGCTCGGATTGGCTAATTGTATACAACACAGCGGATAAACTTGGCGAAATTAGCGGGGACTACCAGCCAATCACACACTGTGATTTACTGGCAGTCTTGTGGGCTATAAAAAAATTTAAAAGGGCCGTATCCGACCCGCGGGCCGCTAGTTGAATAGACCTGGCCTAGTGGTTAGGGAGTTGGCCCTGCAATCAGAAGGTTGTGGGTTCGAATCCCAACTGCTAGTGCCCGCTGCTTCACTTGGTGAATAAGAATTTCACGTTGTTCACACCGTGTGCTGTGGTGTGTTCAAGGTTTGTGTGCTGTGGTGTGTATTAGGGTTAATAAATTAAAATGAAATGAATGATAATAATACTAATAGTAATAAACCAGATTTTTGTCTCTGGTATTTTGTCCATAACTATAAAACAGACAGCTATGGGGGGATGAGCACAACAGTTAGTAACATGATTTAAAGTCTGTGTTTGTGTTAAAATAAATATTAATAATAAAGTTTTGCTACTTGTTTAATCATGTGTCTGTGTGTGTGCGTGCTTGCGTATGTGTGTGCGCATTAGGGCTGTTTCCTGGTGGAGCTGGAGAGAGGGCAAAGAGGTTTTGGCTTCAGTCTTAGGGGCGGAAAGGAGTACAACATGGGCCTGTTCATCCTGAGACTGGCCGAGGAAGGCCCGGCACTGAAGGACGGCAGGATACATGTGAGTTACTGCCCGGTGGGAACTGCCCATATACCAGTGACTGAAGTAGTGATATATGGCTTGTTTGATACATTTAGCTTATTTAATAAACATTAGGAAATAAGTTACATTTTATCCTTTATTTTTATAAACAGAAATAGAAATTGCTCTCTCAAACTGAGCTCTTTAGAGGATATGTTAGCTTAGTTTTAAATAACATGTTATTTGTCTAGAGATTTGCCAACTTTTGCTATTCATTTTTTTTTATATTGCCCAGCTGCTTTGCAGGGGGACTTGAGCACTGAGCTGTTTATGCCTACCATGACTTTTGTACATAGCTAACATTGAAGTGATACATGATTGTGATTATGGTGCATCATTAAAAGACCATTGAAACCTATATGGCTAGTAAATAGTAAAGCTTTGCAGGTTATTGCATGCCTGTGATTAAGTAGTGTGGCCCTTTCAGTATGATGGTTTGTAACAATGGTAATTAAAGGGAGATCGTTAATGGTTACTTTGTCCTGACAGGTGGGCGATCAAATAGTGGAGATCAATGGTGAGCCCACCCAGGGCATCACACACACACGGGCCATTGAGCTGATCCAAGCTGGAGGCACCAAGGTGCTGCTGCTGCTGCGGCCTGGCCAGGGCCAGATACCTGATCACAGTGAGTCACTGGTCATCCATAATTGGAGGCAGTTGTGGTTACCTTGTGTGTTTTAGCTTGTGTTTTTATTTCCTAAACATTTTATTGTGTAGTACTTTCATGCTACATATACTTACTGGCCACTTTATTAGAAATATCAGCTTTGTGGGTCCACCCACAGTGCACATTTTGCCATCTTCAAGTCCTCCTCCGGTCCTTCTTCTGAAACTCATGCCAGTGTCATACACACTATCAGGACAGTGTCACTGCTGAATGGTACCAACCAAAATAAAACCTGGTTAAATTGGTCTAGTGGTCATAAACCAATGAATAAATGGAGTTGAAGGTGGCTGTCAGGTTGCGAGCACATGGGCCTCCTAGGTGGGTGGATCTCATAAAGTGGTCAGTGAGTAGAGGTATGTTGACAAAGTTAAAAGGGAGTGGAATTGTCTTTGGTAATGGGTTGTTCATACTTTGTTTATACATAAACCTGCACAGAAAGCATGGCACAGTTTTACTAATTTTCAGATTTTTAAAGGAATAATTTGGCAAAAGTCACACTTTTTGTGAAGTTAAGTGGAAAACTGTAAATTTGCCATTTTTTCACCAACCCATTCATTAAACAACAGTTCTCTTCCATTCCCAATGAACTGTTCCATTCCCTATGAACTGTTCAATTCCCTATGAACTGTTCCATTCCCAATGAACTGTTCCATTCCCTATGAACTGTTCCATTCCCAATGAACTGTTCCATTCCCTATGAACTGTTCCATTCCCTATGAACTGTTCCATTCCCAATGAACAGTTTTATTAATTTGATGTGACAGGATCTTTTGTAGTTGGCTGTGGTTTATAAAGCAGTTTACAGTGTATTGGGCATCTTGTGCTCACAGTGCAGTTGACTTGCAGCTCAAGACGAATAATTGTGCCGTCAAAAGATACATTACTCAAACAAAGCTCAATACATTTACATTTGCATACACCCTTATCCAGAGCGACTTCATTAGTTAGACAATCATTAGATGCAGGGACAGTTCCGCTGGAGCAACGAAGGGTTAAATGTCTTGCTAAAGGAGACAATTGGATAGACAGTCGGGGTTCGAACCTGCAACTTTTTGGTCATCAGGTTCACAGGCAAGCGTTTTACCCACTAGGCTCCTAGGTGGGAGAAAAGTATTGAAATTTTGATATGTTGCGATATTTATCAGCATTGTATAATTATAGTGTAAATATTTATTTATTTGAAACTGTATATTCAAAATATAAATATATACATATGCTGTTTGGGACATAAATCTACTCTGACAACATTGCCACAAATATGCTGCAGTGGATCGCTGGCATCGCAATAGAAATTAGCAAGGACTTAATTGGGAAGATCAATTGAATTGGAATACATTTTATTTTCCTAATGACTTATTATGCATTTTAATAATATCGTAAAGAATAGCAGTAATAGGGCCCAAATATTGTGACAGGATTGTATGTGGCAACTCTCACTTGTACTCTTGTACAGTATGTTCCTGCCTAACAAAATTTAGAGGCCAATGTAGCTTTCGAGTCTGTGTACAATTGGTGTCTTGCTGCAGGTCACAAAATTGATTCCGACACTGCCTCCTCATCACTTTCTGCACACACAATACAAATGTTCCTCAGGCCTTTTATGCACATTTTCTGTCCTCCAAAGTGCTTTGTGTGTGCAGAGGTGGATTTGTGTGCTTGACAGCAGTGTCACGAAGCTTCTGTTTTCATTCACCTTTCTCGATCTGCCTCTCGCTTACTTTCTGTTCCTGTCTTTCTCACTTTTGTCTTTGGCCTCGGCTCCTCTCTTTTCCTCTTTTTCTCCTCTTTAGGTCTGAACTCTTCTTCCACCCTGTGCTTCTACATGAAACCAGAGCATCACTAAAGACTACTCTGCTTTTCTTGGTCTGTCCTTAATAGCCTTGGTAAACCTTTGCTCTTGCTCCTCCAAGCCTCACTTTTCTCTTGGTTTTTTTTTTTTTTCCAGAAGTGCCACTCTTTGCTTTTCATACCTCTTTACCTGTTTACCATAATCAGAAACCAGCCTTCCATCACTCATAACTGCCTTTAAAAAACACTGTATTATATAAGCATTATTTTCACATTGCTCACTAACGTAGTTTACCTCAACAGAATTTATATTCAGTGCAGCAAACCTTTTCCTTGGCTAATCTGCACGATGGATTAATCAAAGCAGATAACAGCAATAGCCAATCGATTACACGCCCAATTGATTAGTTGATATTTTACACAGTGCATTAATAGATGATAGCTGCAAGGAAGGGATGCCTTAAGATCATTCATGTGACCAGATATATTTGATAAAATTGCCTTTTTTGGGGCTTAGATTTGGCTGTACCCTCAGTAAAAAGAATGAACACTGTTATCTCTGCTATTTCTGTGCCGTCAAGTTCTTTTCGCTCGCTGGTTCATTTTGACACCTTGCTCTCTCACCTCCGCCTGCACCCTTATCAGCCCCGAGGGAAAATAGAAATGTCTCTCCAGCACAGATGAATATCTTAGTTGCTTGAGGCCAAGAGCCTCAGGGAGTGAAGATTTTTAACAGGGTTTGTTTTTAGAAAAACAGATTAATGATGTAGTTTGTATTTTGAAAAGAAAGTAAAGTTTGAGTTGGGAAATCCCCAAAGATTAATTTGCACAAGAAGACGTTTCTGAGTGTGTTCAAGGTTTCCAGTTCAGTCATTGAAGGGCTCCCAGCCATTCCACATTTTTGTTATATTCAACCCTCTGAATCTGATAATCACGGATTGTAGGACACCTGACTATTTTATTAGGGACTGGGCTGGGAACTATGCATGAGATCCTCATTAAGAAATTCCTAATGTGATGACTGTGATGCCATTTGTTGCAGATGTTAAGGAGATGATGATGATGGGTCCACCTGCAAACTTCTCAAGATACCCTGTCCTTGATGAGCCATCAGTGCCGGCATCTCTATCCTCGCCCTCTCTCTCACCTTCTGAGGGCACCCACCCTGCTTCCTGGATCACAGCCCCAGAAGAGCTCCTTGCCCCAGTTCCTGCATCCTCCCGTGGGCCTCATCACTACCCCAGAGATCCCAGATCCCTCCCTAGGAAAAATGACTCCACTGTATCTCAAAGCAACTCCCAAGGCCCCCCAAGGATGGATATTTCTCCTACAGAGTGGAAAGAGCGTTCACGTAGCCCTAAGAAGGAGAAGAAACCCTCTGGTTCTATGGAGACCAAGAACAGCCATGCTAGCACTCAGAGTCTGGACATGTATGTGGAGAGAAAACCCCAGGGGCAAAGGGAGAGCCGCTCAACAAGTCCTAGAAAGAACTCCAGGAAGGACCTAGAGACCGGGACCAAGCAGTCATCTTGGGGACAGGACGAACCACAATGGCATTACACTGGTTCTGTCGGGCCTCAGGAATGGAGACATGGGGAGAGCAGTAATTTCCAACAGGACAAGGAGACCGGAGAAACCAGGCCTGAAAACACTAAGACCCTTAACGAACGACGTCGTAGGGAGAAGGGGACAGACAATGATGTGGCACCTCAGAAGTCTCATTCCCACAGCCACAGAGAGAGGCCAATACCAGAACCTCAGACCAGTACACTGAACCGCAAGGAGCACAGAGAGAAAGACAGAGCGGTTAAGGAACAGGGCAGATACAAAGGGGTAGCAGCCGAAGAGAGCAAGAGGGAGACAAGGGGATCTAGCAGTGTCCCACCAGAAACCTCCTGGAATGGAAACCCCAGCACCAAGAAAGCCCTCATTACTCCAGGTCCTTGGAAGGTCCCTAGTTCTGCCAAGATCCATTCTCAGGTGGAGGGTGTCTGAAGGGGCCTGTGCTCAGAAATTGAGTCCCAGTTCATCAGAATGCCCAGGACACCAGAATAGGCCCGACTGTTTTCGAATGATGGTTTCTCTGAATCACTGTGTATTCGATGCATATTTTTTATGTGACTTTTACATCCTGTTGTTACCTTTGCTGAGATGGTGCATTCATGGTTATTCAGTGTTCTCAAGTATCTGTTCAGATTCTGTGTCCTGATGTCCAAGTTGGTGCAGTCGTCTCACCTACACTAAATATAAGACCTGCAAGTCTTATATTGTGCCAATCAGAGACTCCTGCTTGAGGGACTCGACTCGAATCCCAGTGCTCTTGTGAAACCCTGCGAGGGGTAAAGATAGAATGCTCTGAATTACCCGGGAACGTGAAGGAATGTTTTTTGGGGTTTGGTTTTTTTTTTGGCTTTGCTCTTTTTCAGAACATATGGACAGTCAGTTAGTTTCACTTCGCAAGATTTGCCAGATGTCCTTACAAAGTCCTTGCAGAGACAGTTCAACCAAGCAATGCTAAAATGGTTAAAGCTGAATGAAGGCTGTTACTAACACCATTAGCTTTGAGTTCTTGTTTGACACACCATCACTGCTTGACTGAACTGAGGAGCAGTCCAGACAGATGACCAGACACACAAAGGGCTGATTTCCCAAACCCAGATCAGGCCTAAACCTAGACTACAAAAAATCTTTAATCTTAGGCTTAATC
Source organism: Brachypetersius gabonensis (assembly GCA_037577145.1). Lineage (NCBI taxonomy): Eukaryota > Metazoa > Chordata > Actinopteri > Characiformes > Alestidae > Brachypetersius > Brachypetersius gabonensis. Next base: position 4,049,374 of record JBBJLR010000139.1, on the reverse strand, counting down.
TATGACTGGGAAACTGGCTCAAGGTGCTCTGGCCATTCCTTACCAGCTTTGCGACGTATTTTAGATTATTTTCAAAGGTCGATATACATCAACCTTTCAATGACCAGACACTTGTGGTTAGGTATAATGTTTACTACATGTGTGTTTATGAAGAATTGTATGTAATTTATTGAGATGAAAGGACAAATATATAGCTTTTTGCAATCATATAAAAACATTGTGCTCCAACTCAGATTCTTAAAAGCTCGCTTCATCCTTCCAGCACAGATTAGAATTACTGATTTGTGCACTACAAGCAGAGGGCATGCATTTTTCATATGGCTGCTTTTTTTAAGCAAGGTGTGGACCTTGGGCTTAACATTTTGACTAAATTCTCGGTTGTATCAGTAAAATTAAAAAATTGTACTGGGAGTAAATCATATTTTTTCATATCTAGCATATATTTTTGTCTTATTGCTTTTTATTTTTCTTAACATTTATCATGTGCATCACTAACCTGATACCGTTGGAGAAAACGTGGGTCTGAAACTAGAACACTTTGTCTCTTTGTAAGGTCTATGCTTGTTAAAAGCCCAAGTGTAATGTAACCTAAGCTCATGTAGCTCATCAAATGTAGCTCATTTGATTGTGCGTGGACTTTGGCCTCATCTCCATATATGTGTGTGTAAAATGGCCATGTATATCTGATTGGTGTAATCACAGAACATATCAGACTGTATTAAAAAAACACTTTTCATATGTTTAAATACCATTGTGATTCTCAATATATGTGTGAGTATATGCACTTCCTTTTTTCCTGTTTTTGAGAATGGGGTCAGAACCAGTGGCAGCTTTGATAATGACAAGTCCATTTTAGTTCATCGGTCATTAACTTTGCGTTTGTTTTCTTAACTCTCTCTCCATTGCACCCATTAACGGGACCATGTTAAGTCTGCTAATGAGCCGGAGTTTGACATCTTTTGTGACTTATAATCAAATGGTGGTTCAGCTTACATTCAGCCAGTTGGGACAGATGAGTTCGCAATAAAAAATGTATTTATGCCACTGCATATTTGACAAATGGCATCTGTTTAGTCCTGAAAAACAATGTGAAGCCTTTACGGACTGCTCAGAAGACCAAACTGAAAATGAAACTGGACTTCTTGTGGTTTGTTTCCCTTTGTGCATCTCATAACTCATGTGTATGAAACTGTGGCCTTGCTTTGCTTTATCTAAAAAAAAAAAAGAAAGAAAGTGAAAAGAAAAGAAAAAAAGCTTTTGGATCTCTACATTGTGGTAGTTGTAAATGTTTATAAAATGTACAGCACCTGTATAAATACTTGCCTTCACTCAGAAAAAAAAAATCTGTAAATCGCTCCATTATTTTTTTAAGTAATTAAAAAGATGAGGATGATATATATATATATATATATATATATATATATATATATATATATAGTGGTGAAAGAGATGAATCTGGTCATGACATTCTGTTCATGCACTGATAAATAAAGTTTTACTGACTTATTTTTGGTTGTGGGGTGTATTTGAAATACGTTCGGTGTGTGTGTGTGTGTGTGTGTGTGTGTGTGTGTGTGTGTGTGTGTGTGTGTGTGTGTGTGTATACTCTATATAGACACTTCAGTGCAGAGATGCTCTACAGCTAGCATTCAGGTTCATGTCCAAGCTATGGGCTGTCGATGAATAAGGGGCCTGGAGAATGCCACCTGTTTTTATTATGACAAAAGTATTGGGACGCCTAACTATTACACTTCTGGAGTTGGTCCCCTTTTGCAACAGCTTCCACTCTTCTTGAAAGGCCTTCCACATGATTTTGGAGTTTCTTTGGGAATTTGTGTCCATTTATTCTGTACAGCATTTTTGAGGTTGAGAATGCCTGGCTCACAATCTCTGTTCCAGTTCATCCGAAAGGTGTTGAATGAGGTTCAGATCAGGGCTCTGTGTGGGCCAGTCAAGTCATTCCACACTGAACTCATCCAGCCATGTCTTTATAGATCTTGCTTTGTGCACTGGGGCAGTCATGCTGAAATAGAAAAGGTTCTTCCACAAAGTCAGAAGCATGTCTTGGTCTGCTGATGTTTTAAGATTACCTTCACTGGAAGTAAGGGGCCATCAAAATTCAATAATTAAGAGGTCCCAAAACTTTTGTCCACATAGTGTATGTAAAAAGAGTGAATGCTCAAATTGACTAAACGAATAGCAGCTAATAGTAAAACCTTTTGTCGTGGTCTGCTGGAGCATTAAGATTGTCCTTCACTGGAAGTACGACGTCCAGCCCAAACCCTGAAAAACAGATGTGTCCCAATACTTTTGTCCATATAGTGGACGTGTATATACATTACACATTTAAAGTTAACAAAGACATAAAGGAACCTATTTAGTATACTGTGACTATAGAGTAGTGCCGGCCTTCATTCTGATGGTACAAGTAATGTTTCAGCTTGGACAGCCTTTTTAAAAAATGCAACACAGGAAAACCAATCAAAACAGCCACAGTTGTCAAAGTTGTGAAAGTTTGGGCCCACTGGACACATCAAAACAAGACCTGATTACAGATTATCAGTAATGCACAGATCCAGGGACGATGAAGCCAGGTCAAACATTCATCTTTTGTCTCTCAAAATGTTTGATGTATGTTCTGGATCATTATGTTGTGATAACCAATATTTTTTCTCCTCCGGTTTCTTCACTGACTGAGTTATAAGCTTCTATGATTTGTTGTTTTTGGTAGAATTCTCTTTTTCTCTAATCTACTGCTTTTACATAATAGTGATGTACGTAGAGTCACCCACTGCTTAACAGTTGGCAAGATATAATTTTATTTAAATGCTTCTGCTTTTTCAAGCATATCTTTGGTGTTTGAGGCCAGAGTCTTCTTTTCATCCCTTAGGCCATAGCACTTGCTTCCAAATTGTCAGTTACCTTTAGTGCGATAGTGCAGTCCTGCTTAATGGATCAATGCCAGCAAAATTTTCCTGGAGGTTCTTGGCAGTGATGTGAGGGTTTTGCTCTCCTATATGAGCCTTGAAGTTTTGGTCTTTCAGATCATGTTTTGACGTCAATAGTTCTTTTCTCATTATGACACTGCATAGAGATCAAATTACAAGCAGGACGTCTTTAGGCATGTTTTCAAGTTTTGTCTTGTTCAAGAGTCTTATTTAGTTCCGGATGCTCAGTCGGCTGCTTTGTTAGGCCCATTGTTGTTGAGGGTAGCCAAATCAATTTTATTATGCTCTGGAACTTCCTACATATGACTAGGCCTAAAGAGTCAAATATGCTTAGAGAAAAAACAAAACTATATAATAGTATTAAATATTATCATAATATATATTTATATGTAATAGTTTAATTTACATTAAATCTATAATAAATATAAATAATAGAATAAATTTTCACTTCAATATATAATATATTTATAATATATATTGTTTTATATGTTCTATTATAATATCTATTAGATACAATATATGTGTAATACATATTATATGTTTAGAATAACATATGTATGTAATATATAATAAATATAAATACTAATCGAATGTCTTTATATCTCAGCAGTTGTGCATTTATCATATTAAATCACACGATATCGTTGTCAGCTGTTGTTTTTCATTGTGAGGGTCCGTCTTTCTCCTGAACTGTGGGGGTGCGTTCTCTTTTGCACGCCCCGCCTATGGAGTTACACGGTGACGTCAGCTCCTGGACGAGGTGCGTGCAGCGGCTCACGCAGCCGTTCCAGTGTCTCTTGCCAACGAAAACTACATCTCCCATTGTGCACCGTGGTGCTGCGCGTGCGGATGTGATGGGAGAACGATAAGAACTACAAATCGCTGGCCTGTGATAGGGTAGGCTCTGTTCTTGGACTACAAATCCCATGCAACTGGGACCTATGAGGACATGCGCGCTTCAAGTTTAACTAGGCTTTTAAATTGTCCCCCCCTTTAAGCAAAATGGCTGCACAGGTCGACCTGGCGCGCGTTAAATGTGGAGGAAAAGTGGAAGAGAAGCTCGAAGAGAAGGGTGTCGTGAGGGAGAAGAAGAAGAGGAGGGAGCGCTCACCGTGCGGAGAGAAGGTGGAGCGGCTGGATAAAGAGGTGAAGAGGTTGAAGCTGCAGCACCAGCACCACCGTCACCATCCACACGCGCAGCAACGGGGGACCGTACCCCAGCAGCAGCCACCACCACCACCACCACCACCACCACAACAACAACAACAACAGACAAACAACTCGCAGCCGCGCCACCTGGGCACCAAAGAGCGGCCCCTCTTCCAGACACGGACTCCCTCTCATCAACACCACCACCACGACCACCAGGGCTCCAAGAAAGCCCCAGCTCTGCCCTGGCCGCCTCGGAAGACCCCTCCAGCGGCCCGAACAGCTGCCAAATCTCCCGGGTCCTCTCTCCTGGCTCCCACCCCTCTCTTCACATTCACGCCCCTTACCGTAGCCAAGGCCGAGCGCAAGGAGAAGCGTACCGACAAGGACGCCAAGCTCAAGGCGAAGAAGGAGAACGCCGAGGCCAACGTCAAGGTCCCTGAAAACAACAAGAAAAAGAAAGGTAACTTTGAGAAACGTGGAGGGTGCTCCGCTGCTTGCCTTCACTTCTTGGCTGGCACTGAGAGCACACACACTCACTGACGCGCTGTATTCTGCAGTTTTGCACGTTACTCTGCATTTTAGCACATGTAACTCTCTCCTCTGCAGTTTTTCCACATTTAACTCTCTTTTACGTACAAAACAGAATCAGAAAGCTTAATTGATCCCGGTGAGAATTGCTTATGACTGCAAAGACACACAGAAACAAGTTCGAAGTTCAGTTAAATCCAGTAAAAATTCTGTAGAAAGATTTCAGTGGGAAAAATCCAATGACATCTACACAAGTGCTGGGTATTAATACTATAGAAAACTGACAGGTGAATTATCAACGACAGATGGTAGTTAGTGGGTAATAGCACTTAGTAGAGGTAAGTAGTATGTCAGTAATATTGACATATATAGTGATCACATGGTAAGACTATTGCTCATAAGCTATAACACACAATGAAATGGTTCAGCTCCCATTCAGAAAACATGGGATAACACATAATAAGATACTTCTGAAATAGAAGTATTGAAACACTGCACAGTATTGCGCATGGCAAACTATTCCACATCATAGCAAAATAATGCACAAAGTGGTGCAGATCATTTAAACCCACTAACAAAATAGTAACAGGCAATTGTGTGAATGTGTGACAGAGGGAGGAGTTGAAAGGTGGGCTGTTGTTTTGACTGCTGCACACTTTATGGTGGAAAGCAACACATTTCAAATGGACAGCTGGGCAAAAAACAAGCCAACTTCTTCCTAGTCTTTTACTGTTGTGTGCCACAGCTTCTGGCACAGGTCTGTTTTGCCGACTGCTAAACTAGTTCACATCAGTTTTGTGTGTTTGAAACTATTTGGCCAGCTAAGACTTGACCTGGTGATAATGAAATGAAAGATTTTGCTTTAGTTTGTTATTGGCTCCATTTGGAATGGGCTTCTCTTTTTTCCCCAAGTTTGCAAGTATCATTTACGGTGCAAAGAAAAAGTGCAGAAGTGAGGCCCACTACTTGTTAAAAACACCCACCTTATGTTTCCTCTCACTGGCCTCTTTTAAGAGATCAGCCTGCTTTATGGTAATGATGCAGGTACAGTCCACCTGTTATCAGTTTGTCAGCCAGTCTACCTCATCAACTTTCTGTCTACAGGACCATTGTTGAACTGATGTTTGTGCGGTAGATCACGTTTTTATTTGGGAGGTCATTTTCAGCATAGCAGTCAGACTGACACAGCAGTGTGTGTGGCAGTAGGGTATCAGAGTTTAATGCACAACAGCCAAGAACAGTTCAGTGGTCAATCAGATAAAGGACTAGAGGATGTCCAACCCAAACTGTGCGACTGACATTCAACTGTACACCAGCAAGGCTGATGATTCTAATGTAGAGGCCAGAGACAGGTGTGTTGGACAAAAAAACTTTTTAAAAACTCTTTAGCATTAATACCAGTCTCTCCTTCTCCCTCTTCTAGTCAGCCATAATGAGAATGGGAAAACTCAATCCCTTGAGGAGTACCTGCTTAAGAAGAAGAAGAAAAAGAAGAGGCACAGGGAGGATGAGCGTGGCAAGCGTTTGCGGATGTACAGCAAGGAAGTGCAGACCATGTGTGCTGGAATGACAGGAGACAGTCCTCCCCCCTCAGACGACCCGGCTGTGCTTTCGTACGTCAAAGATGAGAAGCTGTGTCAGACGAGCCCAGGCTTGGGTGAGTACCGCGTGCCCAAAGGGGTCCAGACGCCTTTCCTCTCCCACCAAGACCATTTCATCCGAAGTTCGTGCCTGCAGACGGGCTCCTGCTTCAGCAAGCTGATACATGAGGAGAAGCAGCCCAACGGAGGCGCGTCGGTGCTGCACGCTTATGCTGACGAGATCTCTTTCCTGCGTCCTGGAGACACAGAGAGGTTCGCTCGCGAGTTCCTTGAGCTGGCCTTCAGTGAAACGCCTAAGGGAGCGGCGCGATACGCGCTGTCCGTGGTACATGGTGCTGCCGCCTATTTGCCTGATTTTCTGGACTATTTTGCCTTCAACTTTCCCAACACACCGGTCAAAATGGAAATCCTCGGCAAGAAGGACATCGAGACTACTACCATCGCCAACTTTCACTCCCAGGTAAAACTAGATTCGTTTTGGGGTTTGTGTCTTCTACAGCTCTGCAAAGCCATTTATGACAGGTTTGGGGAGCATTTTTTTAGTACAGAAGATGAGGAGCAAGAAAAAGCTTTATTAGTGTGTTAAATATGATTAACCAAGGTGTCATTTATGTAGTGAAAATATTGGAGGAAGTCCACACTGTTCCATTGGTGCGGCCCAGGCCAAAGCGGCTTTGCCCTGGTTTCTTGTTAGTTATTTGAGTAAGTCTTTGCCTACAGTAGTGCCTAGAAAGCAGGCTAAAACCTTTATTACATAGATACACGCAGTGAATAGACGCCTCCAGTCGAAACCTCTCAATCCAGGAGAGGTTTAGCATCTGTCAAGTACACAATTTTTACCCAGCTAAACACCAGAGGAGTAACACAGCAAAGACATTACTTACTGTAGTCTGGCGTCCAGTGTGGGTCATCGTCTAAAGTGCATTAACCTTGTGGAAGAGCCTAGCACTGCGTGCCAAATTCGCCTCTGCTGTCTGGAGGCCAAACAGTGAGGCTTTTTCTCCATGACATTTCAGGGAGCTGCACTTGACTATACAGGCATAAGCAGACCAGTTGTTTGAGCACTTGCACAGTAGATTATACACTGATATTGACATTTGATTCTGAATAATGTAAACATCCAAAAGGTCTAAAAATAGGCCAGGTTGTAAGTGATTACAATGTTTGGGCTTGTTGCTGTTAAAGACTTGTATATGTGTTCATTTGTGTCGTCAACAATCTAAAGAATGTTGCTGTTATTCTTTTGCCTCATAAACATATGAAGTTAAGCATTATAGTAAAGTTACAGTTGAGCTGTGACTGGTGCCATGGATTTAATGGATCATGTGATTGCAGGTAAGCCGAACATACTGCTCGGGGACGTACAGGGCCGGCCCCATGAGACAGATCAGCCTGGTGGGGGCCGTGGACGAGGAAGTGGGTGATTATTTCCCCGAGTTCCTGGACATGCTGGAGGAATCACCATTCCTCAAGGTTAGAAAACATTCTGCTGCCTGTGAACAGCAACGGGACAGTTCTTGAATCCCACTTAGAAAGTTTTCCTCTCCTCATTAGTGCCCGTCAAACTCATTCAATGAAATTTCATTTTGTCTTGAGGACATTTGATACTTGGTACACTCTTGAGAATGTTGTTTTGGTTTATTATTCTCACTGTAACTGCAGGGTGTTTTTGGAAGTAATTAGTGCCAGAAGGCTGTAGTTATTGAGTTGTGTCTGTGCAGATGACCTTGCCGTGGGGGGGTTTGTCCAGCCTGAAGCTGGATTGTCGTTCTCAAAGCGACGATGGGCCCATCATGTGGGTGCGACCGGGAGAGCAGATGGTTCCCACAGCTGACATGCCCAAGTCTCCGTTTAAGAGGCGCAGGTACATTTTCATAGCCTCCTCTGATTTTACATAGTCTGGTAAGTGTTTAGTGGGTGCTGTAGGACAGGTGAAATATTTTCAACACATTTAAATCCCATTGTTTATTGTTGAAAATTGTGTGTTATAATAGGGCTACCACTGGCAGTGTGAAACTAAGCATGCCTAGTTTAACGGCCTCATAAGCCCAAGTGCACTATATTGTTCCTTAATTAATTTCATCATTGAGTTTTGTTGGACTTAAATCAGATGTGTGTATTACATATACTACACTCAATTACAAAGTGGCACTCAAAGTAACCACATTTTGGATTTTTTTAGTTAATTTGTTTAAACATCGCAAAAATATTGCAATGACACTTCTTTTCTCCAATATGCTTCAACAGTATAAGCAGTGCTTGCTGGTTGTATAAAGACATGAGGCAATGTAAACGTAAAACCTTCATTTGCGCTTGCAGATCCATGAACGAGATCAAGAACCTGCACTACTTGCCACGTACTAGCGAGCCCCGGGAGGTTTTGTTTGAGGACAGGACAAGAGCCCATGCTGACCATGTGGGCCAGAGCTTCGACTGGCAGAGCACGGCTGCTGTGGGGGTCCTGAAGGCAGTGCAGTTTGGAGAGTGGTGAGTGGTAGCGTTCGCCCACCTTCCCCTGATACTGTAATGACACGGCTGAACGGCTGTGCACCAGCGGCTTCCTGACAGTAAACAAACTGACCTGTGATGTTGCTTTTATCTTGAATTCGTCTCGCAGGAGTGAGCGACCGAGGATAACCAAAGACGTTGTGTGTTTTCACGCTGAGGATTTCACTGATGTCGTGCAGAGACTTCAGCTTGACCTGTTCGAGCCTCCTGTGTCACAGGTAGGTACAGTGCTCTTATCAGCCTTTCGTGGTCACACAAGAAGTGCTTACAGGTCAGCTGAAGTGGCTCCGGTCTGGGTGGAGAATAGTTTGAAGCTGGGAGTAGGGGAGCTAGTCTGTTGTTGGCAGGGGCCTGGGGCGGCAGGCTTGTTTTGACATTTTTCCGGCTTGACTCATGAGTCAAAGCAAAGCCTTGTGAAGTATCTCAGCACCCGCTGACCAGAGTGCCCAGTGAGAGTTCATACTGCGGTCAGGATGTTACTGTGAGGACAGTATATCTGGACTTCTTGTCATGTAAAATGAACTTAGCAAAACAGTAGTAATTTTGTGTAATGGTTCTTTTGTTTTCTCTGATGTGGAGCTAATTCTTAGCTGCGTCCAAAAGCATGCTTGCTCTGCAGGAATATTTTAGCTCTGCAGGTGATCAGAATTTAACTAGTTGCTTGTTTTACTCCTTAAAGAAGTCTGGCAATATGTAAAGTGAAAGTGTGTGTGTGTTTTCTAAACACGTTCTTCTAATATGCCTCTAGTAATAGAACATGTACTGTAAAACTCTCTTTTTGTTTACTTTTTTAAGTTGATGAATGCAAATGAAAGCCAGACATTAGTTATAGAAACCAGTGCTATGTCTATATTTGTAGCCTCCTATGTGAATAAAAACCGCATGCAAGTTGCTAATTTTACTCATAATTCAAAAAGTTGATGTGACTGGAAGAAAAAAAACCAGATTTGAAATCAGCATGAAAAACTGGTTTAGAAAAGTGTGTTGTGCTTTCTGATGATTACAAAAAACATTTCTGTTGACCTGTTATTTTTAATTAAAACAGCCATACATGTCATATGACAGAGGCCAAAAAATTTATATAAAAAAAAAAAGAATTACACCGAAAAATTAAGTGATCAATATTTGGCTTCTGATCAATCAGTATACCTGCAATACACCGGATATTAACAGGCTTTTTAGAGTTGGACCCATCATTATTTCAAAAACTGTAGGAGTAGAAGAGGTATATTCCAGGTATGAAAACATAATAAAAATAAAACCTCTATGATTATATTATTGAGTGCAGGTCTGAATGCATTTTTATTCTTACAGTTGAAAGGGGACATTAGTACCCTGTATTTATATACCATTCAGTCTGCTGTAGTGCACAACCAGAAGAAGCAAACATACTGGCAGTTTATAACAGAATAAGGTGGGATTTGCACCCCTGTAATACTGGTGTCCCTGCAGTGCGTCCAGTGGGTGGACGACGCCAAGCTGAACCAGCTGCGGCGGGAGGGCATCCGCTACGTCCGTATGCAGCTGTGTGACGACGACATCTACTTCATACCCCGGAATGTCATCCACCAATTCAAGACCGTGTCAGCTGTCTGTAGCCTGGCCTGGCACATCCGCCTCCAGCAGTACCACCCTAATGACAAGAGCGAGGGCGATGAGGCGGCCAAGCCTAGTGAGGCCAAGCCCACTGAGGCCAAGCTTACTCAGGCCAAGCCTAACGAGTCAAACTCCTCTTTGTCTCCAATGGCCCCCCCTCGCTCTGAGACCAGAGCCCCGTCCTGCACCACAGGGCTGCTGAAGGATCACGCGGCAGATTCATCAGACAAGCCTGTTTTCCAGCGGCCGGCCACGCCTCCCAGAGAGCCACTGCCAGCCCCTCCTCAGCCAGCCACATCTGCTCACGCTCCCCCCAGCCCCGTGTGTTCGGACTGCCCCCCTAGCTCCTGCTCCATTGCCACCACCTCTCCAGAGCCAGCGCTTCCTCAGGCTTGCCTCGAGCCCAGCCCAGAAGCTGCCCTCGACAGCAGCGCCCCCTGTAGGCCCACTGATCTCCCGGAATGACCTGCCATTGGGACCCCTTCTCTCACAGGTGGGCTGAAATTTATTAAATGAACTTGACTGACATTCCAACAAAGGATTTGGACTGTCAAAAAGCAAAAGCATATTCGGACTTCCTGTAAACTTCCGAAGAATATATATTTTTTCTTTTTAAAGTTTTGGTTAAGAGATAACCCGGTAAGTAATTTTTAGGTTTTTCTCAGCCAAAGTATTTAATTTTAATAATATTTTTGCTGATTATTAAGTGTTGTTTTATATTTGTTTATATCTGAAATGGAGATCTCTCAAGAGGAACTCTTCGTATCGTTTACCAAACTGTGCATCGCGTGGATCAGCTAATTGGTTTTTACAAAAAAAAAAAGTGCCTGTCACAAGCGGAGAACAGCAATCATGTCTCAAAGGAAGAAAATGGTCTTGTTCTTTTTTTCTGGTCGTTTGTTTCACTGAAATCTGTTTAAGCTAGGCTAGAGAACTGGCGTAAGTTAAAAGAGATTTGCTGTTTCATCCGTGAGCTGAATTGGTTTTGATTTTTTTGTGCTGTAAGAAAGAAAGCTCATTTGTTTCATACTGTTTCTGGATGAGTAATAAGCAAGGGACAACTCTCAGAGGAAGGCTTTGCGAACCTGCATGCCTCTTATGTTTAATTGTCTGGTACATGCAGAGTGTAGGATCTGACGGCAGCAAACACAGAGCAAATATTTCTTATTTGGAGGTTTCCCAGCTTTCTGATGCCGACGGCATGCATCTTTGGAAAAATTGACTTCATTTGATATGGATTTCTCAGGGACTCTGGTCCAGGAGCCGCTCATGCTTTTTGATGCTTCATTTTTGTATTCAACTGGAAGCTAGTTCAGTTTTTGTTGTTTTGTTTTTTTTTGTTCTCAGCCTTAAGGCCCAACTGGTTCCTGTATTTGGTAAGAAATAAGTTGGACAGCATAAACAGACTGGCACACCATCATGCTTACAAGAATGCATTTCCATTCACTAAAGCTTCATGTGAATTCAAGTTTGTCTCGGATACAGTGGATCATTACCTCTAATACCAATTAAAAGACCTGGACTGGATGGAAAGTCCTTTAGCAAGTTTCTGCCACAGTTTCTTTGGGCTTAGAATGAACATGCTGGCAATATTGGGACTTGTTAGCACAGAGTAGTGCAATTTTAATATGTGCTAAACCGTTAAAGGCATGAAAATGAGTCTGATTCAATTGATTGAAGAGCTCTATTACCTGAATTAAAAATGTCATGCCTTTTAAGCTGAGATTTTTTTACTGTCTGTTTTCTAACGAGAAGATTTGCCTTTCTGGTCAATGGATTTTTCTCTTTCTGTCCACCAGTGCTTGGGATTTAACCTCACTCTTTCTTCCAAGCTTTTTTTTTTTTTACACATTAATCTTAGTCGCTGATATGGCCATTTGCTCGAAGACTTGCTTGCCTTTTACACAAGTATGGACAAACCATATACTACGATCAGGTTCAATTTAAAGCTATATTTAATGAAGGAAATGACATTTGGTCTGTATTGTTTAAACCATGGCTGATTGTGCTCCATTCTGATCTTTTTCCCTTTCTAAATGTTTAATATTATTTATGTATTTGTTAATAGGAGGTGGGGGCAGTGTTCTGTTTCTTCTGTGGTTGAAGTCAACATGTCCTTAGTGGTTAATGATAAGCATTTTTAGGACTGTGTACTATCAGGGATGGTAGTTTCAAAGTGCAAATTAGTTGGTGCTTTTTCTTCTTCTTCTTCTTCTTCTTCTTTTATTCTTTTTAGTCAACTTGTGGGTCTTTGTGTGTTATTTGCACATGTTGATATCTCTCTCCTCAAAGCAGATACGTCTTAATGTCGGCGTTCGTTCACACTGAAAAGGCTTCGTTGACCGTGGCCGCGATTTACTGTCGTCTCTTAAAACTGACTGTGGGCGTTGTCCACACATGGATTGTAATGTAACTCCTCTTCACACCAGCAAGAGAATGACTTCTTATGGCTTGCTGCATGGGTCACTCAGAAGAGGACACGATAACCTCTCTCTCTCTGATGCAGTGATTGCCTCTTAGATCAAACGAGTGCCTTTTAGCAAGTCTTACTCTCGGCGCGTGGTGTCCTATACGCAGTAGTTCTTCCAAACACTCGGAGCTGATGGTCACAGCAGAGCCGCGCAGAGTCTAGCAATAATTAATGTCCGTTCATCATTTGGCTAGACCTCAGTAAATCAGTAATGAGCCATCCTTCTTCCTTCAGTGAGATAAAATTTCACACTTACAAACGGAGGCCGTTTTGCACCTCACAAAGAGGAAGAAGTTTATTTATTTATTTTTTTTAAAGGCAGTTTCTACAATGTGCAATACGATCCACGTCATATTTCCATTAACATCACGAGTTTTCAATGCTTTAAACCTCGCAACAAGGTGAATAGGGTCGGTTCTGTTCGTCTGCCGACGCAGGCTGTCTGTGTACAGCAGCGAGATGAAAATAACATTTCTAATTATACTCCATCCTCACCAGGCACTGACCGTTACAATTCAGGACTTACAGTCCCACAGGAATTCAGGAGAACTGTGGAGTTCAGGCAAGATCACTTTTGTAAGTTAAAGCATTTTTTGGGAAATATTGCTAACTTGGGAAGATATTCTATATCTACACACACACACACACACACACACACACACACACACACACACACACACACACACACCAGCCTCCCCTGGTTTTCTTTCTAAGCACTTGAAGCATTTATTAATAATTATTATTATTGCATCACATTATATGGATGAACATTTTGACACACAGCGTGTGCTGTGTTACTTCTGACTACTGGCAGCTACTTTATTTTGTCGTCGTCGTCCTTGTTATTTAAGGTTTTTGATTGTTCTTTGTACTATAGGAAAAAGTCTGCTAGGGAATCGACGCATGCTTTGTGTGAGTTTCATTCGGTATCATTAATTGCTGTTGTTGATGTATTAAGATATTAAGAGGTCTCCATTTTTCTGTTGTTTTTTTTTTTTTAACTACTTAGTCCGTTATAAGCAAAAGGTTTTTTTTTTGTTTGTTTCTGTAAATGATCTGTGACATTTAATAGAACTGTTATGTGGATATTCCTAATCATGTGTATAAAAACAAACATACAATGGAATGCATAGACTTTTTTCTGTATTTTTTTAAAATAAATCATTTTATGAGTGTACACAAAGTTATTATTTACTGGAAAGGACACCAGTTTGAGCATTACACAGAACAAGTTTTTTTTTTTCTTTCTTTTTTTAAATAAACTCCCTTGTAGACCATAACTTGGTACCGTAAGCTCTCCAGTGTACGGAAGGAAGTCCCACAAGTGCATGGGTGTGTCCCAATAGCACACCTAATACTAATACTAGGTGTCAGAGTATGTTTAAAAAAAGTTGAGTATACTCAAATATCCACAGTGCCATCTAAAACTGGTTCATTTTTGAGCTAAGTAATATGTTTTTTGTAAATTCCTGTTTATTTGTTAGCCACAGTAGCACCCTTGCATGTAGGACTAGTTACCAGCTATAATTAATGTATCCATGTTTGTAGATGAGTTACAGTGTGAATCTATTTTGATATTTGGTATGATGTGCGTCGGCTTAGCAACACATATTCCATTAGTACGAAGTGCAATATGGTAATGTTTCAGTGTAGTAAGCTGCTAATATTCCTCTATTTAGATTAGTGCACAGTATGTACTACATAGTATTAGGGTATAGTGCGTAATTGGGACACACCCCATTCTCCGAGGGGAGGTTCTCTCTCCGGAGGTTTGGACGTTCCCATGCCAACATATTGCATCTGTCATGCCACTAAACTCTTTCATTTTTTATAACATCGCTCATTGCCATTCACTCGTCCGCTTCGTCCCAGATGACAAAAAGCCGCTACAGTACTTTAGTACCCTCTCACAAAATGATTCAGTCAAGCCTGGAGGGACGCCATTAGAACAGCATGTCATCACAAAAGGAGGAAAAAGTTTTTAAAAACAGTTCACCAGTTGACTTACAAACTTCCACTACAGCTGTGAGAGCTTTGGTGACCGAGCTTGGGCTCAAACATACAATATTAAAGCAAGAAATCCACCAGGATTTAGCCCAATTAAATAGGGTTTTCAGCAAAAATAATTGTGCACTTCTTGGGCATTTTTACAGATAAAGTTACAATAAATGTTACAATACAATTAGAAAAGCAGATGAGAATAGGCCCAATCAATAACTAGGGCTCTATCAACATATATATATATGACTTATTTTTATAAATGTATTTATCCATATGAACATCCCAACCAATAGCAGCCCAGATGGGTCTCTTGGGGAGTGTCTGTGTGTCACATGACCCAGTCAAAAACCATTTGGTCCTAAATAACACAAGCTTCTCATTAACCACGATAAGCACTCAGTCATGTAAGTTGTGTGCAAAAGTTTGAGCACCCCTGATCAACTGACTTCTTTTATGTTGTTTTTTTTGTTTTTTTTAATACACATCCTCTACTGAGAGCACACTTAAGTGCATGCTTTCTATTTGTGTTGAATTTATGATACTGGAAAAATGAGGCCTAAAATGTGGCCTGTGCAAAAGAAACCTCATATTTGATTTCATATTTTGGTCTAAAATGAGTAGAAATGTTCTTTTTAAGTGTTCCCTGTAGAGGTTGTGGATTCATTGCATATTTATTCACGTGCATTACTTTCCAACAAAACGTGAGACTTGACAGCAAGGAATATTGAGATTGCAGTTTGCTCAGGAAAACAGGGGTGCATTAAATTCACTCATGACTGTCATTTCCACGTCTAAAATATGATACGGCCATCACTGCTTACAGTAAGTAAAATTGAAAAAGGCTGTCTCTTCTTTAATTCTGTGGAAACGATGCACACAACTGAATCTCGTTTATTCAATGTCTCACTTTTGTCAGTGAGTTGTTGTGTCCATTTTGTGCAGCGCTGAAGCCGAGGCAGAGTTACTCTGAGCTGTTGGCCTGACTCGAGTCTCTGTGCTGCTCTGGCGCTCGAAAGTCTGACGGAAGCAGCTGTTCTCAGAGGCCCTCCCCAACTCCTGCACCCAGGCGCTGTGAGGCGCTTCCTGTCCCGGCTCATTCTTACACCCACGTCTCCGGACGGCTCCTCGGCCCTTTGGGCTTCCCAAAACGTGTTCCAAAAACTGGAGAGGAAGACGATATGGAGACATGATATCAGGAACTGAAGCGTCAGGCAAAAATACATTTTGTTCGACCCCAGTATTTAAATCTGTCAAACCAGACTGAACATATTACCACCAAAAATACAGCGCAGTATTCCTTTTCTATTATAAAAAGATCAGCTTGTTTTAAATGGCTGAAATAATTTTTAAACTATGTTCATTTTAATGCATTCATTAAAATATTATTAAAATGTATTTAAAGTTATGGTTAAAAAAGTTCTATATAGTAAGTTTGGTGCACAACAGCGTCACCCTGTGGTGCCACAAGCAGCACATTGACGCTCAATCAGTGGGGTCTGGGCCAGGCAAGGCTGTGTGATCAGGAGAAGGACCTTACTGAATCGAAACCCTCCAGTAGTATTGATGGATGAAGCAGCAGGAGCAGAAGCAGGAGTTTCCTTGTCTGCAAATTTTAACAATGTGCCCATTGTTTAATTTTAATTCTTAATCAGTTATAAAAACATTGTAATTCTATATACAGGATAGAGCCTTAGTCATGTCTCTATTCGAAATAGACATTTATACTAATCATAACATAAAAAAAAAATGCTTGTGTTGCCATAATACTCACTTTTCTGTCTCCCTTTCAAAAACCTCAGACTCTGCAAAAATAGAAACAGAATAGGATGAAATCACGTCCATGTTTGTGGTGTGAATGCAGTGTGTAAAAGCACTGTCACAAACACACACCCACACAGTGTTAAAAATGTGTCAGTCTGATGATGGTAATTCAGCCACATTGATTTTGAAATCTAAGAATGAATTAGCTTATAAATATTCATCAGTTTGATTTGCTGAAATTAAAACTACGGCATGTTTTTAAACATTGAAAGTATTGGGACGACTGACCATTACACCAACATAGACTTTAATATGGAGTTGGTCCCTCTTTGCAGCTATAACAGCTTCCACTCTTCTTGGAAGGCTTTCCACAAGATTTTGGTGTTTCTGTGGGAATTTGTGCTCATTCATTTTGTAGAGCATTTATGAGGTCAGACGAGAAGTCCTGGCTCACAATCTCCGTTTCAGTTCATCCCAAAGTGGTTGAGGTCAGGGCTCTGTCCGGGCCAGTCAAGTTCTTCCACACCAAACTCATCCAACCATGTCTTTATGGAGCTTGCTTTGTGAAATGGTTCTACCCCAAACTGTGTCCACAAAAAGTTGGAAACACTGTGTTGTCCAAAATGTCTTGGTCTGGAGTCTAACCCAAACCCTGAAACACAGGTGTGTCCCAATACTTTTGTCTATATAGTTTATTTCTTTAGATCGTGTTCCACTACTGTGTCTTTTCTGCAGTGTATTTATAATAAGTAAGTACAGTGACCCTTACATTCACATGTGAACACAGCACAGCATGAAATAGTTTTTTGCCTTTAACCCATTCAGCACATGAAGAAGTGGGTAGCCAGCGACACAGTGCCCGGGGAGCAGTGTGTGGGAACAGTATCTTGCTCAGGGATGGTACCTTGCTCAATGATGCTCTGGCAGTCCTGGGATTCAAAATCACAACCTTTCACTGCAGGAGCAACTCCCTAACCACAAGACCACCGGCTGCACCATAAGAAGTGAGTCGTATAATGGATTGAAGTTGAATCGTCACTGAATTGTTTCCCTAATTCAGGTCAGAGAATGACACCTCACACACGCAAAAGACAGAAGGTGTGAGAGGAGAACCTTTGTCCTGGCCTTGCTGGCCAGCGATGTCCTCTCAGTGGTCGTGTCCGGTTGGTTCCCGGCTGCTCTGGCGGGGACAGAAAGTCTGCTTTCTACAGGCTGCTGCTCTCCTACAGAACAAACATACCACAGTCAGAGTGTTCCTTCTGTAACGTCTCCTACAGCAGTCTCGTGACGGTGTTGCGGTCAGTTACCTCTCTGTGTTGCCATGGTTACTTCGGCCGCCGCAGGTGGAGGAGCCACTGATAAAGACACTGGAAAAGTAAACACATCTAATTACACACATACACACTTCACCAGAGGCTTAACAACATCATTTTACAATATGGACAAACATTTAGTACTTTTTTAATACGGTGTTTTATATTAATGCGATAAATACCAGGTTTCATTATTTTGAATTCATTTAGTACTGACCTATATTTTTCAAGAAAAAAAAATGCCATTTTTATATTTACAATTTGGCATTTCTAAAATACACATCCTCAAATCCATCAAGCATACTCTTTGTACAACAAGCAATATGTTGGTCACACGACTTTGTTTGCTTTACTTTTAAAAAGTGAAAATAAGTCCACATCCTCTACAGAGAACAATGCATAGTGTTTACTGGAAAAAAAAAAAACTTGATGAAAGTACACATTACTTTAGATTAGTTCAAATAAAACAATTATTTTCATATGCTTGAATAATTTGGGTGTCTATTGACCTTTATTAGTTTTAGCACTAAAAAAGCCAGATTAGCTACTTCTGGCAATGAGTGTAATTAGAATGTGTGTAATTAGGAAGCCCCGCAGAATCTGTGGTATACTACAAGGTTCCTATAGTTCTTTTATATTTTCTATCTACAGTGCACCTCTAGTGTAGTCATTCAAGCGTCATATTCTGTAATCAACTATTGTAAATATTGAAATTTAGCATAAATTCCTAAAGTATTCCTATATTTCTATAAGGGCATGTTACTGGTTTAGACCTATGAACTGATCTACAGTACAAGCAACTGGTACAAGTACAAGCAGGGGAACCGCCTGCTGTGTGTGGGACGATTCACTGGAAACATTTACCTTGCTTTGAACTT
This sequence comes from Brachypetersius gabonensis, assembly GCA_037577145.1. NCBI lineage: Eukaryota > Metazoa > Chordata > Actinopteri > Characiformes > Alestidae > Brachypetersius > Brachypetersius gabonensis. The sequence continues at coordinate 4,030,618 of JBBJLR010000139.1, read as the reverse complement.
CTCACTTTAACACTCTGATGGAAAACAGAAACACACAGTGACTTACACACTGAAAACAGCTGGCATGTGTGAGTCATCACTGAGTCTCAAAATTCGTGTCTAGGTCAGAGATGCTCAAACCTTTTTCCTTTTGGAGGCCAAAGTGCATTGTTTATGTATAAATAATACATACATACATCAAAATGTAATTTATATTACTCTATGTTTTGGTTCTATAATGCTTCAATACTAAAACTAAAACTAAGTAATTAAATAAGAATTTAATATCTAATATTTAATATATATATGGTCAGCATAGGGGAACCTTTTTGGTCAAACATTCTCATGCACCACCTTAGACCTACAGCCCACAGTCTGGGCAGCCCTGTACTGGACTAATAAGAGGGGTTTTTTTGCAGCATGACTGTGTCTTGGTTCAGTTTCCGTTTCTTAAACAAGATTTGGTGAGTGAAACGGAAAACACCAAAGAAGAGGTGTGAAATACTTTGCTTCTGCTCATGACGTCTAGGAACGTCCTGGGTTGGGAGTTCCCTGCCCACTCAGATGAGGTCCCCAGTCGCTGCGTCTGGTGCTCTGCATCAGACGAGAGACAGGGGGCGTCCCTGCTCTGCTCCACTGCAGGAAATCAGAAAAGAAAGTTCTCAGAGAACTTCATAATAGAGACGGTCGCTCCCACAAATTTTCTTTTTTCATCAGATGTGGTGTAATACGGTTAATATCTCAATCCAGTGAAATAAAAATATTATTGTACTATTGTATTGAGAAATTAGGGGGTTTCAAGCAGTTGTGTTAAATGATTACAAAGATCATCTGTTCTACCCATCCCTACTTCACCCTCCTTAAATAACTGAAGTAATCCCATTTGGGATGTTTTTTTATACATGTCCAAGTTAGTGGGAAATTGGTGAAGCATTTCCTCTAGAGGCTGTAAATGTCGTTAAACGTCTTCCGGAGGGTGTGAATTTTTTGTTTTTTTTGTTAAAAGTGTCCTCTTAATTTGTCCTCTGCAGGCTGGGAATGTTGTTAAACGTTTTCAGGTGATTGTGAGTTTTCTTAAGCATGTCCTCCAGTGAGTGGATGTTTTGTTAAACATGTTCTCAGGTGGGTGTGAATTTGTTAAACATCCTCAAGTGAGTGTGATTTTTTTTTTTCTTTTAACTTCCTCAAGTGGGTGGGAATTTTGTTAACATGTTCTCAAGCAGGATTAAACCTTGCGATGCGAAGACTTTCCCCCGTGCTTACGGTTACTAAAACACAGGCAGATTCTAGTGGACACTGGACGCTAAGTTTGTTCTGTCAATACGACCTTACTGTACCTTCTTGCATGTCCATGATATAGGACTCTGGTGTCCTCTTGGGGAGGGGAGGGGTGAGAGGAGTCGGTTTCTCTGAGGGAAAATACCAAACTGGGTTTAAATTCAAGCAACAAATGAACGTTATGCTGCTTGTAGAGAAAGAGTTAGAGAAAGAGTCCTTCAACTCTTTCTCTTTGAATACTTTAAATGTTTTTGGCACACATTGGATATTTCATTTAGACAAAATTATACCGTCCAACACAGAAGTGTGAGGAGTCCGTGGAGGCAGAGGAGGAGTGAGAGACGGTGAAGACTGTTGAGGCACAGCTGAGAAATAAAACATAAAAGTGATGTTATTTATGTATTTATACTCAATCCAAATGACCAGCTAGTCTAAACAGAAGACTGGGGGGTGGCTGGCTGATCTTTACAGTTTCGGTAAAATAAGCTGCGTATCTATTTGATTTAATCAAAAGCATCCAGAGAACCGAGTGCCTGTTGCTCAAGATATGCTGCAGTTTGTCACTTTTTGGGACAGAAATGAATAGATTCTTTGCTCAGTAAAGACAAAAAATGGTCAGTACTTCACAGTCAGCCTCTTGCTGTCTGATGTTGGAGCATGTAAACTGTTTAACTAAAGGGGCTGTGTGTAAACATCTGGGATGTGGATGCACTGAAATGTATACAGATGTGGAAAACTTTACCTTCTGAAGGTGAGTGAGCGGTAGCAAGAGGTTGGATGTGTGCTGGAACTGCGTAGGTGGAGGAGAAAGGACACGAAACTCAGCTTGTATTAGACGTCTGATGAGTTTCTGTCGCCGAAATGGCATTCTTGATCTCTATCTCAAACTACTTGTAAACTAAGGTATGCCATGGTTTGGCATGAGGTGTATTTTATAGACTTACCCTGAAGCGACAATGTCAGCCTAGCTCTTAAACTCTGTAAGAGAGAGAGAGAATATTTCAGAAGGCAAAACTCTCCAGGTGATAAGGATCATTTTCTTATACAATAGATCTGACAATGCATTTTTGCCACTTGATTACTGATTTTCTCATTTTTTTGCATTGGATATTGGATAAACATGTCTATTTAAATATGCAAGTGACATTTTCTTCTAGTATTTGCATGCAAAACAAACTGAAACAAAAAATCTTGTCTTTGAAACAAAAATGTGTGACACGTTTTTTTCCAGACACTTATTGGCGTTTGTTTTATCTGAGGATGCTTTATTGTTTGCTTAAGTAAATGCATTGCTGTCCTAAAGTATTTTTAGTACAGAAACATACATAATTATAAAATACAGTTCTGTAAAATCCTTCAAAATGTGGTAAAGAATAAACACATACAGTCACATACAGCTTTCACATTTCTTTGCTTAGATAGTGATTATCAAACTGTCACCATAATTTCTGTCCCTCTTTAACATCTGTGCTGTTTTTCTGTTCAATGGCTGCTATATGAGCTTCACCTGCCCTATAGATGTGTAATAATAGTCTGTTGCTCATGTAGAATTGGTCACCCTCTACCCCATGCATTATAGGTCCTCTTCTAGCCACAGGACCACTGGTGACCAGATATTATCCATTGGCAGGACCATCCATTGGGTGTGCTGGGCTGGTAAGAGCAAATCTGGCATAGTTTTTATTTTCAATTTCACTGCTTGGCTAAGAACAATCCACCATATTAAAAAAGCCCATCTAAGAGGCCAGAAACTGAACACTGGTGAAAGGTTAAATGATAGTTAGGCATGGGTGACTGCTAGTCTATGCACACCAGCATGATGGTTCGATAAGGTGACTGAGAGCATTTCTTTGAAATTGTGTATATGGTGACAGCCCCAACACACAGGCTGTGAATGGCAGTGACCTCTCACCCTGCTCTTGGACCAGCTTCTCTTAGCGTCTGTGGCTGCATTGCATTTATGAGTCTGCTATGCATTTGGCCTCCTATAACCTTCTGTTTTATCGGTGTTGTATTACGTTTGAAATGTTAGCAACTGGCTCATTATCAGAATGAATTTGTAAATGGCAGTGACTGCTCACCCTGCTCCTGGACCAGCTTCTCTTAACGTCTGAGGCTGCATTCGAACTTCCAGACCATTCAGAGGATTTCCCCACTCTCAGTACAGTTTGCTGGGGTTTCTCCTGCACTGCATTCTGTACCAAATCTGTGACCCATAATCAAAGTTACAACAAAATGATGAAGTGTCAGGAACATTTAGTTACATTTAATGATATAGTATGGTCCTACCTTCAAGAGTAGCCATCTCAAAGGACTCTGGCGTTCTCTCAGGCAGGGGGGGTGCTGGGGAAGGAGGGCTTCCTGCAGAAACATAGCACTCTTTTACTTACTCTTATATACCCTTTCCATCTTAATTAATGACTGGTATAAGGCTAAGCACTCACTCTCTTCTAAAGAACAACAGGAATAATAAAAAAAAAGGCATCTACATGGATTTATTTGCTGTTAACATACAAGAAGCTGATTACTGGGCCTACAAACAACAGCTCAAGCAACAGGTTGTGAGAGGGGCTGATTCACCACAGCCCCCAGCCTATCTGTGATTCAGTGTAGGGTGCACTGTGACACTACTACTACTATGGCTTATTATTATTATTGTTAATGTCATTATTATTATTATAATTACTACTGTTGTTGCATTCTTGTTCACTCACCTCCACTGACTGTCTCCAAAGCAGTACTAGATGGGATGACAACCATCAAGCTCTGACTGACCTCTGGTTTATCTGTGTCTAAAAGACAGAAAAGGCTGTAAGTCTGTAAGAGGTATCACACTTGTTTATTCTTATGTACACTCATGTAGACTTCACAATGTGTGGGCTGCTTTCTGATGAATAAATCTAGGCAGACTGTAAACAAAAGCTAAAGACAGAAATTTGGCATTTCTGATCGTGAATGGGAAGGGAGCTGAAACTTCATTGCTCACATGAACTGAAATTTCACTCATAAATGTGTGGAAGTGAAAACGGGCACTGTGTGGTTTTCTGGGGAACTAAACGTATACGCTGCAGTGAATACAGCATTTAGTTAAGGCTTTGATTCTGAAAACTGATTCCGTTTGAGTGAATGTGTTTTACTCAAAATGGTTGGATATGGTCTTGGTTTCCAGGTGGCTTTTTCATGCCTCATTGAACCGAAAGCTTTGGGGGGAAAGAGAGCATATCTTAAATGTGCATCTGTTATTTTGAGCTAAAGAATGAAGAAAGCACAGATGCATAGCAAGGTATAGTATCCCGCTAAACACAGGCAGTAAAGTGGAAATTCAAAATATCATGATAAATGAGTCACAGAGTCAGTCATTAAGGTTTGAACAAAGTCATTTAGAGTGATGGGAAACAAAATCTTAACAATATCAATGATTGGAACTAGTTATGATGTCTACTCTACAGAAATAAAACTAGTGAACCAGTGAACTAGGCACAGTTGATCACAATAAAAAAATTTGGTCAAAATTACTACTGTTGAAAGAGACTATTCTTGGAGGGTATTTTTCTTATAATGACTTCCATGTAACTCTCAGCCACGAATAGATTCTAAAAATATATTTGTTGGCTGCAACCTAAACTGTCATCAGGCAATGCATTCATAACCATATCATGTCATAATTTTCTACAAGATACCCTTAAATGGCAGTAAGTACTTCTAGTCAGACGGTTCCCATCACCACCATAATAATTACCTTTTAATTCCAACTCATAGTTCACCAATTCATTAGTAACATTCCAAGGGCATAATGAGGACATATATGTTATAACTTCATTGGCTTCATTGTAAATGGATGATGTGCAGCTTGTCTTTCTGTTGCCAGGCAGACATATTAACAATTATGGCACCAAATAGCTTGTTATTGATATTCTATGCTGTGGACAACTAAAAAAAATCTTCACACTTTGATCACTGACACTGGAATGTTTTTTAGACAGATCTGATTGTTTATGAAAGTGTTTCAGCTGCTGCGCCTGCCCTTACGACCGAGGTCAGCGTCACAAGAGGTGTGATTACATTTCTTCCCACCAAAAGAATGCACTCAGCCAGCAAAACATTGGCATTCCTCTTACTATGACATCCCACTAATCGAAACAAACTGAAGAGGGCCAAAACATAGGAGCGAGTACTTTTTCCACAACACTTCAACCAACCTTCATCAGCCAGAACATAGGACTCAGGGGTTCTCTCTGGTAAAGGAGGAGGACTGTCCTCATCAAATGAAGGCGTAGTCTCATCTGACCACAAACACAGAAACATAAGGACAGTATTATTAGCCATTCAGGCATCCATATTTGAATGATATTCTGTATAGTGCACATTTTTCTATATCATTATATTGTATATATTTTTTATTCTATTCATTATGCTGCTTCTAATTTCTTCTCTTCTCCTGTCCACTTTGCTGTTGTGACTAATGAAGTGTTATCTTATACCTGAAGTGGGTCTTTTGTATCATTGCACCCCTTGGCACTTACACTTTTCTGTTGGTAGACTTTAAACTTGGCTCTATCTTTCTACTTAACCGGCATCTTCTTTGTAATAAACAAATAAGAAACAGCTTTAGGACTATGCAAATAGAACTAGGCTGTGATATGTCTGTATTCTGACCTGTATTTTCCTCCAGGCTTGGTGCTGTAAGAGGCTTGTCATTAAGTTTCAAAACAGGACCAGTGAAACATTGGTTTTCTGTCCAGTTTTTAATGGCTGGTATGTCTTCGAAGGAAACACTGAGACTCTTAATGGACTGAGGAGAGTCTAGGCCAAAGTATGGATCTTCAACAGTAAGACAGAGCGAGTTTATCTCTGGAGGTTGAATGTGACCTTTTGTGACGGCAGCCTGCTCAGTCTCTGGCTGATGCTGAGACCACTGGTTTGGGTTGGGCTGTATCAGTGCTGACTGCTGGAGTGCTAAAGCAGGCGTGGCAATATTTAGTACTGTCTTGTCCAGAGACCCCTGGTTTATATTAGACTGCTGTATCAGTGGTGGTTGATGTGATACTATAGCAGGGAGCGCATTATTTATTATTGGCTGCTCCAGAGACCCCTGGTTTATATTAGATTGCTGTATCAGTGGTGGTTGATGTGGTACTATAGCAGGGAGAGCATTATTCAATATTGGCTGCTCCAGAGACCACTGGTTTGGGTTCGGCTGTATCAGTGCTGACAAGTGGCGTGCTGAAGCAGGGATGGCAATATTCATCACAGTCTTGTCCAGACACCCCTGGCTCGGGCTAGGCTGCTGTATTGGTGGTGGTTGATGTGGTGCTATAGCAGAGACTGCATTGTTCATCATTGCCTGCTCCAGAGACCTCTGACTTGAGCTAGGATCCTGTGTCCATGGTCGTTTGATGGAAACACTGATACTAAGGGCATCACTTCGGGGCCTCATTGTAGGATCTTCCCTTTGGGATATATAGCGTGCAAAATCTGTTTGCTGCAATGGAGTCTGTGCTGCAGTGGGCTTTGAGGCTGTTTTCGACACGGCCCAGCCCGTCATTGCATCGAGCGTGTCTGTTGATGGGTGCTTGGGTGTGAAGGCCAGTGGGTTGACTGTTGGTGAATGACACTCCTGTGGGAGGACGGGTGAAGGAACATGGTTGGACAGCTCCATAGGAATTTCTTTTCTGGGATACCTGTGGAGAAACAACCAGTCATTGCACAATGAGTAAACCAATGTCCTAAGTGTGATCCTGCTCATCTGCATATCATACCTGGGTGCAGGGCATGGCTGCACAATGTTGTCCATTGCTGTGGGCGACTGCTCCGGTTCTTGGTCCAGATTGATGAGGTCTGACAGGTCACTGTCACTATCTGGTGGGATGGGCGAGGGGGCAGACGGGACCTGACAGATATTAAACACACCATTGCAGTTTAAGTGCTGGAGAAACTGCAGGACCTTTCCTTTTAGTTTAGTAGTTCTTAATAAGGGCTGAATGGGGTTTAGTGACCTTCACAGATGTAAGTTCTAAATTAGAATGAAGTCTTACACTTCATTTCTTTTAAGAACAATTCAAAGAAGAAGAAAAATATTTTATGTTCTTAACTGTTTTCTTAACCTAACAATAGCTTCATATATAAGCTGACAAGATTAGCCTCAAACAGCAGTTAAAATCAGTTTAAAAGTTGAATTATATTTTAGCTAGAGATTCTGTAGAGGAAAATCTCACATCATCTTTGTTAAGCTGTAAAATTAGCTAATGTAAGCTAAAGATTACATTAAAATTTATATTTATATATATTATTTATATATATATATTAAATGTATATATTCTTTAGAAAATCTAACTAAGACTTACTTAAGGTGAAATTACGAGTGTTCAGTTTTTTTCATGAAAAGTAGAAACCTTTACGAAACCAAAGATATTATCTCAATAATACTGGGTAAGAAATATTTATGAACGGTTTCATTACAATTTTTGATGTTGCTAAGTCAAGTTTTGCTGATTCCGAAAATCACATCAGTTTTTTTCCTACCATCAATGGTTCAAGAGATAAACTGAATTTTATGTAGGCTATATTTTTCATTACAAGGTTGCTTTAGAAAAAAAACTATTATTTTCCTATTAGTCTCGCGAATGCGTGTCTCACGCTCAATGCAACCTGTTCTCTACAACAAACAGACAACATATTAATATGCAAATACTTCATCTGAGCTGCCAAGTTTCGTTTTTTTTTCTAAAAATGACATTTCTAACTAAACAGTTTATGAAAATAAACTGAAATCAGCATGCCGAGGTTCTTTAAGAAACACTACAAAATGTAATGAAACTAATTTTTGTTGCCTGGTGTAATTTTATCATTCTGTGACCTCAAATGTTGCCTTATAAAAGTCTGTTGTTGTGTGTGCTAGAGTAGATTATTAGTAAATTAACCATTAGCTGCACCTTTATGTGATCCATTAGTTAGCAACTGGTGCGAAGTGGAAAAATGTAACTGTTAAAAAGCAAAAAAATGCAGCCTATTAGATTAGGCTGTCTGAACTAACGATTTAAGCTTTAGCAAAGGCTTTAAATTAGATGTTGGAACAACTTCAGCCCAATAACATTACAGGTCAACATTCAGTTTGGCCAGTTATGTGTGTTTAGCACGACTCAATGATGTGTTTATTAGTGCTAAATTCAGTCCAGTGGCAGAAGGTTCGCACCACACTAAACAACACTTGAACTGAACTTGATGACTTGACCATATTGGACAATTATTCCAGTACACAATCCTTTATACAGCTGGTTTTCAATGGAGAGTTTGTGCATGCAGTTTATCTTAAATCGTTGGGCCTTAAAGAGACCTACTCTGGTGTGTGGGCACATCTGGACCTAAAATACAATTAAATGTGTTTATATTAATGCAATAAAGCTATACTGTATATTCACCACAAACCGTTCAACACAATTGAAATCTCACCGTCTGTTGGTTTACATTCGGCTCAATCATCTGCAGATACCTCTCAAACAGGAATTTAATTGTTCTGTACACCAGCTCATACTGCTCCTATAAGAGGAACAACAAAGCAAAACAAGGAAATGCAACCGGTGAATTCTTTCAATGGAAGTCTACTGGCTTGGTGTGTCCAAGACATTGTGGGCCAGGTAGACAAAAAAAAAAAACAGATCTAAAAAGGTTTCCCTGGGAAACCTTTAAATATTAAATGTTATTTCCCTATTTTTATTTACTTCTTCATTTTTTAGATGAAAAATTATGAAAATCATTTAAAGTATGTTTTAATACCGTTCCATAATTGTATCTAAAAGGACCATTCGCATTCACTGACATTCAGGAAATGCATTGATCTTTGACAGACGAGTAGTAAATATACAATGAATGGACTCTTTCTGTCTTGGCCTGTCTCCAACAAGTCAAAGGTGACACAACTCTAAGCACTAAGTGGGCTTGTTTGTTTCAGGCCTGTGGTCTCCATTAAGGTGGGGAGATGTTATCTAGTTTTCCTGTGGTGGTGTGAGTTGCTGTACTTTTTTTTTTTTTGCTAAATAGTGAGTCAGAGTATTCAACAACAATTCAGGCAACAAATCTGCATGTGTGTAGTCGGGGGGCTCTGTGTTTCCATGTTAGGACAGTAAACGCATTCAGTTCGCTACTGTAATAGAGCTGTATTGTGGCTTAATGTATATTGATGTATTAATGTAGATTTACAGGGTATGTGAGGATGGAGTTATAGTACAGTAATAGTGCAAACTGTCTGAGAATCTGTCTGACTGTGATCGTATTTTTGCAGTGGAATACAACAGTATATACATATGCATGCCATCATAAACACTCAGCATAATTTCAAGTTTGGAACTACCCTCACTGCCTACTGTATTCTAAATAAAAACACAAAAATACCCCCTGAAAGCCAGAGTGTAATTATGAACACATTATGGATGGTTTTCATGTTCCAAAAGTGCAGTAATCATTTTAGACATTTTTCATGCATATAATAAATACGCTTTTTGGATTTTTACGCTTATATTTATTTATTTTTTATATCAGAAGAGTTAATGCTCCGCCCAAAGTGAAAGTGAAAAGAGACAGCAGTAAAATAAAACTGCTAAATGGGCAGAAATGTGGGTTGTGGAAGTGGTGAGATGAGGACAGAAGCTGGCTTTGAATAATACATTTGTTGGCAGCCAATTCCTAACGGCACTTTCTCCTCGGCATTAAAAACTGTTTATTTGAATTGCCTCCTTCCCTGTATTCATGCTCAATAGTGGCACGGCCTAAAATGCAGGTTCATTAAGACAGCCCCTCTAAACCCTGTGGCCTGGTGGCCTGTTTAAATCTGCTCATTTTGCGTCATTCTGTGCGCTCGCTTCAAGTCACATCTTTAGAGCAAGAAAAAATAAAGTGTGGTGTTACCTTAGTTTGCACCACAGAAGGCCTCTGTGTCCTCATATCTTGAACAAGGTCATAGATGCTAAAGTTCTCTGGTATTTTCTGGAACATAAATAAACAAACAGTGCTACATATATCTCTAAAACACAACATCTAGACAGAATGGAGATTCAGCTTTATCACTTGCAGTGCGATCTCTCATTACCAAGCACTTATCACAAAATATGCAACAAGAAAAAAGTTGACAGGAAGGTGATATGGAATATGTATGTGTGCGTCTTCTAAAGGCTCTTACTTGTCTTTTCAGCAGGTTCCAAGTGTAGTCGATGGCACAGAGGGCTCCTGTCCTTCCACAGCCAGCGCTACAAATCCCCAGAGAAACCCAGAGAGTGTAAGAACGCAGTCAAAACATAGTTTTTTAACATTAGCGCACATGGGACCAATAAGCTGTTCCTCTGAAGAGTCCTATCAGTACTTAATCTCATGGTATCCATCTCATGAATCAATAGAATATAGTAGAAGACTGAAATAGCCTCAGAAGGCAAGTAATTACTTGAAAATGCTATTTTCCCAACAAAAATTGAGCAATATAGAAGCACCCTCAGCACATTTCTCAAAATAAATGCTTGTTCTGCACCCAGGACACCCCTAATATCTCTCTCAATGCCGCTGACAAATCCAGCTTACTAAGAAATACAGAAAAAGAAACTTAACTTATCAAGACACGCTATCAGACTGTTTTTTTTTTTACCGTAGTTCCTTTCTGCACTATTCAGTAATGAGGTGCCGCTGCATAACACATGACCAGAGCTTCTAGGCTTCATCCAGAAAGCCAAGTTTGTCATAGGACCCGTCAAGGTTCTGCCAGTTCAAAGAGGAACCTTGTGGACAGGGTCTGTTGTACCATGCTAATGGACTCCTAAACAGCAACAAGTGTTTGCAAAACAGAGACACTGTGTTTGCCTGAGGTAATAGAGATGGGCATCTGTGGTTTTGAAATACAGGTTGACTGAGAAGAACCATTAGGGTGACATGCCTTGTACGTGTCCTCAGCAGGAAAAGACATTTAGGCAAGTCATTCTAGACGCAACTTGTGAGGTTTACTCAATTCCTTTAAACAGTTGTGGCAGACCAAGGCCAGTAGCCTTTGTGTTGCGCATTCAGCTTTGTTTCACTTCAGGGCTTCATCCCAGGTCCCACACATTATTAAGCATTGCACCCCAGGTTATAAAGCAATTTATATGAGGGACACTTTTCCCTTAGGTCCGACCCCAATCTTGTTCGAAACCATTTGGTCTCCTGCATGAGATCTAGACCTGAAATCAGACTTGTGCTGTATTGGAGAAGAGTATCACATCTTACACTCAAGACTCAAGGTTACTTTATTGTCATCAGCAGCAGTGTACACCTACAAAGTGAGATGAGACGTTTCTCCATGGACCACAGTGCAACATGTAGCAACATTCAACAGAGTAGTCGCTTGAAGAGACTGCTGCACAGACATCTGTAGTGCTGCCATCTTATTTACTCCCGCTAATGTTCTGGATAGGATGAGGTTGTTGTCAAGTTCTCAATCACTGTACCCCAGCTTGGACATCTGTTAATGTTCTGAAGCATTTTACCCCATTTTATACCAGATTATGAAGGATTTTATCTCATGTTAGACTTCTGCTAGGGGTCTGAAGCACTTAGACATGTGCCCTTTATGCACAGAAACATTCAGCTGGGCTTTGTTGGCAGAATCCTTTGTTGAAATTGTTTGTGCAGTTGGTCAACCACCTACACAAGTTTCCTGTGTAACGACAACACGGTGTTTCGAACCAAACCATAAAAGTGTGGACAGAGTGCCTGTGGCTTGTGCAACTTGCAAAAGAAGACATTTTGTTTCTAAACCATTTAGGTTTGACTTCATAAAGTCAGAGTGCATATGGGTCGCTCACCTGCAGTGGATGCAAATGGGCACATTCTCATGCTCCTGGTACATACGCATTTCCTGCACCAGCTCAAGTATGGGTGGGATGGAGTTGGGTACGCCATGGTCAGGCCAGTTCACGTAGTGCAGCTGCCTCACAGTCCGAGACGACTGGGAGAAAAACATTATGTTTAATGTGTGACAAAGGTATTGCGCAATTACACACACAAACACACACATGCAAGCAGTTATACACACACGTGAACGAACACACAAGTATATATA
>JBBJLR010000139.1:4004057-4018187 GCA_037577145.1 Brachypetersius gabonensis | reverse complement strand
ATCTCCCAGGACCTGAAGTGGGAGACCAACATCTCCTCCATCCTCAAAAAGACCCAGCAGAGGATGTACTTCCTGAGACAACTGAGGAAGTACAGTCTTCCGCAGGAGCTGCTGATCCAGTTCTACACTGCAGGTGTTGAGTCTGTCCTGTGCTCCTCCATCACAGTCTGGTATGGAGCAACTAACCAGGACAGGAACAGACTGCAGTGGACTGTATCATCGGTGCCCCTCTGCCCTCCATCTAGGACCTGTACCTCTCAAAAACCAGAAAACGGGCGGCAAAAATCACCACAAACCCCTCACACCCTGGACTTTTTGACTTGCTGCTGTCTGTCAGACGGTATAGAAGCCTGCAGACCAGGACCAGCCGACACAGGAACAGTTTCTTTCCCCTCCCCAACTCCCTCCTAAACAGCTGAACTGTCACACTGCTTCACAGTACAAGAGTGCGTTTATTCATAGATATAAACCCATAATACACATTATTGCTCAGTATATTGTTGATTGTGTTATTTATATAGTGTTGTGTTTATTGTAATTAAATTATTACTGTTGTGCTTGAGAAACACTGTTTATACTGTTGTGCTTGACATATTGTAGTTGTTTCCCTTATTTATTTGTTTCCCTGACTCCTTTACCCCATTTATCAATGGCCAGAATCCTTCAGGTCTACCAGTGAGCAGGTATTATTTGAGTGGTGAATCAGTCTTAGCACCACAGTGACACTGACATGGTGGCCTTGTGTTTGTGTGTGTGTGAGTGTGTGTGTGTGCGTGTGTGCGTGTTGCACTGATTGCGTGACACACAGCAGTGCTGCTGGAGTTTTTTAATGGCTTGGTGTCACTGCTGGTCCGAGAATAGTCCACGAGCCAAAAATATCGACCCAACAGTGGCATGGGGTCTGAAGCTGACCACTGATGAAGAATGATGGGATGACTAACACAAACTGTGCATCATCAGATGAACTTTCTTCAGTTACTTTGCATGTGCAAGGAGGACCAACAGGTTAGGGGTGTCTTATAAAGAGGACGATACATGGAAACAGTGTTTGAAATGTACAGAATGCATCACACAGTGAACCAGTGAAACCACAGATGAACATGGCACTACTATGCTAGTGTCTCTGCTATGCTGAAAATAACCCTACACCCAAATAATACTTGGCAGTCCTGACCATTGAGGAATGGGGTAAAAGTGGCTAACAAATGCTGCTTTGAACCAAATGGACTACAGTCTGCAATAAACTACTAAGTGTATCTACATGGTAAGTGTGCCTGAAAATATAGACAACTAGTTTAGATACATTGTACTTAATTCAATAGTTTAGTGTTTATATACAGACCAATTATGTTTGCATACTCTTCTCTTTCTTTCCCTTGTTTAGATCAATGAAAATATATGTTTTTATAATATTTGTCGTCTCCCTTAACCATCTACTCAGCCACATAATTTCTCAGGGTCAAAACCTGCAGAATAAATTCAATTTGTCATTGATTTTTGGGTAAATTATTCAGTGAGCCTGACAGTTTCTTGAGTGCCAAAATATTCTGTGCGTGTGCGTCACAGGGTGTATATTGCATAAGCAGACTAATTATTTAAATGTCAGTTTGATTTTTAATCAATAGCATAGTGACCTTCATCTGTCTGCCACAATTTGGCCTAAATTTAACTCCGGGAATTTGAACGACTGAGACACTTTTCTCGTTCTGTGTTTAACAGTATCTGTTCAGGCCATCACAACTTGATCAGGCACGCGGGATGGGAGGTCAGTGGAACATGGGAAGAGTTATTTTGAGTGTATTGCTACTAGGGGAGCTATTCAGTCTCTTCCACAATGTGGCCACAGTCACAAATAGCCAAGAGACCACCTGAGTTGCACTCAGCACTAATAGAGGTCTTTTACAGGTCCTGTTTTGGCCATAAATAAGTCTTTGGTTGCAAAGGCAATGTATTTCAGAAACACATTTATTCTGGGTTTAGAGAGGTTTAAGTTTTGGTCTCAGAAACCAAACAATTTTTCTAAGGTTCACTTGACATTTGAAAGTGAAAGTGACCATTCTATCTTATGTGAACACACCACAGCACACAGTGTGAACAGCATAAAATTCTTCCTCTACATTTAACCCATGCATAGCACCCGGGTGTGGAGATGGTACTTTGCTCAAGGGTACCTCAGTGGTGCCACAGGCAGTCCTGGGATTTGAACCCAAGGCTTTCTGATCGCAGGGCGATTGTGTATGCTTTTATGAACCTAATACACAATCAGCATCATTGCTATGCTTGGAGTGATCAGCCACCCAAGTAATACCTGCTCCCAGGGGGTCCTGTGGTTTCCTTTTACTGTTGATCAAATGATGCAGATAATCAAAGGGATTATAGTCTGTAACTGTGAACTGCAAAGTGTATCTATAAGGTTAGTGACTCTTTTATGTAAATGCATTCATGAAAACAAGTGTAAAACATTGTATTTTTGCCGCTTATTTAACTGTATTTTTACTAAGTGGGTCAAAGTCTTTTCTTCTAAAAAGTGCTCTTCCTTAATATGGACCCATTAAAACCCCACTCTAGCTCTTTTACCTGTGTTTTCTCCACAAGGTAGAGGCTTTTAGACATTGAGTTACATCAAGGAGCAAAAGCAGAATATATTCTAGAGAAAAATGCAAGGTGGTGGTCAGCACTAGTCACTGAACAATAGAACTGCATCATGCTGCCATTTTTCACTGTGAATAATAATGGACTTTTTTAGGAGCCTTGCTTTTAACTGGGGCTGCCAATTTGGGGAACGGGGTTCTTCAAAGAACCTTGTTTTAGAATAGATTTGTAAGAACCCTTTGAAGAGCTAAACCAGTGACTGCCAGACAGTCCATATTTTTGATGTTGTGAGTTGGGTTGGAGTAAGAACAAGGACAGTCTTGGGGGTCATAATGTAAAGGTTGTGTTTATTTATAGAACCTTTACCTTATGTGCATGTTGGTTCATGAGTGTAACCTGAAATGGAACTGATGTAAAGGAGGTTTTAGAGTCATAGCTGGTAGTTTCTATTTCAAAAGCTGATTTGCTGATTAGTCAATCTGTGCTCGCAGGAATTGCGAAAATATATTAATACTATGGCGAGGTGCATAAAACAATGCATCCTTCCAGGCAGAACCTTGCTTTCTGCCTTTCCAAAATCTCCACGGGAGGCTTCAGCACCAGTGTTATGGATAGTCATCGCCATGTTGCCTCAAACACAGCTGAAACCGTCTAATGAGGCCACCTGACGCTGCTCACCTGGCTTTCCAGAGTCGCCATTAAAACAGGGCTCTTGGGGTGAGAGGTGAGTAGCTTTCACTCATGTCTATGCTGCTTGGCCATTAAGTAATGACTATTCCTTTTGTTCTTATCTCCCCTATTCGTACTTTTCTCCCTCATTGCCTCCTACAGAAGACTGAAACCACAAGGCAGCCACACTCTGGCCTTTCACTGGATCACATGCTTCTTAATTTCCCACTGAAATCCCCATCCTTCACTGTCTGGAGGGTCGATCGTCTTCCTCACTGCTGTTGCAAATAAAAGTACCACCATCTGTGACTGCCTGGTTGTGGGCTTATTCCTCAGACGAGGGTTGTTCAGTCCTCCCCTGCATTGGAAGCCCCAAGCATATACCACTGTGTGTGTTTACTAGATCACTGAGAACTGATCATATATGTTTAAGAAATCTGCTTTAGAGGCCACATAGTGAATGATTTCCTTTAAAACATAGACTTCGCTTTTCGTTTCATTTCTCTTGCATTTGTGATATTTTGGACCATTTTGAATGGCTATAATATAAAATAAGGTATGTCAAGTCTTTTCTGAGTCACCATCCTCCTTTTTTTCAGCTTCGGCCTTTGAGGTTCCAGTTCTGGTCACAAAAACGACCAACATTAACAAAACATCTAGTAAAATAACATTAGCTTGGAAAAAAACACCAAACAAGCATGTAGATAATCTCATATTTATCTTGTTTCTATGGAAGAATACCATTTACAAAATATACATTAACATGATCATACAGTATTGTTTTAACAACCATTAAGAATCTCAACTGATCGTATGTTCCACATGGCAGTCCAAATGTCTTGATAAACACCTCTAAATATCTGTAAAGGCTGTGAGAGGACTCTGCTGGTGTCAGGATAATCTGATCTTTCTTTAATACAGAAAACCTGGTGAGGGTTCTTTTCCATAAACACACATGAACAACAAAATCTCCTCCAAAGGCACCCAATCCCCCACCCCTGTCAGACATAACAAGTGTCAGAAAAAATATAACTTTGACGTATATGGTCTTTGACTGTTATCCCAGTCCACTGTACTGAACTGTTACATCACTTATACCTGCAGGTGTATAATATTTACAGCAAGAAAACAGAAAAATAAGCAACTTTAAAACATGCTGGGGGGGGGGGGGGGTGGCTGCTGGTTTCGTCTCCCAATATTAAACTGTGGAGGAGGACATGTAAAGACAATCGATGTATTGTATTCAACATAGAACAGAAGGTAAATGAACAAATACAAGATTTGCATGGCTGTATCGCCAAAAGGGGATGTTACTTCCATTTCTTTCAACCTCGTCAGAGAACGTAAGTGATAACTGGAGTGCTTGTGCTCATTGAAACAGCTGAATCTGTGCTATAATGCCACTGCCATGCTAACACAGGTTACACATGTTGAATAACATCTGACACTGGAGTTCTACATGACATGAGTTAAATCTCTGTAATATCTATGTGTTATGTACATGGTCATTTCTTTTCATTACACACAGGCTCCATACAAACATACATACACACATACACACTCAGCATTAAATGGTCCCTATACTTTATTCGTCTACTCTAGGTGTTCTTGGTTGCAGGCTGAAGGACTGTTCTGGAAAAAAAAAAAAAACGGAAGGAATTGTCCAAACAGGAGACCGACTTGTTTTATTTGGTCTCGGGAAAAATTCCTTGGTGGTTCTTTCCTTATGCTGGTTGGCAATGAGGTCCCTTCTCTCGAAAGCAACGTGTGTGTGTGTGTGTGTGTGTGTATACTGAAGGAACATGACCTGCAAAGGAGAGTCATTCTTCTCTCAGACCAATTGAGACAACTGTCTTTTCATTCTGTCTGCTGCTTTCCTTAGTCTGACATAAAGATGAAATGTTACTACAAGAGCATGATCCACTCTTGTCTGCTTGTCCTAAAAGGGCAGTCTTAATCTGAACAGAGAAAGTGCTCTAAAATGGCCAGTCAGGCTGGTTGTGGTTGATTTGCTGGTGCCGGTGGCTCAGGGGTCGATGCGGAAGGCCAGAAGCTTGTCTGAGTGCAGGTTGCTGAGGGTGCGTAAGTCCGGCAGACGCAGTAGGAGCTTAGGAAAGAGGGTAGAGTCATCGGGGCGACGGCGCATGACCAGCGCACGCAATGCCCTGATCAGGCCTTCCTGTAGCTGATCCACAGCCGCCATGTCAGAGACACCAGTCCGATCTGAGAAAGAGACCATCGTGATCAAACACCATGTCAAAGTATAAACAACTAAATATTACAGAATGTTTCCATCTACAGACTCATCAAATGAAAAGAGAACGCTTTGAAGCCTCCCCAAACAGGGACATCGTAGAACTATAGTCCGACTAGTCATTAAAAACTCTTCCAGTCCAGCAAAGGATCATTCCCTATTCAATCACAACTAGTAAACCTGTCAGTTAACAGATGAGTCGAGTTAGGTGTGTTTAAATAGGGAAATCAACTGTGTTGGACTGCGGCCCTCTACAATTTTTATTAGGTACGCTTAAAACATTTTTGTTCCTGATGGGGGTTTGAGAATATTAACTCACATATTCTGTATTAATTGTACTGAGTCATATGACCCATAAACAGTTTTTGTTCACTGTTTACCTGCAGACACCAACACTACTGCCATGAAGAGTGCCATCTCATCAGACTCCAGGCAGAGAGAAGCCAGCTTCTCACTGAACTCAAACATGGCATCGAGTAGTGAGCCCATGCCCAGTGCTCGCAGGGTAACCAGCGGGTAGGACTGTCCATTCAGGAAAGTCACTGTCCTTTCTTTGGGGTTAAACAGTGAGCAGAACCTCACCATGAGCACCTGGCACAAAGACAGAAGATTGTACATTTACTTAAACAGTAGTACACAGGTAGCAAGTCACAGGTAGGAGGAAAACTGTTATGAAAGATATAGGATTTTTCGATCAATCTTCTATACCTGAAATGTGCCAGCTTTGAGCAGCATGATCTGGTCATGCTGGCAGAGGTCCTGAAAGCCTGGGATGCCCTTTGCAAATTCCACCACCTCTCGGACTGCGGGGGTGAAACACTGTGAGAAAGACTCCCACACCTGCTGACTGGAGACCCCTGGTGCTGATACTGGGCA
Source organism: Brachypetersius gabonensis (assembly GCA_037577145.1). NCBI lineage: Eukaryota > Metazoa > Chordata > Actinopteri > Characiformes > Alestidae > Brachypetersius > Brachypetersius gabonensis. Next base: position 4,011,796 of record JBBJLR010000139.1, on the reverse strand, counting down.
TGCGTTCAGGGGACAGGCCTGGAGAAACAGAAATGGAAAGAAGGATGGGTAAAAGAGTTTTATAAATGTGCTGCACTAGTAGTGGAAATTACAAGCATTTTTTGGCTTCTTAATGGGAAACCTGTGGCAAAGTAAATTCTCACCAGCACTTTGGAGCCTTGATCCAGCTTCCATGGGCACGATGTCTGAGGCTGCACCTCCGCAGTTGGATAACTACTGCTGTAATTGGCCTGATTGAGCTGCAGAGGAGGGCTGACGGTGGACTGGCAATGGTTCTGATTGGAGGAACCAGAGTAGCTGTAGCGACCATTGTCCACTAAGGGCAGTGGGCATTTGTTGTCATTGTGAGCCATGGGGCAGAGAGCAGGTGCTGCGTATGCCACGGGGGTACTGGAGTGGTACACTGTGGATGGTTTGGCCTGAGTGTAGTTGTTTTCCTGAGGAGAGGTGCCAAGAAAAGAGGTCGGCACACTGCTGCTGGTGTTGATGCTGGCCACCCTCTTGCTGCCCGGGAACATGTCCTGGTAGCCTCTGGCCATGGAGCCGATGGCTTCTTTGGGCTGGATGTCCATGGGGCTGGCTGGAGTATCTTGTGGAGGGGAGGAGGCCATATTCAAGCTGGCCGACTCGTTCAGGCTGTTCATGTAGCTCTGCATCTCATCCAGCAACCTCTGCTTCTCACGCTTAGGGATGCGGCCGAAACGCACAGCTAAGAAAGAAGCAAAGGCGCATTGAGTTCAGTATTAAAGGTCCATTTACCACTAAAAATGATGCTGTAAGTGCCAGGTTTCTAGACACCTATTATAAAGCCTAGTTTTGGACTGGAATGTGGGAGACTCATTATAGCAAGGAAAATCGTCTCTTTTAAGAGTACAGCTCCCACTAAGTGTTAGGAATCCAGGAAAATTCAGCACACAGTAAGAGCACATACAATATACAAGACATGGATAAAGTCAGAATGTAAAAAAGAATGACATTGGTCTCATCATCGGCGGCCAAGAACATCCTCTACTCTTTGTTCTCTTCTCTTCTCCTAACCTCTTGTCTCCTCGGCCCCTCTCTAAGAATATCCATCAGCTGGTGAGGTTAAAAATAGAACCTCTGCTACCATATGCTGCAACCCCCACTGTCCACCCCCCTGTCCCTCCCCTCTATTTCTCTCTCTCTCTCTCTTCATCTCTCTTCTTCTCTCACTCCCTCTCTCGACCAGTAAGTAGGGCAGTGGGCCAGGCAGTGGGCAGAATGTGATGAGAATGCCACAGTGATGCAGAGGAAGACTGATGGCTATTAGAGGCTGCAGAGCACAGGGCACATGAGGCGAGAGGAGAGGAGTGGAGAAGAGGGCAGGGAAAAAGGAAAGGACAAGAGAGCAGTGGAGAGGTGAAGTAAATGAGAACGATACTTGACAAAGTAGGGTTTCATAAGGAACAGGAAAGTAAACACCAGCTCTGGGCTGTAGAGGGTGCTGAGAGCAATGAAGTCCTAGGTTTGAGGTAATATACAGAGCTGTAGGTCATTGTGAATTTTATCCCTGCATATAATATCTAAGACCAGTGAAGCATTAGGTGAAGTATTGGCTATTACCAAATGTTTTTCTGGACCTTTGCTCAAGTAGTAAGGCCCAATACTTCACCCAGTGCTTCACTGGTCTTAGATACTATCCTTTAAGAATACCAGGTTGAAGAAATCAAGGTAACTGTGTGATATTATTTTATCCCTGCATATATGATCTAAAACCAGTGAAGATTTTAGTGAAGTATTGGCTCTTCCCAGCTGATTACCTTTGTACATCTATGCCCAGCAGTAAGGCCCAAACTCAACTATGCTCCACTGGGGCAGAACGCCGTGTGACATATTTAGTTCTATCCTGAGGTCTGGTTTTCTCATATGGCTAGGTGGCAACGGAAGTGAAACAATGCCATCGTGTCAAACTGAACATCTGCCTCTATCACAAAGCCAAAATCACACAACTGTTTGAGCTAAAATCAGGGCGCTGGTTTTAATGTGGCATCGAGGCAGTTACATGGGGTTTTCCTGTTTGTGCAACGAAAGAAATGGGTTTTTAGGTTGCGGTTCTTGATTCTCTCAAGTGCCAACTTAGAGGGGGGAGCAACACTACCACATCTTATCCATTCACCCATTTTCCTGCAGTGCCCTTCATAACTCATATAACCCACTCCTGCGTTCACCCATCACATTTACACCAATCGGACTGTGCCCCATGACAGCACGGGCCTGCCACTGACGGGAAGAGGAGAACCGCAACAAAGCCTACTAAGTAGGTCACAATGTGCAAGTGTGTCTTGTTTTGTTTTCAGGGCCAAGCTAATATTGCTTATTACCGAGCAGTAAATTAGCTGCTACAGAACGCTTGATTTCTATTGACTGGTTTATTATTAAAGGAAACGGGTGAAGCATTGTTCCATGGAGAGGGTTACAGAGGGGACCTCATCTCTTTTTCTGCATCTCTTGCTTAATTGTTGCAGCAGCAGGCTATTAATTGTCAGAGATATTATAAGGGCACATGCAGGGAAATCAAGTTGCTTGTGTTCCAATTTCCCAAAATAATTCTTGTATTTGCTGCAGTTTTCCAGATGACAGATAGCTTAAGGGACTGCATGACTCCAGCCCTCATAAATCATTGTCTCTAGAAGGGGCTGGGAGGGGGAGCTCAGGGAGTTTGCAGGAGGAGGGCTAAACCAGCTAAGAGAGAGAGGCGCAGAGAGAAGAAGGGAAAAGAAGGAGAGGGAGAAAGGACTGCAAAGGGCAGGAGAAAGACAGCAGCAAACCTGCGCCTAAGCTAAAAGAAACTTCCTCTGCTGAAACTTCGTAACAGTGCGGAAAAACTAAATGGGGAATCTAGGTTGAGAGGTGGGGTGTGGGACCTGATAGTTCTGTGCCTTTGGAAGCCCTACTGTGGCACTGAGCTGGTTGAACGAAAGTGTAAGTGAGGCTCACCGTCCCGGGACATGCCCACCGACAGGCATTTCTTGAAGCGGCAGTGCTGGCAGCGGTTGCGGTTCATGCGCATGATGAGGCACTTCTCGTTTTTCACACACATTTTGTAGTTGATGTTCTGCTGGATGCTCCGGCGGAAAAAACCCTGGCGAGATCAATCGTGAGAGGAGGCATGTTTTAATGCAAAGCTTTAATGGGAGAATTTCATGCTGTATATCTGAAGATCCTAACCCTGGCCTTGCATAGTTTTGTGTTGTTTTCAATGCTCCAGCACACCTGATCCAACTAATTAGCTAGCCAACAATGAGTTGGACCCTGGAGATGCACTGCTTTGCACAGTTGCACCTATTCTCTGCACCAACACACCAGTTTCGGCTCATCTGGAAGTCATAAGTACCCTTCCTCATGTGTTGGAGGCTGAAAAAACCCTGAAACTATGAGTAGGGCAGTGAGTTCCTTGGACCAGGACTAAACTATGCAAGGCACGTATACTTCCAGACTGGAAGCCACTGATGTATATCAAAGTGTGTCAGTCTGTCTTACCTTGCAGCCTTCGCATGCATGCACGCCATAATGGAATCCTGATGCAATATCGCCACACACTTTGCACAGAAGAACCATCCCTCCTGTTTCTGCAGAGAGAAAGAGGGAGATTTAAAACAAAACAAGAACAGATGTGTGCTGTGACTGATCTTGTAATCTTGTAATCCCTAAGAACAGTGAAGTTTATTTATATAGCCCATTATCATACAAAAGGGTCATTCAATGTGCTTAACAAGAATAGAATACAAATATTAATACATAAGTAGGCATATGGAGGAAATACAAAAACACAGAAAATCAATTTAAGAAGATTAAAAGTGCAACAGAGGTGCAGATATGCTTACTGGTGAAGGTGCCAGTGAATCCGCAGGGCCTTTTGCCCGCGATGGGGTGCGAGTAAGTATGTTGGTTGGCAGCTGCTGTGGAGCCATTGTAGATCTCAGGGAACTGGAACACCAGCTTGGGAGAAGGGGGTGTCCCTCCACTGCCGCGCTGCTTCAGAGACCCAATCTCAGTGAAAGTGACTTCCTCTGGGGATGAGGGCTGGGAGTGTGAGGAGGGCGACTGGGTCTGGTACCCACTGGATGGACTCCCTGGACTGGGGCTGGCACTGCCGCTGGAGCCAGCATACAGTATAACACCTCCTGAAAGGACACAAAGATACATCAGTATCATCACACTGTCCTGAAACTTGAGTATTTCCTCAAATCTTTAAGTCACTTTGGATAAAAGCGTCTGTCAAATGAATGTAATGTAATATCGAACTGGTTTCTTGGACATGGATTAACACTAGCCTTGGACTCTTTATTGTCAGTGATGATCCACCAATGAAAACCCTCACTAGTTTAGGTTTGAGACTAATCTTGGTCTGGAGGACAAGCTCAAAAATTCATTGTTCAGATGTGCCACATCTACGGTAATTGATAGGCATTTTGCCAACAACCATATTTGTACCCATTTCCTGTCATTTATAAATTTCCTGACTTTTTCGTGCAAGCACCTCAGCCACCCAAATCAAAACTGGGGCATCTAACATGCTGATAAGATTCAAAAGTGTGATAAACCAGTGACTCAAAAATACCCAAATGCCTACCAGTGTAGAAATGAGTGCAATGATTGCTCTTGACATTTTTAAGTCTTTTTTTGAGCATTCAGTTTGCTTAACGCCTCTACCCATGCACCACTGGCCTAAATAGGCTTTAAAGATTCAGCACTGCACAACAGCAGCAAATGTTGGGCCTTGATATCTGATGTGGGAATAAGATTAAGTAACGTGTGAGGATGTTTAGTATCTATGCAGGTCAGCGTTCAGCACAGTTTGGTCATTCCCCAACTCAAACACACCCATTACAACTCTGGCCAATTAAAGGAGGCTGCCACCAATTTTTCAAAAGTTGTTCATAATTAAACGTGAAAACAAAGCCATTCAAAGCAGGGCTGCTTCAATCATCCCCTAGATCTTGCTTAGAGTACCAGAATGACCAGAAACGCCACTAGTTCAAAGTGACTGAAAGCACTTTTACATGGAACACAACAAAATACTGAGTAGAAAATGTTTATGCATCACTAAAACCTAGCTTTTGTACATCCACGCCATATGGATACATGCATTGCACTGTATTTTTGCTACCTGTTGAAATCTAGCTTTATATTGCAGGCGTTGCAACGTCGGGTTGCAATCACCACCACTTTTAAGAACATTATAATAATATTATTAATAATATTATATTATTCAATGCATCATTTCAAGTCAAACAACTCTGAATGGCTTGGTATACATCTCAGTTCTTAAAACTATGCTGATATTTTTTGGGGAAATCAGTGGAGTTCCCCTTGAGCCACACCATTCCATGAAACACCCCAGCGACCCTGAGGTTTGGGGCGGACTGTGAGGGGTTCAATGCAGAAGGAGTGCTCTGAGGAGAGAAAGGAAATGTTTGGGTTGTTGTGCTGAACAGTAGTGAGGGGAGGTGAACTGCCCCTTTCATGTCAGGCAGGATAGTCGTTGCACTTCAGAGTGAAGTTCAGTCCAGAGTGATGTAATTTTGCTTTGAGAGAGAAGAGGAGGGAGAGAGAGAGAGAGAGAGAGAGAGAGAGAGAGAGAGAGGGATGAAGATTGAGAAAGAAGACGAGGGAGAGAGAGAGAGAGAGAAAGAGAGAGAGAGGGAGAGAGAAGAGAAGGAGAAGAGGGGGGGGGGGTTCGTGTTTTCAGCACCGTTGCCTCGGTTCTGCCTGTAACAGGCATAATTGCTCGCTCAGACGAAACGAACGCACGTGCTAAAAATACCGCCGATAGCGTAGCAACAGAGCTCTCGATGACCTTACTGCCCAGTTATAAAAAACAACTGTGTTTTATCAAATAGTTATGTTTATTATTATTATTATTATTATTATTATTATTATTATTATCATTATGATTATTACAATTGCTATATTTTATTCAAACAGCTAATTTGCTTTTCGTTTAGCCCTATCATTATTGTTATTTGTATTAACATTATTGTCATTATTATTATTCTCGTTATTTATTTATCTCGTTCGTTAGTTACTTACTTATTTTATGTCGAACAGTGGATATGCTTTACCTTTAGCCCTGCTGTTATTATCATATGTATTACTGTTATCATCATCATCATAATCATAATTTTTCTTATTATTATTATTATTACAGTGTGCAGACTTTTTCCTTCAGGCTTCTTGTGCGCATGCGCCCTGTCTGAGTTGAGGTAGCGGTGTCACGTGTCCGGGTCCTCTCCTCTCTCCAGTAATATCAGCGGCTCCGCGGGCAGGGCGCCCGGCGCGGCTCCGGCTCGACACCTGACCGCCGCCTCACATGGACCGGGACACGGCGAGCCGGGAGAGATCCGCAGTCTCGTGCAGACGCGTGTTAACTGCGTTTACACTGCCGCGCGCTCTGTCAAAAAGACGCGCAACAGAGTCACGTTTCGGTAGAATGTGCTGCGTGGCTTTTTTAGGTGTGTGTGTGTGTGTGTGTGTGTGTGCGTCGACAACTCCAGCAAGCCCAGGCAACTGAGATTTAGCTTCAAGCTGAATTCACGTATTATAGCCCAACAGCTAATATAGGACTTTTGTTTGTTCTAATTATGGATGAATAAACTATATGGCACACCTGACCATTACACAAAAAACGACTTTGGTTTCAAATACATAGACATTAATACAGAGCTGCACCCCTCTTGCAGCTATAACAGCTTCCACTCTGCTTGGAAGGCTTTCCACTAGATTTGGGAGTTTCTGTGGGAAAATATGTGCCCATTCATAAATGCTGTAGAGCGTTAATAAGGTCAGGCACTCATATTGGACGAGAAGGCCTGGCTCAATCTCCAGTCAGGGCTCTGTGTGGAGCCAGTCAAGTTCTTCCACACTGAACTCATCCAGCCATGTCTTTATGGAGCTTGCTTTGTGCACTGGGTCGCAGTCATGCTGGAATAGAAAAGGTTCTTCCACAAACTCCATAAAGTTGGAAGCATAGCGTTTTCCAAAATGTGTTGCTATGCTGAATTATCAAGAGTCCCCTCATTGGAAGTAAGGGGGCATCTGAATTCAATAATCAAGTAGTGTGTCCCAATAGTTTTGCCTATAACTGTATTATATCAGTCCTGCTGAAAAATCATGAAGGTTTTTACTGGTTCCTGGTGGCTTAGTGAGCAATAATTGTATTCTGGGTGTTTCTGAACACTACGTAAAGGATCCTGATGGCCTACATGGTAAATATAGATCCTTTTTCTGAAGGTAGTCTAAAAGGGAAAACAGGTGTCTAATGGTAAACCAGTTCCTGTCAGGTGGCAAAACCATTTGGTTTCATTACTAATGGTGTTTTGTTTTTTTTTTCAGAGGTGAGATAATATAGGACAACATTTGGCTGGTGGTTACTAGCGCTCTTTTGACAGTTGATCTATTTACCCCTAAAGATTTGGTCCACTCGGTTACAGAAATACTTGCAAGGGCAAGAGGCGGGAAGCAATTATGGAGCTCTATATATAGACACTGACACAACCGCATCCATAACTCCCCGAAAGATTCTGTTTCTTAACAGCATACTTCACCAGTTAGCTTCTGTTAACACTACAACACACAGCCCTGATGTCTGTTTATCCCACTTATATTCAGGCTATTCCAGTATAGGCATTTTCAAGCTGATCTTTCCCACTCTTTACTATAATATATTTATTACACTCACCCCCCTCTCTCTCCCCTCTGTACCCTGATCTATTTCT
>JBBJLR010000139.1:3924308-3937614 GCA_037577145.1 Brachypetersius gabonensis | reverse complement strand
TGTGTGTGTGTGTGTGTGTGTGTGTGTGTGTGTGTGTGTGTGTGTGTGTGTGTGTGTGTGTGTGTGTGTATGTCGGGACTTGAGTTTGTGGGCTCCATTTGCAAAGAATATGAATCACAAAAGAAACAAAAAAAGGCCAGAAAGAATCAAATAAAAGTTTGTCTTCTAACCAGATTAGAGCTGGCAAGCACTCACTCACTCTCATACAGACACACACCCAGACACACGCACACGCACACACACACACACACACCCAGACACACACACCCACAGCCACACACATACACATACACTTGCATGCACACAAACATACTGCCTTTGGCCCCTCCTCCTCTTCTACCCCCTGCCTTCCTCTCTCTTTTTCTCTCCTCCCCTCTACCCCTCCCTCCCTCTCTCTCTCTCTCTCTCTCTCGCGCGCTCACTCTCTGTCTCTCCACCCCCCTCTCTGTGGGCACAGAAGCAGTTGGTTCGCTCCGCTGTGGCTGGGACTCCACTGAGTGCTATGTTGAGCGCTTATTTAGGTCTGTTACAGCAGACTAAGAGCAGCTTGCCCAAAGGCATTGGGAGAAGCTGAGGGAGAGAGAGTGAAAAAGAGCGAGAGACAGAGACAGACAGCAGAGGAGAGAAAGAGCGAGTCAGCCAGGAGCCACCTCCACATTCCAGCCGGGGAAAAGAGACAGAAGCAGCCAGCAGTGTGAACCGATAGAGGAACAGCAGGGAAAAAAGAGGCGTTACACTGATCTCAAGCTGGGGATTTGGTTCCTGTTGTTGTTTTGAGGACAGTAAGCAGAAGCAGGCTGAGGCAGCTGTAGGACAGTGTCAGCTCGTCTGGGTGGCAGCATGTATGACTGCATGGAGGCGCTGGGGATGGGACCCCGCCAGTTGTATGATGTCACTAATCGGGGTGCATGCATGCTAAGGAAGGGGAGCCCCTTCTTTGCCCGACTGGACACCTTCGCCTGGACTGGGACGGCCAGTGTCCACTGTAAGTGAACTGTTTTTCTTCTCTCTGTCTGTCTGTCTGTCTCTCTCTCTCTCTCTCTCTTTCTCCCTCTCTCTCTCTCTCTCACTCTCTCTCTCTCATGCTGTGCTGCAACTCACTCTGGCAGTGGCTTGTTTACAGCTTTCACAACTTCTCTACCGACCACATAAAAAAAGAATGTCTAAGTATTGTTTGTATCTGTAACCAATACATGTATTTGTGTGTACGTGGGAACGTTCTGCATCCGTGTTTGTGGGTATTTGTGATCAATCAGATGTGTTTCTGCTTCATTCCATAATTTGTACATGGAGGCCCTACAGAGTGTCTGATTTCAGCAACATGGTTTTTGACCTCATCAGCTATTGAGAAGTTAAACAGGGGTGAAAAATCTGAAAGAGGGAAAGTGAGCATGTGGTTGTGTGTGTGAGAGAGAGAGAGGGAGGGAGAGAGAGAGGGAGAGAGGGAGGGAGGGAGGGAGGGAGGGAGGGAGGGAGAAAGGGAATCTGACACTTTGCTATAATTCCAGTCATGCAGACTGCATTTGTGTTCTTCACCTCACAATTGCAGTGGACAGCTCTGGTATGCCTGCCCATGACCCTGGTTTGTCATCCCAGGACAACGACAAGGAGAAACGAGGGGTTTAGAATGATCCTGTCGAAAAAAGCATCCCACATCCTTTAGATGTAACATATTTGTCCTGGCTGGTTTGAGGTTTAGTAAATAAATACATTAAGAAATTAAATGAAATCAAGAGTTAGGAAATGGGATAAGTGACTTAAAAAGAACATCCAGGCTGGGGTCAAAGTCAGAAAGCAACAGAACTGTGTGTGAATGCCAAAGGGCCTGGCCAGGCCTTCTCTTTTTCTTGCTTATTTTCTTTTCTCTCTGTCTCTCTCTGTCTTTCTCCCTCTGTCTTTCTCTTGCTTTCTTTCTTTCCTTTCACCCTCTATTCCAGACTTCTGGCAGTCTTTTGGCCCCTCTGATGGCCCTGTTTCAGAACAGATAAAACTGGGGTCTATTTCCATAGACTAGCAGGGGGGGTTGGTGTGTGAGGGGAAAGAAGGAATGCCTTGTCTTGTCTTTTGAGGAAACAGTTCCACGTATGCCGAAACACACCAACAAATCTAAAAACGATGAAAAACAGAATACGTCTCTCATCGTCCGGCCTTTCAGATGGAGGTCGGTTGCTGCACTTTTTAGGTTTTTGTATTTGTTCGACCTTCTGCTTTTTTGTTCCTTGGTGCTGGCCTCTCTCTGGGGAGAGTCATCTGTCTTCATTAATCCTGAAGACATCAACGTTTCAGTGGCTGTCAGCCACACTAGGCCGCTTTTAATGAAGATAGATGCCCTGTCAGGGCCTGGCCGAGGGAGGCCCTCCCCCTGCACAGCCGCAACCGGCATCACGATGAGATCTGTTTATTTAATCAATCAGATTTGAGCCCCTAAGCAAGCCTACACTTCCACAGACAGACATAAAAATGCAGCATACATATACATTCAGTGGCCACCTAAATGTAACAAAACGTTTTTATGCCTATACCTAAGCGTACCGTAACTAGAAAGAAAAGCACAGTCATTTTTGTACATAACTCATGAATTTCTTGGGGTTTCCTGCAAAGTTTTGCCATTTTTGTCCTGAAAAGATACAAAAACAAACACACACACGTGCATTGGAAAAAATATCCGTCCTCTCATTGGCATACGAGTTCTTTTTCCCCCACCATGGTTCCAGGAAACGAGGGGGGGTGCGCAAATGCGGTGGGAAAAGCACAGGACGGCCCGAGGGAAGAACCGGAGCGGTGTCTTGTTTCAGCCCTTCGTGCCTACTCAGGCTTCTGTAAACAAGGCCAGCCTGTCCCTTCTTCAGCAGCCGCCTTGCCCCCTTTGCCTCATTGTCCCCCTCAATAAGGCAGATGAATTGACGTTCAGGACTGATCTCTCATTAGGGCCAAACCAGCTGCTGAGCCCATGGCCCTTTCAGGGGGCTTCAGTCGACTGACTGCTGCTGGCTGGCTGGCTGCTCTGTCTCAGAGCTTTACGTTCTCAAATGTTGTCTTTGTAATCTACAGGAAGGAAGTTTGCCTCGTAAAAAAAAAAAAAAAACAAAGAAAAAAAAACCAGAAACACGTCTGAGGCTGGTTTACCAGTGAGACTCAGACATTCCGTCTTACAAGGTGTCTTTCAGGTTTATTCTTATAAACACCAAGCTTTTTTTTAATTGTTCTTACGGTCACAGTTTTTGGTCTATAATGACATGCAGGGATACTTGAACTACAAGCTGCTCAACAATAAGGAGCCATTGTCTTGATGCCATAGCTGTCCATCATATGTGGACAGCCAAAAACATTACTGGGCACTTTCGCACTTTCAGACGTGTTCTTGGCTTTCCTGTTTTTCGTGCATCTTTTTCCCCTGTCAGAGTTGAGAGAAAGGTTACACGGGAAGTCAGGGCTCCTGTACCGTGTGTGCGGCCCTTTTTTCTTAATTGTGTAATACTCTGCACAGTGGCAAAGGCGTTTGGGAGGGAGCTGGTATTGCACTTGGGCCACCAACGCAAAGGAAATGCGCCAGTGATTTAGTAACATATCGCGTCGCAACAAGACATCACGTTTCCTCTCTGTCAAGACCAAGGACAGTATTTCAGGGTTTTTTTTATCCTGGTAATGTGTTTTAATGTGAATTCTTCTAGCCCCAGATTAAGAATTGACAGCTAACCGAATAGGACGTCCCAGTGTGTTTAGTCAAAAGCGTTGAAATTAGCTTGATGAAGTGCAGTCAATCATAGTACATCTGAAGTCCCCCCCCCCTGTAATCAGTTAGATCCCTATTTTTGGCACATATTGGACTTATTGGCCTTTTCACTTTTTGTTTGTTTGTCATTGTTTATTTCCCCTATTTTTCTCGAGGCAGCCTTTTTTCCTTTTTTTGGAATTCCTGATTGTCTTGCCGCCTTCCTACTCTCTCACTCACTCACTCTCTCACACACACGCGCGCGCCATTGTCTCGGCCTAAATGTGCTGTCCGCATCCGAGTTTGATAAGCTGCATGGAACAGGGACGTGTGTGACGGACAGGGAAATGAGAGCTTCCTGAGCCCGTTGTCATATTTACCCTCCTACACACACACACACACACACACACACACACTCTCTCTCTCTCATTTTTTTTGTTTTAATGGAAGTCTTCAATTATTTCATTATAATTACAAAAGATTCAATTAAATGATTACAAGGCCTGAGGGGACTGGCATACAAATTAGATAGAAGGCTAATTTGAAGGAGATGTGTGTGTTGGGGGGTTGGTGACAGGATGAAAGTGTGTGTGTGTGTGTGTGTGTGTGTGTGTGTGTGCGGGGTGGGGTGGGGGGGTTTGGGGGGGCATGGTGGGGTTGGATAGTGCCAGGCATGAGAAAAAGAGGTTGGCCATGGAGATGGTATGGGTCGGCTATTCTTACTTGTTTCAAAGGGTGCTTTCACACCTATAGTTCAATTGCTTTACAATGTAGTTAACAGATGTGGGTACGGTTTGCTTTCACATATGCAGAGTTCTAAACTAACAAAATAGACCGTGAAGACCATCGGCACCGGAAACAGACTATTTTCAGAAAATCGCACCACTTTCAGTAATCGTGGAGGACCAGCTTTACATTTTATGTGCAGATCATTTTTTCCAGACAATTCTTTTCGAACATGATTCGCGGCGGCGACTGAAAACAAACTTACTGATTTATTTATCTCGCCGATGGCGCATTGCGCGCCACTTCAGGAAGATGAGACGAGCCCTTCTTTTGAATAATCATTTTGTTATTAGCCGGCGATCTTCCTGCAGATCCATCAGGTATTCCATTGGCCTATCAACAAAGCCTAGCCACACATTTTTCATCTTTAATGTGATTTGGTTTGGTTGCTTTCACACCAGACGAACCGTACCAAAGTAGAGCGGATAAAGCGGTCCGAGACCACCCCTTCAGGCAGATCTCGGATTGATTGATTTGGTGCGCACCAAAGTACAGAGATTGCATTCACATTAACGCAAACAAACCGAACCAAGGGACCAAACACGTTTGGTGCGCACCAAATGCTGTAGGTGTGAAAGCACCCAAAGTAATGCATCTGAACCAGAGTAGAGTGACCATCCTATGCTCTATCCTATTTAAAGTTTACATTCATCCTAGTTATAGTCATATGAAAAATTTACATTTATTCCATTTATTTGCTGAATACACAACCATAAATATGACACATGCCATAACTTATACACAGGCCTTATTGTTCCCCCAAAAAGAAATATTATTCAACAAAAGTGTTCAGATTTAACCAAGGGAACACTAACTTTGTCAGAAGACATATTTCAGCTGTATTGTTCATAGGGGTCTAGGTTAGCTTTGGTCATGTATCTGGTTTGATAAACTGAAACCTGTCTCTTAGTATCTGTGAGTTTATAAGAGTTCTGTTTTTCCACTTTAACACTTGATTCGGGTCATAATGTAAAATGAATCTTGGCTAAACATATGGAAATGATTATTTTAGTGTTTTCCAAAGTAGGGTTTTTAAGTGACCATTAAGCCTCCTCTTAGAACTGTTCCCATCAGCAGTCGACTCAGATCGTCGGACGTCTTTATCAGCTTTTATCATTGACTCAGCCTTTGCACTTTATGTCATGAGCGTATGTCATGAATATGAATCATTATATATGAGCAGCATGTGAGTGGAAAATGGTGTAGTGAGTACTTGGTGTACCTGTGTGTAAATGGCTGCTGATCCCTGTTGGAGAGGGAGTTGACTCCGCGGCCTGTCTCCGGAAAAGAGGCCCAATGTGGCCGCTGAGATTCCACAGTGGGCCGCCGGAATCTGGCTCACTGCAGTAATGGCAGTTTGGAGACTCTCGCCGAGGTCGGGGAACTGTAAATAAAAGAGATCCGCCCCGTCGAAAAAACAGTGCTATTCTGGATGACCCCATGATCTCGACTCTACAGTCTGATACGACAAGATTATTCTAAGACACTGATCCAATGCTGCATGAAAGAAAAGCTGCCGTGTGCAGAACACTGAGCAGAAGCCCCTGAGTAGAAGCCAAACCTTATATACATAAAACATGAGATCATATTTGCTGAGTATTAACTTTGCTATGGAAGTAACAGTTTGGCAAATGTACACAGTTCTTCTTATCTGAAATGCAGTCACTCAGTAAAGATTGATTTCTTTGTTATAAAGACAAAATCCAGGCTTCAAATTCATGGCTTCCTCTGTTAGGGGTGGCAGTTGCCACAGAAGCAGTGATACAGTACTCTCACTATATTTGGACACGATAGAATATTATTGCTATTTTATGATACACCAGGTTTGCCGTTTGATGCTGCAGTACATTATTCCTTCATAGATAAGTCCATTAAAAGTCATAAGGAAAGCAAAACATGGCCTCTACTCATTGTTCTTAAAAAGCAACATAAAAGTATATTAATTAAGTTTTTAAAATATCAAATAATGTGAATTAAATAGATTGCAGTATTGATACTATATCAGGCTGATATATTGATATTTTTCTTCCAACTCTAGTATTTATATGATTAGCCCCTTGCTTTAAGCCTAGCTGTTGCAGAGCGCTGTACTGGATGCAGGCACAGGCAGTCCTTGGCCTTACATATGTTCCACCCTAAAGTGTGTAATAATAGCTGTCTGTCTCACTTCTCCTATATTTCATGTGTAAAGTGTCTCTGTTCTTCCTGCTATATCACTGTCTTTCCGCCTGTCTACCTTCTACCGTCTACTTCTTTTCCTTCTGAGACATGGAAGAAGCAAGACGGACGGCTAATTAGAGCATGCTCCACCCCGGAGTGTGCTCTAATTAGCCGTCTGTCTCACTTCTTCCGTGTTTCACGTCTCTGCGAGATGCAAACTGGGCCGCATCTCACATCACGCTCTAGGGATCTCTGGGCGAGGCTCCTCGGCTCTCCCAGCTTGGCCAGCATGTTGTCCTGTCCCTGGCTTCGGTGGCTGTTTACTGAGAGGCTCAGTGCCTGCTAGTTTTCCTCTTGAGGCAACGCATTGGCAGTATCTGTGTCAGTCCCAAACCATGTGTGAGCTTGGTGTGAGGGGAGAGGTTCTGTTACCATCGTGTTGTTGACTGACGGCTTGGCTCCAGTGTTGCTAGGACTCGCTGTGGTGTGAAAGGGAACACATGCACACCGCAAGCACCAGAAAAGATGGGTCTGTCAGTCAGCCGAACAGACGTCAAACTCCTAACTGGCATCCTAGGACGAAGACAGACGTGTTTTATCACAGGAGGGGAACGTGTACAGAAAGTTCGTGGCTTAGAGCGAAGTTATCTACAGCCAGGGCAGAGTGAAAGCCCGTGCCGTCCAACGCAGTTTTCGATGTTTAATGTTAAATCAAACCTCAAGTCAACTAGAGAACTGCAGTACATTCAAACTCCCAGCCAGCAAAGCTAAGACACATTTTGCCATGCAAACATCACCTCTGCTGGTCTGGCATGGTGAAATATTACAGTTGGGCCATGTCTGAGAATGCAAATTCGTTCTTGAATGACCTCCTGAACACCTGTTTTTGCCTCTGTCAGTTTTTTGAACTTGTAGATTTGTGTAATCTTGCTGTCTATCCTTGCTTAAAGCTTGACTTGAGCAAATGAAGAGACTTGTCAAACTGTTCCCACATGCATTCCCTTACAAGATGGAGCTTTGGTGGGGAAAGAACATCTTTACATAACCTTTAAAACTTTTTAAACTTTTTTTCCCCCCATTCTTGTCCACAAAATGAGATTTGTATGATGAGCAGCAGTGAGTCAGCCTTGGCAGTCAGTATAAGGTGCATAAGACTCTCATGACCTATGCCCTGTTTTGAGGAGCTATGAATAAATTAGTATTGTGGTAACTGATAACTCAACCATGGGGTGGTTTTTCCCCCTTATAGTGATGTGCATGTATGTTTCAAATGAAGGGCCTTTTCTTTTCTGTGAAATTCATCAACAGGATATCATTTGACACGTGGTACTTTGAAGGCTGCCAGTCCACACCCTTCACTGTTGGGCAATCTCTTCTCAGAGCTTGCTGCCCTACAGAAGTGGAAAAAAAATTCCACCCGCGTAATCATGCGTCATTTCTTGATTTCTTCTACTCAAAGCAGAAGTTTCTCACACTTCCCCCTGGAGTGTGTATGCCAGGGCACATTGTGATACTGAAAAGTTCAATATTTCTGTGCATCGCATTTTTGTACCCAGATGCAGCTCTCGTCAACCACAAATCACACAGACAACAGGAAGCCACAGTCTCACTGGCTCCTCATGCTCTGTCGAGTGGTGGAGGCTTAATCTGGGAACTTGTAAGTGCTGCAGGAAACTGGGCCCAAACAAAGGGGCATTTCAGCATTTCTGAACAAAGGTTCAGTAATAGTCAGAACCTCGACCAACCAAATTAGCAAGTGAGACAGACAGTGTGGGGTGGAGAGTGTGTATTGAGCCTGATTGAGGATTCTGCACACACACACTGAGCGTCCCCCTGCCAGTATTTATTGGTAAAATTCCAAATATTCCAAATATGTTCCCAATCCTGGAAGATTTTCTCCTCTCTTGCTCACTTGCTAATTAGCATGTCTTTCCTATGTGTGTGCAGGGAAAATGAATATTACTAGAAAGCAGATCTCCAGGACCAGAACTGGAAGCCACTGGTTTTAACAGCTCTACCAATTACATTTTGTATTATAGAACAATATATGCCAATGAACCATCTTGGTTTCAGAGGGTAAACAAAACCATCATTACTTCTGCTGTGAGAGGACCGGTTGGTGATGTGTCTTCATTATAACATAAGAATAAACTCTTTTGTTGTTTACGCTATCCATTTTTACCACCAAGGCGTCAACCAACCTGCTACTTCTACTTTTGTGGTTTCGATTGTTTGGGGAAGGAAGCAATAGGGGCCAAACAAAGAGTTCTTTGGCCTCAAATCTGTTGTGCATGGCCACGTGAGACACTGGGGCACACGTAAAAGGGGGTAACCCTCTCATGGCAGGTGAGCCCAAGCAGCTAGACAGATGGAGGAAGGAAGTGCGTTAGGATGAGCAGCAGCCTGGGAATCAAAGCTTGAATGCTAAGCTGAGCCTTGACCAACTGGCTCGAGTGCTTGCAGACGGATCCGCAGCAAGTGTCTGTGGTCATGTAAGAGTGAAGCAGCCACTGGAGTGGAGAAGAATCAGAAGAGACAGTCTCCCCTAGACCCTGACTGCACATATGAGGCCTGGCGGATGGCGCGGATTGTAATGCCAGAGATCTGTCTCTTTTGGAACAGATCTCCAGTCACAGTGTTGCAATAATTTGCTTCAGTTGGATAGGTCCCAGTGCCTCTCGTACAAGGTCGCTTTGACCAGTGGCCATGGCAGTGCTCATGTGAACCTTAGGTCATGGGTGAAGGGGAGCCCTGCTGTCTGGGATCCTAATGGAACAGTTTTTTCTTGCTTACGATCTATGAGGAATTGGTGTCTTCACATTTCTTTGAAGGATGCGTGTTGTTCAGTTAAAAGCAACTCTCATGGACAAATGTCACATCAAAAAAGGAGGTCCAAAGGGGGTTTATGAGGTGCTGTAAAGAAGAAAGACAGCATTGAATGTGCCCATTAAGACTAATTCCTGTTGTCTTCAAGGGTAGAAACCCAAACCCTGAGGACATGACATGGATCTGTGTCACCTGCTGACCACCTTCTGTGGAAAGTTTTGGTAGCTAGGACTTAGTTCACTTCCATCATCTACACTGGAAAACTCTGAGGGTCTGGGTGTAGACCAGCTAGCCTCTCTTGGCTTAGGGGTATTTGCGTATTTTGCTCTGGTTACAACGTTAGGGTACAAATTCCCAGAGGCTTTTTCTCTGGTCTTGACCAGTTTAGGGTGTATGTAAGGGTGCTTTCCCTTTTCCTTCTTTTCTTCCTCTCTCTTGCTCTCCCTCGGCCTGAGCCATCTCCTGGCTGGAGGCCCAGTTTTATCACAGGGCTTCCTTTCAGAGAGGGCTTCACTGGGACAGGAAGAGCTCCTCCTCTTAACAGACTGAGGCAGGGGAGGGGAGGAGGAGGAGGAGGAGGAGGAATGGAAGGGAGACAGAAACAGCGGGGTTTCAGGTAATGAACTCGCAGATAGCTGTTGATAGAAACTGCCATGACTCTTTATTATTATGAAACCACTATGGCCCAAAGAGACTGCTTAAACAGACAGAGAGTAATTTGACCATACAAATGTGGTTAGAGTTTACAGTCATGGTCAGAAATCAGCCACTGCTTATGAATAATTATTAGTATTCAAGAATTCAGTACATTTAAGTCACCTTATCTGGTTTAATGTCATGTTGCAATGCAACACACCGCGCTAAGTTGACTAATAGTGGAAAAGCCACTTCTTTAGATAGCCTGCGATTAGAAAACACATCCAGCGGAAAAAGAAAAGGGTGAAGCAGAAAGGAGGAAGGAAGCGTGGTTGTGCTGTAGTGAAGTGTGGTGATGACAGCCATGTGCTGAAGATGGCAGGAAGCTGTGGGCAGAGACCGAGAGAGAGAGAGTAAGTGAGGGAGAAAGAGCCCCACCTGGTCCCCCACCGTCAGGAAACTGCATGTCCTTGCCCATCGGGCACGGCTCCGAGAGGGGCCTCCTGCTCATGCGGCCTGTGCCAGCCAGCTCATCAATCACGCTGTTCCAGACAACCTGCCCAATCTGCGCGCCGTCTGCCGCACTGGCTGTTGCTGCCGCAAAGCAGCTTGTCCCCCAAGCCTGGACGCATAGTGCCATAGATGCAAAGCATCGCTCATTAGGGCGGCAAATAACAATTACGTCTTTTATCAATTCATTTATCAGCCATTATTCTAATAACTGAGGAATTGAACCAGTATTCTTTCTGCCATGCTATCTTTTTAACAAGCATGTATTATAGAGGTCCAGTGAATGTTTACCGTATTAGAACAGTTAATTCTTTGTAACAGTAAAATTATGTACCATGACCTTGCATACTCATGCAGTGCATGTTTCCCGCCTTTTACTGCATTTACTCCAATCTGGGACTTTCATTTCATTTGTCATTTGATTCTATTGGTGTGGTTTCCTCCCTTTCAATGGAAAACCCAAAAGCAACCTGACTGCTGATAGCACCCACTTTTAAAGACTTTATAGGCTTTGACACACCAGTGAGTGCGAGTATGAGTCTGAGTTGCAAGCCAAGTGTATGGGTGCGTCGCATTTAAAAACAAAGCCTGCAGCTCTTTAGAGCAGGAACTGGAGAATTTGGACTGAGAACTCCAAAGCCAGCAAGGTCGTAAGCACATGCTGAGCACACTGAAACACTTAAAAAGGAATTGAGACGAGTACAGAACTATATTTGCAAATCAAATTGGGCGCTCTGGAGACCGGGTAGAGGCTCTAGCTGTGTGAGTGCCCACACAAACAACTGCATACACACAGACACACGCATACACACACACACACATGCACGCGCTCACACGCATGCCAAGACTAGATCTGGGAACAGTGTTCCACTGAAGATTCAATCACACCCACAGTCACGTACACAAAATCTGCTGTTCTATTGTGAAAGAATATTTGTTCCTCAGCCAATGTGTCATATGCTGTTCAGCTAAAAGTAATGCTGCAATATGAAGCGCATTGAGCTTTGCTTTCTCACATGCAGCAGGCCTAACTTTTAACCAAAATAAGGGTGGCACCATTAGCCGCAGTCCACATCCTGCTGGTCATGTGCCTCAATGTATTTAGCCCAAGCTGTTCGTCTTGTGTTTTGTTTACTGTGCATTTGAACTGCAACACAGTGTGGGAAAAGTATAAAGGTTGCCAGCATGTGCGTTTGTGTGCATTATTTTACCCCGTCATGGCCTGCATTCTGTGTGTCAGGGAGTGGGAAGAGCGCCAAATGCGGCTGACAGCAGCATCAGCGCAGGCCCGTTCAGCTGTGTACGAAGGCCTTTGAGAGAGGGGATTAGGAGTAAAATGATACTTAACAGGAAATGAACAGTGGCTACTGATAACTGCCCCCCACCTCTCTCGCCCGCCCCCAACTGTCCCTCCATCAACTAGCGGCTAGCATTGCTCGGCCTGCAGATTGTCATGCAAATGGAGTCCCAGCCTCAGGCCTTGATAAGGAGGTGCCTGGTGTTTTCGCTAATGTGTCGGGGGAAAGCGATGTGTGTATGTGAGTGTGTGTGTCAGGGGGGTGTCCAGGCAAAACGGCCCATCCCATTGTGTGTCTTTGGAGACGTGGTGAGTGAGGTTTCGGGAGGGTGTATGAATGAGGTGTAAGAGAAGCCCTTTCTTTTTTCCGTTTTACGGCAGGAACCAGTTTGGGCTGTTGACGGACACTGATGGATTTTCAGCCCGCTGCCCCTCCCATTCTGTTTTCCCTTCACTCGCTCACCCCCCCCCTCTCTCTGGGCCGTCAGATGGTGCCAGTCAGCAGTCATTTCTTGACGCCACCCACGATTTGGCCTTTTCAACACCAGTTGTCAGTACCTGTCCTGCAGCCACCATATTGCTTCCATTACTGCATAAACAAAGGGGTTCATGTGCGGTTCAGCCCATGGACACAATTTTTCTATGGCGAGCGTTTAAAACTTGATTTTGTTTTGATAACATGCATGTTTTCTGATCTGAGTGTGATGTTACCAGTTGTGTTTGTACCATAACACCCCATTTGACCTGATGGGTCCCAAAACATGGGTTTATTGTCCTAAGAAAAACATGGGTTTAAAAGGAACAAACAAACACAATGAGACAATATTATGCAATATTCTTGGGCTGTAAGAAGACACATAGTGTTACTAATGGCTAGAGCTGCACAATTAATAGAATTTTAATCACGATCACAATTTTGGCAGCCACGATTAAATTAAGATGATTGTTGGCGATTTTAATAGCAGCTCTACTGCATATCAGATCAAACACTTTCTCAGCCAGCCACAAGGGGGCGAACGAGAGATTAGGGCTTCAGTAAGCTGCCTAAAAAAAAGCGCGTGCGTGTCTTTGTGTGTGCACGCGTGCGTGAGTGTGTGAGTGAGTGTGTGTGTGCGCGCATGTGTGCCTGTGTGTGCGCGCGCGTGATTTAAAAAATAAAAACTACGCTAAAATGTCCCTGCATTTTCGTTGACTAAAACGAGACGAGACGTTGAAAAACGTCTCGTCTCTGGGAGCAGAGAAAAAAGTATGGGGACGCTCGGCCTTAGAGCTGAAAGGGGTTACGTCCCAATATGTCCATCAAGAGGCACTGTGAATAAATATAACTTGCGTGGACAAAAGTATTGGGACGCAGGGCCAATATAGTGCCAGGGAGAGAG
>JBBJLR010000139.1:3903506-3919277 GCA_037577145.1 Brachypetersius gabonensis | reverse complement strand
CCCTGTAGTTAGAGAGTGGAAGTCGCTTTGGATAAAAGCGTCTGATAAATGCCATAAATGTAAATGTAAATGTAAATATGCACTACTACAGATTGAGTATGTATATACAGAGTGACTAATATAAATAATAACAATATTTTCAGCATTTAATGATGAGGGTACAAAGTTGTTCTAGGACCAAAACTACTTTACTAAGTACATGCATAACTGAGAGAAAAGTACATTTCCTTCTGTACAGTAATTAATGTGTACTTAAAATGGAGACTATATTCCTGTGTAGTACTGTGGTAATTGGATTGTAACTATACAAAATAATTACACAACAAGTACCCATTCTTTAATAGTCACCATATGCAGAAATTTACCAAACACACTACCAGGTACTGGCTGTTCCTTTTTGCATAGTAATTACGGTTCTTCCTCTTTGTGGTCTGCTGAGAATAACCATACTATATAGTGTCCCTATTGGTCTGACTTAGGTTAAGATTAATGGTGAGTGGGATTTATATTACATGGTGAAATATGGATGAAAAAATATTCTTAAGTTTTGCACAAGCAAAGCAATACATACTTTTGGCAAGTTGCAGAAACCATGTTAAGTGTGTACTAGTGGTTGGTACTTGCGGATATATGCAAATCTTAGGTTTCCTAGCGGTGGTTCAGCATGTGGGAATCATGTGAACCACACACATGCGCAGACATAAGTCTAGCAGAAAAAAGCATGGGAAAGTGAGCTAAGTTGCTGGTGGCTTTACTCAAAAACTTAACATTAGAAAAATGTCCCTCCTGACGTACATCAATCAGTCAACGGTTGGGGTGATTTTTTTTTTCTTTTCATTGGTAGCCCTTCCTAAAGCGTCTTTATGACCCTGGCATTAACAGATTTGTGTCATGCCAAAGACAATAGCGCCAAGTTGAAAGGCCGTGGGGTAGCCATGTGTTTGTTCGCTTGCCAGGGTCATGGCAGCGATCTCACCAGGAGAGTGGCACATTGGCCCTCTATGTGTCCGCGGGGACATGTATGTGTGTGTTTATATGTGCGGGGTGTGTGTGGAGACCGGGATCACATTGTGCCTTTGCTATTACTGGATATCCTGAAAGGAAGGAAAGGACGTGGGGGGGACGGGGAAGGGGGGGGACATGCCTGGCAATGTGGAGATGTGGTCCTCTGGGTCAGATGTATATTGCCACAAGCTGTGATCAGATGTTTGCTAGAAGATTAGGATGGAAAAAAATCAAATGTACACAATTTAAAGCTTACACATCCTACTCAGCATGTACAGCCTAACGATGACTGCTGCTAACGGTTTTCAGTTCTGCTTTGTACTTTTGCGCTTTCTGACATTCAGTATCAAAAAGCAGTGCTAATTTTGAGTTCTAAGCTTTGATCCATCGTAATTGGCCTCATAGCTGCCAATATAAAACTAACTCTCGACACCAGTCGTGTTTTGGCTCGCCAACTACATTTGAGGGCCAACTATATTGTTTTAGTTTAAGTTTCTGAGAATGAACAGTATTATGTCAAATTCACCAGAGAGCACTTCCAGCTTCCAGATCTTAGCATGGCGACCGTCCGGTGGCCCCGATTAACGGTGGAGGTCTTGACCCGTCTCACTGTGTGTCCCTCAGCTGTGCGGAATGACCGCAATAAGAAGAAGAAGGACGTGAAGGAGGAGATAGTGCCGGTGGAAAGCTACGAGCTGAGCGGAGAGCTGGAGGAGTTGGTGAACAAAGTGAGCAAAGCCCACCAGGAGACCTGCCCCTCACTGTGCCAGCTGGGAAAATACACCACCGTGAGTTAAACCACACAGCAAACAATCACGTGTCCGCGCCCATATACACAGATACACACAGAACCAGAGCTACAGACCCCCCACAGTGGTTTCAGCAGAAAATGCAGGTTCACATTAGGATGGAAAAACTCTGTAATTCCATTTTGTAAGAAAATATCGTAACGTAACATATCTGAGAAGAACTCAGATAGCAATAGCAGCCACATGTGTAACCCAACGTTGAGCCACTAAGGATGACTAAGGATTATACTGAAATTAGTTTGTATTGTGATTTTCTTTATTGCACAGTCCTGGGGGACGTATACAAACAAATACACACACGCTGTTTTCATATACAGCTCCAGAAAAAATTATGTTCAGTTTCTCAGGTTTTATCTTTTTATCTAGTATTGAACTGAACAGCTTTGCCAGTTTTTAAGAACTGCTGACAATTTACTCCTAATTTCCAAATAAATATATTGTTCATTAAAGGAAATGACAAAAAACATAAAAATAAGAGAAATGATGCTTTATACTTTTACAGCAGTGTATTTATACTTTTCCTCAGTAAATAAGATGTGATTCAGGTGATCACTAACCACTACGTCATAAAGCAGAATGTGTAGGAGTTAGACATTTGAATAGTTGTCAGATGTATGGAGATGCTGATTTAAAAATAAATTGCAGTCATCTCTTAATTTTTTTCTGTGTGTGTGTGTGTGTGTGTGTGTGTAATATGTTAGCATGGTATTTTTAATAATAACAACAATAATAATAATGTTATGGACTGGTGTCACACTTTCTGTATCAGCATTGCATGACTAATGGTAAAGAAAAAGGGGGCTTGTGCCTTCTCTAACCATAACGTTCTGTCATTAGTGCAGTGAGGCTGAAATATTGCTGCTCTGTGCATCCAGTAATAGTAGCGTTACTCAGGCCCAAATTTAGCAATCTTTATCTTGCTCCTAAATTAAGCCGTATTGAAGCTTGTGTGACGTGCATACAGATGCTTCTCTTAGGCTTATAAACATGCCTCACTTGCCCTCCCTCCATCTCTCTCTCTCATCAGAATTCCAGCTCAGATCACCGTGTGCAGCTGGATCTGGGCTTGTGGGATAAGTTCAGTGAGCTCTCCACCAAGTGCATCATCAAGATAGTGGAGTTTGCAAAGCGCCTCCCCGGCTTCACAACCCTCACCATCGCAGACCAGATCACCCTCCTCAAATCTGCCTGCCTGGACATCCTGGTAAATTTAGTTTAACAGTTTAACCCACCCTGCTAATGTACAGTCTTTTGATATTACCTTGGCCAGGACTCCCTGGAAGAAGAGATACTGTATCTCGATGGGACATTCCTGGTCAAATAAAATAATAATAATAATAAAAATTACTGTGCTGGTCATTTTGATATTGCTTAGAATAAATGCAAATGGCGAACAGTAAAAACGAACAGAATGTTTTCAAAAAGATTTGCAATTTGCAAAAAAAGTACAAACAAACAGCTTTCAGTATGATTTGCACACTCTTCCGTGTAAATTGTAAACCTTATCTTTATAATGGTAACTTATTGGGAGTCCAGCTCATTTTGGAATATTTCGGTTGGGCTGTTCATGATAAGATGCTTTAATGACACCGGCCTAACGTACATAAACATGTCCGCAACCCCTTTTCATGACTATAGACTGTTATTCCTACGTTAGATGCTGCGGATCTGCACACGTTACACACCGGAGCAGGACACCATGACTTTCTCAGACGGGCTCACCCTGAACCGCACACAGATGCATAACGCAGGCTTCGGCCCTCTCACCGACCTGGTGTTCGCCTTTGCCGGACAGTTGCTGCCGCTGGAGATGGATGACACAGAAACTGGCCTCCTCAGTGCCATCTGTCTGATCTGTGGAGGTACTCCAGCTTGTCTTTATGTCGTATTAATACTGCCCTCTGCTGGCATTAACCTGAAGCCAAACATCTGTGACTTGAAATGGAACACTGCCCTATTGGTGTATTTCAGTGTATCCTTTTTAAAAGAAAGATGTTTAGATCTTTTATCAGTGTGGATGTAGAACTTTGTGGATGTGCATGCACCTCCTTATGTAAACATATTGCTAATATATTTACTTAGAAAAGTTACAAAAACGCCTACAGGTCTATTAATAACCATTCGTCCTCTTCTGCCAAAAGCGGCATGAAGGAAACTTCCTTTCCCATCGGCTTTCCTTGATTTTGCCTGATCTGGATTCACATGCTGGCCATGATGATCAGATCTGTTGTTTTTATTTTGTGAGGCCACAGGGGACAGATCAAGCAAAGCAGCTCGGATGTAGCCCAAATCCTGCAGTGGCACCAAAGCCGCAACTCTGCAAGGCAGTGAACACGTGCTGATAGTTTGAGGAAGTGGTCGCATTGATGTTTCTAAGAATAAGAATACCCGTTTTCCGTATAATAGCATTATATTAGCGGTATATACATTCAACTTGGCTTAAAACAGTTTGGAATAAAAATTTAATTTGGCTACATTCAATCTGTTTAAAACATGCAAAATATGCTTTAGCGGTTACTGCATCCATTTAAAGAAAGTCACATTTCCAGTGTAATTCTTCTCTTTTCCACTAGATGTCAGCAATTTCTATTCTCTCTAAAACTTGCTAACGGACACTCTTCATTATTGTGGAACAATGTGTACCCACTGGTAGTGTTTGTTAATGAATGTTGCTGATCAGAAACAGTAGAGATTCATGGATAAACCTGAACACCAGTGCCATAGTGAGGGGAAGTAACAAACAAAGTATGTGTATTATCGTGTCAAATGTTGACTTCACCAAAAACATGCTATAGTTTTATGCTACAGTATATAGGGATGCTGCTACTACTTAAATTAGTACTTGGTGTATGCTACTGATTTTTTTCCCCTGAAGAACAATTGAGCAGTTACAGTTTAAGAACAATGCAGAACCATGTCTAACCTTAAATAAAAATATATATTTATTAAAAAAATGGTGAGGTTAAAATTTGAGGTTGTTCAAATTTAAATTATGGATTATAATTTAATTGCCAAGTAATTGCCAAAATAATTTTTAACTGATTTGTAACTGAGGAGGGGGAATCATGACAGCTGTATAGTATATTTATGCGAAGTCTTTCCATGTCTGTTCAGACCGCATGGATCTAGAGGAGCCCCAGCGTGTCGACCGTCTGCAGGAACCCTTGCTGGAGGCCCTGAAAATTTATGCTCGTCGCCGTCGGCCCAACAAGCCCCACATGTTCCCTCGCATGCTGATGAAGATAACTGACCTGCGAGGCATCAGCACTAAAGGTCAGTGCACCTGCACAGCAGCTCACAGCTTCAGCAGAGTTGCAGTTGCAGATGCAGTTTAAACACTAAGTTTTTTTACAAACTTAAAAGCAATGATAAATATACTGTGTTTATTTCCTCCCCTAGTCCTCTTGTAAAATCTGCTGTTATTATTTTGAACTTATCATATAATAACTTTAATGTCATGTTATAGCTTACATAATATTTACTAATTTCATGTAATAACATTAGTTAAAAATATATAAAACAGCTATTTTAGTTGTTTAGTTGATTAATTATTTTACGTATTAGAAATAATTAAATGACCAGTAATACAGTGCCATTTCTCCTAAACACTGACGAGTTCTTTGCTTTAGTTAGACTACCTTCTCTTGTTTTTATCCTGTTATCTTATGATGGGCTGGCAGATATCACAGTGCACACAGCTGCAGAGCTGGGCCTGGTTGCTCAGAAATGTTCTAAAATAACATCCATAGTTACATGGTAGTGCAAACTCTAGGTAGATGTTCACAAGCACTGCATTGTATGAGAGAGCAGCAAATATCAATCGCTGCTCAAAATCTGTTGTAGGAGGGTCATGGCATGTTTCAAATTCCATATATGCAGATACACCCTTCGATGTAAAAATGGCATTGGAACAGTTTTTTTTTCCTTCAGAAATGCAATCTAGTTTGATTTATTAAATTATTCAATACATTTGATTTAGAACTGAGAATGTGTCAATCACGATTTACTACTCCCAATCGAAGATAAAATCATATGTTTCTGCTAATGCCAGGTCTTTGTATTTGTATTTACACGGATCAGTGTTTCCCAGTCCTTTATGCTTATGCTTGGGTTTTTTCTGCTTTCAACCCACCTGATCCAGCAAATCAGCGAATTAAGAAACCTTCCCTGGTGTAGGTGTGTTTTAGGGCTGCAACTATTGAGTATTTTTGGAATCGAGTATTCTGTCGATTTTTTTCATCGAGTAATCGGATAAATCATACTTTTGTGTTTTTAAACAACTATATCAATAGGGGGTTATGCAACATAAAAGGCCTCTTAAAATGAGCAAGCAATTGCCTGTTATGCCTCACAAAAAAGGTTTTTATTCAAACTCAACACATTTATTAGATCAAAACTTAAAACCTTTGGCTTATTGGCTCCAGAACTAAGTCCATTTAATCAACCTTTCTGGGAAACATTTATGATGTACATTGTATCCTTATTAACAGTAAAGAAAACAAAAACCTCCTGTTATTTAGTTATTTTCTCTGTCTGTATGCACTTTAACATTTGTTTGTAAAATATAAAATTATATTTAAATATATAATTTTCTTATTATTATTATTTTATTTTTATTATTATTGTGCTCCTGAGTTTAAAGGTTGCTGATCAATTTGAATTAATTATTATATATTGATTATATATTTTTTTAGCATTAAATGGTCAAAATATACCTATATACTGCTTGATTGGTTCCGGTACTGATCGTTTGAATTGCTAATTGGTTTGGGACATCTCTACATCATACCCACTCAATTTACTTTGTATTTTTTGGATATTTTTCAGGCGCTGAGAGGGCAGTCACTTTGAAGATGGAGATTCCAGGCCCCATGCCTCCTCTGATTCGGGAGATGCTGGAGAATCCAGAGGCATTTGAGGAACAGCCTGAGTGTGCTGAGAGCAAAGATGAACCCCCCGCCCCGCCTGCCCCACCTGCCCCTCCACTGACCATGAAGACGGAGCGCGAGGACGAGGACGACAGCTGGGCCAACGAGAATGGCAGTGAACCATCACCGGAGGAGGAAGATGATGACGACGATGATGTGGAGGAGGAAAGAGGAACGGACAGTGATGGAGAAGCCTGGGGTGGTCAGGAACCTAATGTCCAGGACATGTCCAGAAAGAGCCATGGGGGGAGGGCCCAGTGAGCAGACTTTCTGTCCATACACAGACCCACACCCACCTCAAACCAACACCCTACCTTCAAGTTCTTGACCCCTCCCCCTGGCCAACCCCCTTTTGACCCCCCAATCACAACAGTGTGCCCTCAGCAGGGGTACACATAGAGCCTTATCAATTCATCCGCCTATAACTCAGGCCTTGTGGTCAGCGATGAGAGACATACTCAGTCAAAGACTTCCACGCATCTTCTCAGGAACTGTCTTCAAAGGGCAAAGAGGGAAGACGCGAGACTTAAACAGCTAACTTTACAGATGAAACAGCAGTCACTTTTTTATACTATCACGTTTGTATGGAAAATAAAGAAGCAGCCAAACCGACAGAAGCAAACACGAAACCAGCTGTCGATGGGTTCAAAGTCACATTTCTCCAGAACACTGCGAGGAAGAAAAAAAGAAAAGAAGCTAATGCTTTTTTTTTTTTTTTATCTTGGTGCATTTGAATATTGTTTTGACTTTTTCCAGCCTTGATATAGTTCTCTTTACTTTTACATTTTATGAATAAGCCCATACATATCTATATACCTTTATATATTTTTTTTGTCTTTGTATACTATTTCTTCAGTTATGTATTGTTTTGGATAGCTTTTCCGAGGAGAAACAGAGAGAGATAATCGAATGACTATAAACTGGCAGACCTCTACTGAGTCTCTACCCAGCCTTTTGGCTGGGTTCCCGGGCACTTTGGCTCACTGTAGACGTCGACGATAATCAATTCGATAGCAACATCTCTTTAATGGCTCCCAGTCGGCTGATCCATGTGTTTTAAGGATTGGCATTATGGGTATTAGTTCTGGTCATGAAATACACAGTATCTTTCCTGCCAATTGAATAGTGTGTTTTGTGCCAAAGCATGCAGTTTATAAAGTGGGACGAGAGTTCAAGCTCTAAAGCCAAACTCTAGAGAGGAAAAGGCTCAGTTCATGCTTCATGATGCAGGCTCCTTGTCCTAATAACTGGCCAATCCATGCCCTGCCCACAAATACATTCCTTCTCAGCAACTGGTACAAGGTTGGAAAAGCTTTAAAGAGCATCTGCAAGAACCCAAAGGAGATACTGTATCGCAACAACTTGCTAAAAATAATTGTCATGTTATATCTCCCCTGCCTTACAGCTTCAGCAAACCTGACTGAATCATCTCCCAAATTTATAAAGTGTGGCCTATCATTTTTCAGTGGTATTAAAGACGTGTGCCCGTATTTGGAACTTGACTTTTCTGACAGGCCATAGCTTGAAGTGGCAAATATGGCAAGCATGGGATCAAAGCCACCTTTGAGCAAAGGTTACCAACCCTCCTCCTGGAGATTCTGACCCTAATCTAATGCATCTGCTTTCTGAAGGCAATAATTGCATTAATCAGGTGAGGTCAATCAAGGCTGGGGCTGTAAGGTAGATTCCTTAGGTGAAGGGTTGGCAACCACTGCCTTAAAGT
Organism: Brachypetersius gabonensis; assembly: GCA_037577145.1. NCBI lineage: Eukaryota > Metazoa > Chordata > Actinopteri > Characiformes > Alestidae > Brachypetersius > Brachypetersius gabonensis. The sequence goes on along the minus strand of JBBJLR010000139.1, from coordinate 3,910,812 downwards.
AACTTTAGCCACTCTACAGTTATTGTTGGATGCTATGATATAACTTGGCTGGCTGGCAACATTAAAATAGCTGTACCCTCTGCTTAGCTCTACATTTCATTTCAGTGAAGTTTGTCAATGTTCCACTCAACTCGCCAGCCTCTCAAGTAGCTAGGAAAGATGTATTTGTGGGCGGAGAATAGGTAGGTTAACTGTACTGATTCACGCTGATCCCGCCTCATTCAGAGTGCTCAGGGGGAGGTATGCTATTGGCCGCATATGTAGCACTTCAGTCATGCTGTTGTAAGACATGGTAAGCTCGGTGCTTGGTGGCTGTTGTACTCATCATACAGAGCCTGGAGATTCCAGTTTAGCAAGACAACACCCTTCAGATCACGTGCTTAGCTAAGATTGGGACTTACGTGACTCATGCTCTCACTCAAACGCATACACATTTTAAAAAATGACTTGGTGACATCTTATTCCCACACTTGGGAACTAACATATATATATATAAATATATATATATATATAAAATATGGAAACTCAGACTCAGGGCATTTCGGTGAGGACCAAACACTAGCTGCCTCCAGGCATGCTACAAAACAGCAATATTTATGAGTGTGGTCAAAGCCATTGTAAAACTTTTATATGCTCTCTTCATTATAGGAATGATGTGGTCGGTTTTTTTTTGTAATATTCTGATCAAATCAACTGCCAAAAAAAGAAAAATGAAAACAAAAAAACAGCATGCCATTAGGTGACTGTGTGTAATTGAACCGAGTACCGAGTTTTCAGTTATGCAATACAGAAACCAGCTGTGTGTGTTTGAGTGTCTCTGGGATTATGGGTTTTTTTTTCTGTTGAACAGCCTGTAGTGTATTAGGCCATCAGATGAATGTCGTTCATGTGGTGCTGTGACACTGAGAATGTGAGCTCACACATACACACACACACACTCGCACTTGTCTCTCTCCTAAACTCCTTCACACACACAAATGCACAGACATGCCAACGCTGGTCTTTTTCGCAGAGACATACACACACACTCAGTTTCCCAATCCGTTCCTTGGTGACCTGCAAACAATCCAAAATTTTGCCTCTGTCCCCAATCTCAGCATGCCTTAAATCTGTAACTCTGGCAAAAAGCTGACAATGCAAGCTCCACCCTCTCATGCTTTACTATTTTCCACCCTCGGGACTAATAAAGAGTTATCTTATCTTATAGCTACTGCTGGGAGGTTACAACTAATTTCCTTCTATGCAGCGTTGCCTCAATTACACAAATACTGCTTTATCCCAAAAGTGAGACCAATCGCTCCCATGCAAAACAAAAACCTTTTGAAATAGCGCTCCCTAAATAAGCCATCAGCAGCTTCCATAGAACAATACATTTGGTGGGATGTTGCATGGATTGATCAGTTCTCACTATGCCTCAGCCAAGCAGATAATAACACAGATAATTGTGCTGAGAGCTGGTATACACTTAAAAAAACTGAAATGTGTACATTATACACAATTTTAGCCTTCATTTGACTTACCTTTGGCAGTAATTGTATCCATGTAATAGATTTTCTTTGTGTGAAAAGGCTCAAGTTGAATGAATTTAAAGCATGATTTTTTTTTTCAGTGTAAAGCAGCAAAACTTGGGACTGTACGTGGGACAATGAGTACTGGATTGGTGATCCGCATGCATACAAGCTCAAACGCGCGCGCGCACACACACACACACACAAACAATTACACACAAAACCTCTCTCCTGGGCGCCTTCTACAGTGTTGCATCCCTCGGCCACACATTGCTCTGTTGCAAACAGAATGTTGAGATTACTTTGTTTCGTTTGCTCTTTTTTCTTATCCTCGATTTGACTGAGGTTTTCTCAGTCTTCTGTTCATGTTCAACCAGCTGTTATATAAAGAAAAGCCATATAAACGTTCAGAGGCACAATAAAACAACTGTTTGTGAGACTGTTACTTTTATGTCATATTTGCCTCATACACATCCTGTATATTTAATAACAGAGGACTATTCGTTATAAATGTCTGGTCAACAGATCACGCGGTCTACCATCTGCTATTAAAAATGCTGCTATGTTAGAATTTGTTAACTCGGCATTAACACAGGCAGCAGCTCAGTTTGTCCAGGAGCTTATTTCAGTACTCCCCAGTCATATACAAAAGTATAGCTGTATTTTGGGCACTCCTGGTCAAATGATATGGTTGGCTGAAGAATTTTTTTTATTAATCATTACAGGACATTTGAATGCAAATGTGTGTATTTTTATTTACTAAACTGAATATTTGGGGGGCATGGGTTATGGCACCTCCAAACTCCAAAAATGCCACATTTCAGTGTTTTGTACTCATTTTTACCAAGAACAATCAACAAAGCATGTCACTTGACTCACACTGCAGGTCTTTAATACACACTGCAGCTGTCACATTTATCCATGTACAGAACATCATTCATAAATATTTACCTATTAATATCCATATTTGAAATTTCACATTTCATTTGCTCTGGGCTTCCCTGATGCCAATCAAACCACATGGCCTAAAAGTATTTCATTTATTATATTAAATCCTGAATCTGTATTAATATCAGCAGTGGGTTGAATTGCAGTGCCTGTGGTGCTTCATGATTGGAAATATAAGTCTGTGAAACTGGGCCTTAGCGTTTTTCAACCAAACTATTTCTTTTCTGAAGAAATGTCACTTTATTAAATGACATAAAGACTGTCAGGACACCACAGCCTCCGACCACTCTACATTTTGGTTCTGTTCCAACTCATAACCCCACTGCCCATGTGGTCTACCGCTGTAGAATAGTAATTACCCAGCCGGGAGGTGGTAAGATCTACAGTAGAACACAAAAGTAATAATGGAGTGGCAAATTAGGGTTAAAGAATTTACTATGTAGAGATCTGCTTAAATCAGAGTTAGATTTGCATAAGGGTCCAACTGCAGCTTATTTACAAATGTCCACTTTTTATAATGTATATAGACTTATAAGCAATATCATTCAATCCTAAGCTCAATATAGCAGTATAAGTCAGCAGGCTCATGAAGCATGGCTCATGTTAAATCAGTTTGCAACCAAAGTCACTACACATCCTAATTCTCTGTATGAAAGGAGAATTACATAAATATGTAAAGGCCTAGTAGACAAAAGGATAAGACTCATTCCATTTGCTGACAGAAAATAAAACTGGAATGCGTAACAGCCTTCCAAATCATACGGTAAAAAGTGGAGGGAGATATTCATCCAGCAGGGGGCGATCAGGTTCCATACTTAAGCCACATGACTCCACTGTTGAAAGGCTGTGCTAATTCCAGAGTACAAAAACATAAATCTGCATTATGCATGGATGCAGATGGGACCATTAGGGCTTAGCCTCAGACACTCTCGTTAATCTTAGAAGGGAACGCAGACAACAAAGACTACTGTAGTCTACACCCCCCTTCATAATAATTGATAATGAGCCAGACTTGTATGCATGCACAGGTTTGATTATTCTGCATGAAAATAGATGCTGATGGAAATACAAAATTTAGGCCCAGTCCTATATATCATATAGGCTTCAGTGTCATTTTCCTGTCTGCGCACCTATTACTATACTGTTTTGTGCTTGATCTATAGTTGGATTTTACATTTACCGGTTACAGAAAGCATCCCACACACTGTAGCACTCTTGTGTGAGGATGCTTGTAATTGAGTTGAACATGTGGGCTCGCTGTATTTGGATAGTCCACTGGAGATCATCGACAGTGAAAGAAAATATCTGGTGGAAACTGATTGGAGTTAGAATTAGGATTTGGACCAGGATTAGATTAGGACATGATTAGAAAGGGTTACATTTTGGTTTTAGGGTGGGAGTAAGATAATGATTAGGATCAGGACCAGGCTGAGGGATTGATTGTGTTTTTGGGTTGGGTTTAAGGTAAGGATTAGGACAAGGGATTGCTTTGAGTTTTGGGTTGAGATTAAGAATAGGATTAGTATTAGGAGCAGGTTGAGGGATTGATTTCAGTGTTGGTTAGAGTTAAGGTTAGGATTTAGATTAGAACCAGGATGAGGCTTTGATTTTGGGTTGGGGTTAAGGTTAGGATTAGGATTAGGACCAGGTTGAGAGTTTGATTTTGGTTTTGGGTTGGGGTTAAGGTTAAGATTAGGCTTAGGAGCAGGTTGAGGGTTTGATTTTGGTTTTGGGTTGGGGTTAAGGTTAGGATTAGGATTAGGACCAGGTTGAGGGTTTGATTTTGGTTTTGGGTTGGGGTTAAGGTTAGGATTAGGATTAGGACCAGGTTGAGGGTTTGATTTTGGTTTTGGGTTGGGGTTAAGGTTAGGATTAGGATTAGGACCAAGTTGAGGGTTTGATTTTGGTTTTAAACCGGTATCATGGTTGGGGTTGCGATTAGGATTAGGACCAGATTAAGGGTTTGATTTAAAATTTTGATTGGGATTAAGGTTAGGATTAGGACCACACTGAGGATTTGGGTTGTGGTTATGGTTAGGATTAGATGAAATTAATGTTATTAATAGAGAATTAGCAAGATTGTAAATTAAATGCAAGTTATCTTCAGTGTGGGCTACCCAGATTAAGTGTTACCTACAATACAGCAGCCAACCTTTAACCATTCCTAACCTTTTTCTAATAGAGAAAAGAGAGGACAATTTACAGGCAGAACAGACTCTACAATGTTTTCTCTCATTAGTATACACAAACAGACCTTCTCCATGCCCAAGGCCCTACAATATATAATTATTTTTATACAGAGATTAAGAGTAGTGATAAAGCAGGGATATGGTACTATTAATTAAATGATTGCTATAATTAAACTTCATTAAAGAGAAATCAATAAACTAGGGCACAGATTAAAAGAAGGTCCATACATTATACTCTGGTTTACGGGGAGCCTCTAAATGGCCTCATATATTCAACCCAATAAGTTGTTGCTATGGGAACGGGAGGTTGAGGGATTTAAAGGGGCAGCACCTGTTTTTCCTCTTGGCCTTTCACTACAGAGCAGTGTTTAACGCTCGGCGCGGGTAATGCGAGTGAAATGGAGGAGAAAAGGAGAATCATAAAAGTGAGGGAGGCTACGGAGTTCAAAGTGGTCCAGAAGTCAGACCGATAAACACAGAGAGAAATAACCAAGCCTATTTATTACAATGGAAAATACAGCTTATCATCTGAATGACAGCACTACAATTTAGTGCTCTCCCATGGTGTGGTTAGAGAAGGAAACCACCTAAATGATATGGCATCTCCACTCAAGTGCTCATCTGATGAATCTGGGGGGAGGGGTATGTTTTCTGACATGCAGGAAGGGCTGGACAAAAAGCAGAAATCTCCAGAGAAGTGGCTATGCACCCACAAACTGGACAGAGGTATGGAAGAGGTATGGAGGCCTCTGGAGGTGCTGGACTAGGAGCTGCATCTACCCCAAACTGGGGGCAAGGAGAGAGAGGAGAGGGAGGGAGAGCAGGGAGTGGGATCATGTAGAAAGTCATAAAAAACTGGGTGCACTTCTCTGGCCCCTAGCTCTTCATATCTTTTACATTTCTAATTAAAAGAGATAAAGAGTGAGGGAGTCATCAATCCTACAGTGATTTCCCTGTTAAGGTTTTAGAGGAGGCCATAAAGCAGGCAGCCCGGCTCCATTGATTTTATAATTAGCCCCCCGTCAGCCTGCAGAGGGGGAATGGAGAGAATACAGAGGAAGGAGGCGAGAGGGCTGGGGTGGAGAGAAGGGGGGGGGGGGGGAGAAAGAGAAAGAGACGGTATTAAAAAAAAAAGGCAGAGGGGGAAAAATTGAGGTGAAGGTCAGCAAAAAAAAGTGGTTAAGAGGCATAAGAGGATTATAAGAGGGCAACTATCCACTTCTGTAGTGACCCTGTAGTAATAGCTTCTGTGATACATTGTTAACAATGGCTAAATTGTTTAGGGAAATTACAGTAGTCCATTAAAACTAGATGTTCAACTGGTGGACTAGCACAAAACTTCTGAGAGCATTACATGTGAAGCATTTTTATGTCTGTAAGCTTCATTCATTACATCATGGGCCCATATCATAGAAAACAAAACATTTCTTACTTTTTTATAATAAAAATGTAGCATGTTAATATTGCAGTTTAAACCATACAATTTACTCCTCAGTTCATACTGTCCATATCTCCAAATGGGCCGTGATGAATAGCAAAGCTAAATTGAGCTAAATCCTGTAGTTTTACAGTATACTGTACTCCCGGTGAGTTCAGGTGTAATGGTTTAGGCATGCTGTGATAATAGTTTTCAGGGTAAGTTGAAAGTGTTAGCTACATTAGTGTAAAACAGAAGAAGTACCTTTGATAAGTTCTGACTGATCGAATACACCTGTATTGTAAAAAAAAATAATTTTGCTAAATTATTCCTTTCTCTAATCAGGCAATGAATGTTCTCAATTATTGATTATTCAGGGTATTTATCCTAACCAGCATTGCAGGGGATGCTGGAGCCCACTGATCATGGGGCAAAAGGCTGAGAAATACCCTGAATTGGCCACCAGTCCATCATAGGACAGACACGGAAACACACTCACAATCATGCCTACAGGACAATTTAGCATCTCCAATTCACCTAATATACATGTCTATGAACTATGGAAGGAAACTGCAGCAGGAGAAGCAAACTCCATAAAGAAAGGACCCCCTGCTGCCCTGGCCAGGAATGGCCTAATTACATTATATTTAAAAAGAATGACTAATAACTGGACACCACATGATTACATTAACAACATTTTATTATTGAAACCCACCCAGACCCTTACAGTACTGCACAGTCTAGAAAATACATACTGGGTAAGTAAATATATGATTAATTGCACAAAAAGAGCACAAACCAAAAAAAGTAAAATGACTGGAAACAAAGTGAGGGACTTATTGCCATGAACATAGCTGCCCTGAAGAAAAGAGCTCAACCGCAGCTCTCCGAGAGGTTACAGATGCAGTTCAATGGGGATAAAGCTGGATAACGATGGGTTTTATAGGATCTCTTGGTACTGCGAATGTAAAACTGACATGGCACTGCAAATGATCTCAAGCGGTGGTTATTTCATAACGGTCAGGTCTACAAACCACCACCAGACATTACCCGTCAAAGGCCATGGCCTCACAAGAGGTTGACCATTTCCTCAGACTGGGACGTGCAGCGGCTGGAGAAGTCTAGGCTAAATGTATATACAGGTGCTGGTCATAAAATTAGAATACATTGACAAAGTTGATTTATTTCAGTAATTCCATTCAAAAGGTGAAACTTGTATATTAGATTCATTCATTACACACAGA
>JBBJLR010000139.1:3876877-3888037 GCA_037577145.1 Brachypetersius gabonensis | reverse complement strand
CACACACACACACACACACACACACACACACACACACACACACACACACACACACACACACACACACACACTTTTACCATACATCACGACAGAAAAAGTCTGGTTTACTGTAATTATTATCTGTATATTGGTCCTGTCCTGTTGTAACAATTTATTTAAGCAATGAAACCTAAATGTGATGTGGTCATAAGGTTAGATGTAGCATAAAGCTAAAGAAAGTCATATTCCCTGCTAGTACTAGTTTCTAGCCATTAATGAATGGGGTTAACAAATGATGCAGAAGTTTATACTTGGCGTGTGTATATGTTGTGAGACACACCTCCTTCCTGTGTGCATTGTTGAGTTTGTGTGTGAGTGTTGTGATGGTGTCCCGCAGCTGCAGGGCATGTGTGTCTCTCTGGGCCAGGGAGCTCCTCAGGCTCTGGAACTCTGTAGACAGACTGTGCAGCTCTTTCTCGGTCTGCTCCAGCTTCAGCTAACACAACACAACATACAGCGCATGCACCAACTTTAACATATTTACCTTCTCAGTCCTTTTTATGATTAATCCAGAGTTAACTATGGCAAACATGAGATTAATCACAAATATTTTAACCTACTGACAGCCCTAATATATGCTTCTGACACATATTTCCTTAGGATAGCATTCTGCCAACTGCTTACAAAGGCCTTTTAGAATCAGAAAACTTTATTGATCCTGACGGAAATTGCTTATGTAACGACTGCAAAGACACAGACCCATATGCCCTTGAACTGTATCCCAAGACTGTGGAACTGCACATGTGCAGAAGAGCATGGTAGTACATCTAGATGGGTAGCATGTGCAGCAGAACACCGAACTGGGTTGAAGTCACGCAGTGCACTTAATCAGCATTAATTTGTTTAAAGCATTATATTTTCTGTGTTTGATTAAGTAAGTAAGTAAGAAAGACAGAAAGAAAGACAGACGGATGCAAAAGTTTTAGGCACCTGAGAAAATTATGCTTAAAAGCTGTTTACTACTGGGCAGAGGTGTTAAGTTAGTGTTTAAACACTTACATTACAACAAATACAAACAACATTACTACAGTAAATGGTGGTTTTATGTGTTTGTTTAACCATTTCCAAATCTCTTTCCTCATAGAAGCCCAGTTTTACCTGCAGCTGTTTTTACTTCAGTAGATTACATTAGATTAGTTCATTATGGAATTTTATTCATTCACCCAATGACTGGAGGCCCTGAGCAGAAACCTGGATTTAAACTTCTAACCAGCTCAAAAAATACTGACTACTTTTTAGAAAAAAGAAATCTTGATACTTTTTACTGCTTGCTTGTTTGTTTGCATTTATTCTTATATTTATCTGTATTTTTGCTGGCATAAATTCTGCTGATATAAATGACTCCAAACAATTTGCACAGGTGTCTAAGACTTTTGCACAGTACTGTATACATATACACCCAGACTGTAATGATGTATGATTCTCAAGTACCTTAAGGTTCTTGCGTTCACTCTCCTCTTCCTTTTTTTGAGCTGTTGCTTTCCTGGCTCGCTCCTTCATCCTGCAGGGGGAGACAATGATCATACGCAAAAAAACCCATGAAGGCATGGATAAAGGACCTCAAGACGTACAGGGAAGTACATTGACCGAGTAATAAAGCAGACTGACCTCTCTAGGTCAGTCTCTCTCTCCAGGCCTCTCTGGGTCAGCACCCTGATGTCGTCTTCCAGCTGGTTGATCCTCTCCTCTCCCCCAGCTTTCTGAGCCAGCAGGACCTGCTTCTCCTCATGCACAGCCTCGGTCTGAGTCTCCATCTCCTGAAGAGAGAGAGAAGAGTGAAGAGAAGCGAAGAGAAGAGAAGAGGATAGAGGGAGATAGAGAGAATGAGACTGTTTAGAAAAATTACAGCAGTCCACTAAAGTCACACCATGCCAAATTACAATTATATAGCTCTTCTCTTGCTACTGTGATATGTCTTGCAGTCAGAAAGAACCCCTTAGGGCCTTGTAGGCCTGCAGTGAAGGTCTAATGATATTCTAGGAACAAGTAAGTATGGCAGTACTCTTTTTTTATTGTTAGGTTTTGGGCAGGAATAAATGGGTTAAAATGTTTAAGCAAGCGATGGAAACTGACCAAGTGACCATTTTTCTTCTTATGGCTTCCCGCTGCTAAATTACCCCTTTCATTGCTTAAATAATCAGGAGCTGTATTAAAGCCCATCTATATTAACACCTATACTAAATAATCTAATTCTCTGTAAGGCCTAGAGCCATCAGTGACTGCCAATGTAAGAAGTAGCCTAAGCACTGTGGTAGAGGTGCTTTTTTTTAACTGGGGGAGGATATTAATGAGCCAAATCAAAGATCTAACTCTCAGACACATTTCCCACAGCTTTCAATATTCATATAGCAATATTAAAAATCAGCCAAATCTGCTTTATCAAAACTGCTTGTTAGTGAGCGATCGGCTAGGATGAATTTTCATATGAGCATTACTGGCTGCTTTTCATTATTAACGTCATTCAGTTTTGCTGACTCCCTTGAACCTTAGAATCTTGTACCTCTTGCTTCTTCTTCATCTCCTCCACTTGTTCTCTGGTGTGCCTGAGCTCCTGCTGCAGTTTGGAAATCTCCTGTTCCAGCTCCCTTTGCTTCTTCTCCCAGGCTTCTTTAGCTTTGTCTGCACGTTCCCGCTCGTTCTCCAGACTCCTCTCGGCTGCCTCCAGAACATGCAGCAGCTCTGCCCTCTCCTTCAGACACTCCTGCAGCCGGCCCTGAGCAACACGGGGGATTGGGGGCACTTTATGGACTTGCTCTTTAAACACATTTTGATTTAACGGATAAAATGTAATGGATATAATGCCTATGAATCATATTTTTCCCAAAAGACACTGCTTTTTCCAAATGTGGAAAAAGTCCAGTCTTAGATTATAATGCTTAAATAAGTCCTTTTTGAACACCTTCCCAACAAGGATCCTAGGCAAAAAGGGGTTACTAGAATTTAAAACAAGATACCGTTTGGGTTATTCAGTGTATTGTTTCATTGTTTTCACTATTATTCAAAAAAACGGAATGTGACCTTATTTCGGACTAAGCTATGTTTGAATTAGCAATAAATTATGACAAGCCAGGAGCTAAATGCACTAACTGATGTTAACTAAAAAAAATAAATAACATGGGTTCTAAAAAAAAAAAAAGACAATCAAAGTCTGTTAGGCGAAGAGAGCTGTAGGAAAGGGGCATAAATTAATGGTAATTATTGGTTTTGGGAAAGTCATGCTTTGTAACTGATGGAGAGTATAGGCTTAAAAAAGGCTTTTAAAAAAAAAAAGCCATGGCGCCGATGAGAATCCCGCTGTCAACCATTTTAAAATCTGTGGAGCTGCAGGGTATAGAAGCACAGAAGCACTGATGTCTCTGTGGTCTGTTTAGAAAGGTCAGTGCAGACCAATTAGCATCTAACCAGCTTCATGTGATATTGATGATGCCCACAGCAATTGTGTAGAGTTGTATGCAATTATAAAACTGGGATGACGCACAATGAGGGCCCTATTTTCCTAAGGCAAAGCGCAACCACCTATGTCCACCACCGCCACGTGTTGCAAAGGCATGAGGGCATTTCCAAGATGTACAAAGGATAGATTTTTCAAGCAGGCACATCTGTCCACGATATGTGAAAAAAGTTAAGATGAAATGGAGAAATATGCAGTGAAACTGACCAGCTCAGCCAATAACATTGCCTGTGACACAGATTTAAACAGATCTGCTAGGTGCAGAATGGACCATGTGAGGCAGTGCCAAGAATACTTCACAGTAGAGGAGATTGTGGTGCTTGTTGTCAAGGTGCAAGCTCCACAAGAGTAAATATTTACCTCCTTCTCCTCACAATAATTTATTTCACTGCTCTGTAAAATGGAGTGGACAATTCACCAGAAATGAGCAGTCAAAAGGATGTGATGCAATAAAAGGCAATGGGAAATATTTTCAATATTTCAAAGGCAATGGGAAGTCTTTCATACCTGCCAGGCAAGGGCAAAGCAGGCTGGTACGCATTACGTGCAGACTGCAATTAAAATGTTGCGGAGATGTATCACAAAACAGAGGTGGTGAATTAAGGGCCAAAGTTCAGCAGTTTGGTGAACTTTTATTTCCCATATAAAGTAGTCAAACTGTGCATTTAATGTTGAAATTGATACAAGTTACGAGGCTGATCTTTAGTATCATAGGACAGGTGAACTGGTCAGAATTTACATGGAGCTCTCATGTTGTTTCAACAACTTCCCTCAGCACCACCGCCTCTGTGTGAAACTTTCATTTGATGAGTTTATGAGAATACCAAATGGTCATGGTCAAACTGTTCTAGTATCTACACACTCACAAAAGGCCTCTATAAAACAAACCTGATTCAATTCCTGGATATTATGGGACAACATTAATTTCAAACACAGTTTCATTAGAGAACAGTACTGTTAAAGGTAGAGCCTCCTTGTCTAGAGGGTTACTGAGAGTGGATGTCCTCACCTGCAGCAGCTCAGCTCTGGGGATGACCAGCAGCATGTCTTCCCCCTCCTCTCCGCCCGGTTCACCCTGTTCCAGCGTCACCAGGTCCTCCAAAGGTTTGGGTGCAGAGAAAGTAAAGGCAGTGCTTTGGGAGCACACCTCACCCTTTCCATCCACATACACAAACTGATACTGCTCAGCACTGAGCCCCGGCAGATAACATGCTTCGAAAGAGGTAGAGAGGATGCAAAGCAGGAGGGAAGAAAGAAAGAAAATGGTTACTTAGAAAATCTATGTATACACACCATTTTTATGAAAATATTTCATCTTTTTTTCCTTTTCCTCATAAGGCACAGCAACATGTTTATTAATGGATAACAAGTGGGTTTAAATATATATCTATCTTGACCGTGTCCTTCATTTTTTTCGAGTTTCAGGGTACTTTCATGCCTCATTTTCCTGGGATTTAGCTTATTTATAGAGTGTAGACATAAACTATTTATAGAGTGTAGACATATACTATTTATAGAGTGTAGACATATACTTGAGTGTGCAGTAAACAAAAAAAAAACTTTGTCTGCCAAACATCATGGGTTTTGGTCAACTGACAAACCATTCATACATAAAGAAGCAATTGTATTGCTTTGAATCTGAATCATGTACAGAAAGCTTCTGTATTTTAATTGTATATTTGATTTCATATATTAAGTAATTAAGCATATTTTGTCCTGCCAAATTTCTGCCCAATCAGAGAAGACCCACACATGTAGTATTCCACCATTTTATCACTGCAATGCGAAAGCAAGCAAATAATAAAAAAAAAAAACCCTGGTGTAGACTTTGGCAAATATTGTATGATTGGCATCAATTCAGATGTTTCTGAAGCTTTAAGAGACAGAAATAAAGATTTGTGAAGGAGGCTGTTAGCTCATCAGCAAAGACTGAGAAGACTTTTCCCACAGAATATGGTAAAGAAAGAATCAATTATGGCAAACCATTATAACATGTTTGAATAAACGAGATGCCAATAAATGTGTTGGCAAATGATCCAACTTGCAAAATATTTTTGAAATCTTTAGCTGAACTTACAAAAATGTAGGTTGTTAATTTTGCATTACTTAAATGCCCAAAGACATTGGCAAGCTAGCAGTCTGTCTTTAGCCTCTTTGGTTCACAAACAAAAAGTTCCTTGATTTAATGACCTACAGTTATAAGATGTGCATTAATAACGTGTTCAAACATATCAGCACGCTAGCACTCCCTTGTCACACTCCATCATCTTGACTGGTGTAAAGATTTCAGATTTCCTCCAGGCGACCAATCATCCACTGCTGATGAGCTCATCGATGACCTCATCGAGCTCCGTCAGGGACTGAAGCAGTTTTGCTGTGTCCTCAGAAGCATTCTCTCATTCAAGTCTTTGTGCCATTGTCTCCCGTCTTCATGATTCACCCCCCCTCCCACCTTCAACAAAGCTATTCTGAACTGGGTGAGTTAAGATCCTTAAAGATATGCTGACTCTCACTCTCACAACCAGACAGAGGCACACAGTCTACAATGTTTTAAAACGTCCTGTATCAGATCAGGACTCTTCTCTGCAGTCTAATCTATTCTTCTGACTGGCTATACTATAGGACACTTCATTCAGAAGGATGTGACCAATTGCAGGGTGATGAGTGATGTGACACTTTGCCAAAATCTTGCTTCTGATCTCCTAAACCACAAGGTTAACATAGAGGACAAATAATGTAAGCTTATGTCTAACAGCGTTCTTTCAATATCTAGAAGTATACACTTTTATCCTTTTAAAATACATAACAGCATACCATACAGTGACAGCAACCTCATAAGCAAGTCTATTTAAGATTATTTAACAAGTCAATCCAGTTACACAGTAGACGTTCGAATTGGTGGGATATAAAATAGGCTCCCGTAGCTTGTAGCTCCAGTGCAAATGTAAGGAAGCAAACTTCAGACATCAGCCATGTATTGGCTGATTGACAACAACTAGGGGAAAACTGTGTATATTTGTTTTTTCATAAAAGTTGCAATGTACAGATTAGAGTAGTTCAGAGATCGCAAACTGAGACACCTTGAAAGTGAACACAGCAGTTCGCATTGGTCCCTTCCTTGTAGCTGGACGGAGCCAGAGCCCACACAAATGTATGGTAGTCCCTCACCGACGACCACCCAACCTGGAGAAACAGGAACAACAGTGTAAAAAAAGATATCCACTGAAAAGGTTGACAACTTGTAAAATGCAACTAAAACTAACCTTAAAAAGGCCAACCCAGTCATTGCTGGCCCAGCTGTGCTGAGAGCTGATGCTGTAGTGGCATTCCACTCGGCTCTGAGGGAAGTAGCTACTGCCCACATTCCGAAACTCCACCTTCCATTCCTTCTCCATGGTCAAAGCCAAGTCCTTTGCACAGCACCTGTAACACGGACCATCAAAACACAATGAAAGACCATTCTTTTTAATCATTATAGTCTTGTTTTAACAGGTCAAACATGAAGACAAAACAACAAAAGCCCATAATTGAGAAAAGTACAGCTTGCATTAGGATACTCCACCGGGTATCATATATTTAGCAATCAAACATCAGACTGAGCTTACAGTTTACTAATTACAGTGATATATATATATATATATATATGCAAGATCCTTTTCTTTTCCCACGTGAGTCAGTCGGCGTCAGTCGTGCTCTTTAACCAATCAGGTGTGACCTCGCCATTTCAACAGCCTAAATCCTGTTTACATGAAACCTCCCGAGCAGGTTTAAGTTTACGGACCTGTTGCTATGACAGCAAGTCCAAGATGCGCATTGAAGAACAAAACAATCCAAGATCAGGACAAATCCACAACAATCAAATCCAGCTAACTGAGTTAGTGACGTACAAAGAACGGGCCCCAGGTGTCCGATTGCCTTGCTAATCGCCGTGCCCAATCATAAACAACCAGGACGAGGGGGGCGTGGAGGATGAGGTTCGGACATCACAACAGCAAAGAAAAAATGCAGAGCATATCTGCAGTTTCCACGAACAAATAAAAAAATCAGCTCAGAGAGACTGAAGCCACGACTGCTGAACCACAAAGAAGCGGGTAAGCGGGAGCTTTCTGTATATAAGTATTTTAATTATTTATCTAGTATTTATACATTCTAGTAGTAAATATAGTACTATACTACTTATAGTAGTATAATCTTTTTATTATTTTTGCTCTGCAGCAGACTCCAACAAGAGGCCTGGATACAGATGCTGAGCAGATGCTGATCAAAAATAATAATAAGAAGAAAATAATGGTTAACTACACTTGTTTTAGGTGGCCTTTCTAACAAGGTGAAAGTTCATGTTAGGAAACCAAAGAGGGAGGGAGACAAACTAAATCACGAGAGAACATGCCTGAGGGTGAATGCTGAGGACAAACCTGTTGTGCTGACAGCTCAGCAATCAGAGGAGCAATTGGTAAATCATGGCACACGTCACAAAACCACAAATCAGAAGTGACAGAACAGTGGAGACCGGCAGGACAGTTCTGAGAGCTGCTGAAGGCTCGTGTACAGTAGATCAGGCGTGACAGGTGGTTCAAAACCACACGATCCATATTTAGAGGTTTGTTTTTTCTACACGGACCTACACAATCTCCTGTGTTTTTCCATCAGGAGGTTCTTTTGTGCACCAGTAAGAAGGCCATAACCAGACACAAGATTAAGGCCAAACTCCCAAACTAGTTTGGAAAGTGCAAAACCTAAATTCACTTCCTTATTTGTGTTCAAATAGACATATTATAGCAAATTTATTATAGCAAATCGATACTTTAGCAAGAAAACAGAAAAAATATTTACTTTTTTATAAGAAAAAACTGTGAAATCAAATGTAGACATAATTCATGTATGGGAGTTTGGGAGGGCAAATGTCTTAGATCACTAATTTATTTTAAATTGTCTTCTAATTTTAATCTTTTTTATGACTAAATATATTCAATTAGATAATTTATCAAACAACTAGCAGTGAAAATTAAAATATTTGTAGTACTGAGAGTCTGAATAGCTTTTTGGTCAAAGGCTTTAACATGGGCAGGGTCATTCATTTGCTTACATTTGAATAAGCACCTAAACAGTGACCAGAATGTATTAAATATTACTTCTGCATTTACGTATTATTACTTTTCTGTTAAAAATTCTAACACTTTATTCTAACCCTTTATCTCCAAGTTTAGATAAAAACAAACAGCAGATTTTCTGGCCACCAGTGTCTTTAGTTTATTATGTATTATGAAATATACATTATGTTACCATACAATATACTATGCACACTGAATAAATAATGAAATAACAGATATTACATTCATGTGATAAATTATCAATAAATTAGCATATGAAGAGCACTGCACAAACTGCATAACCACAAATGTAAATCAGTTTACTGACTGTAAATCAGTGTACAACATCCTCAGCAACCCTTCGGGTGGGTGTTTATTTAATTATTATGGGGTTTTTTTTATAGCTTGGCTATCTGTGTGCAAACAAAAGCGTGGTGAAAGGCAACAGGTGCCACACTGCAAGCAGCAAAATCCAACAGGTTTTAATTAGCAGTAGGACATGAAAAATATTACATGCAGAAAGAGGCCTGCCTTGTATTTAATTGGCTATCAGGCTCACACATATAATATTTACAGATCAGAAATGGAAACAAGGGGTTGTTGCTTTGAAATATATCATAAACAAATACTGGCGGAGTATTTAATAAACATGGATTTCTTTCACTAAACGGGAATAGACTTTTTTCATAATGCAGACGATAAATTCCCTTTCAGCACCTGTTTTGTGCACTAATGTGAGCAGTAGAATGGAGATTGCTTTGTTTATCTCTGGAGTACACGAAGTACCATGCACGACTCTCCACGCAGCTGCCAGGTTGCAGATACAAATGGCAGGCCCAGCGGCTGCACCACAGTGTACAGGCATCAAGACCACTCACGAAAGCACAGATCCGACGTTGTGCAAGTGCAATAACTTGAAATAATTCTCAAATGTACCGTTTCAGTGGTTAACCCAACCAGGGAAGGCAGTCCATTGCTTTTGTCTGCGTGCAAACGTGCAATACAGGCACATACGCAGCTTTTAACATCAAACAACTCACCCTATTTGCTTTTAACCGCTCCGAGCTGTTTTTCCTTCCCACTACGAACGACTGACAACGATTATATTCGACCAAAAGGCCAAATGTCTCGTAATTAGATTACAATCCCTGTCCGTGCGTAGCAACAACACAAGCCGTTGACAATAATAACAAAAACAGAAGCATGGCTGTTCGAACACTTCAGCTGACTTCTGGGAAATATAGTTTGTAAGGAATAGGCAACTACAGAAAATTGCTCTTAAAAACTACAATCCCCACACGTGACAAAGAAGAGCGTATGGTAGCGCATGCGATTGTGATTGGTGGATTTTTGACAAAAGCCACAGAAGGTCTTCTCTGTTTCAGCTGCTATATACAAATCGTAAAAAATAGAGACACAAATAAGTATAAGAAAACCAGAGGGTTGTTTCATAAACCAGGGTTTGTCCTCTCAAAAAAACTTGCAAGGCTTGACTTTTGGCCCCATGCGCTAGTAGCAGAGGACATGATTGGTGTTTTTTTGACGTAAGCTGCAGAAAAGCTGTTTCTTATTGGTGGAGCTTTAGTTGCTGTCAGGGTTTCGACCAATTAAAAGCGGCTACGTCACACACAGAACCTTGAAAACAACACATGAAATTAACACGTGGCGATTGCGCAAACTGAGGAGAGATCGATCGCTCTATCTAAATATCTAGATTCAGTCAACCTATCTATCTATCTATCTATCTGTCTGTCTGTCTGTCTGTCTGTCTGTCTGTCTGTCTGTCTATTTATCTATATAAACCATCTGCAGGTATTTTTTGAGCAAATCAATGGTTATGGTTAAAAAGTAGAATTTCTGAATTACTAGCATAACTTAATTCAAACCTCCAATCTCCTGCCAGAAGTTGTCCTTACATTATTTCAGCTTTAACTAAAGAATGATTTATTTAGCTGTGGAGCTAAAAGCTAAGGTTTGGACGCCTGAGCTTTCCTACTGCTTACTATTTATTATACTGCACGTAATATGTTCTGCTGCTGCTATATTTTCCCAGTTATATTTGCTGCTGTCTACCTCTGTTCTGCACATTTGCACAAGCAACCCTCTGCTCCTAGAATATAGCATCTGTCAGACTGTATTGATTCAGACAAGTATTGTAGCTTTTGTCTACTGCAATAAATGTTGTCTTGTCCTATTGGTTTTTTGCTCTTGTGTCTTTTTTCTTGCACTCACTTTTGTCCTGTAGGCTTTGTTTGTGGTCTTGTGGTGTTTCTGTGTTTGTTATTGTGTTGCTCCATCGTGCTGGAGGAACATTGTTTCGTTTCACTATGTACAGTGTGGATACGGTTTAAATGACAATAAAAACCTACTAGACATGAATTGCTTCGTTTAGGCTATTGTTATCTGGCAGTATATCATATTTCATGGAAGGTGTGCAACAATTTTTAGGTATAGTATTACTGTGTGCATACTGGAATATTGTTTCTTTTAGTGTCTGCTACCACAAACCTGATGATCCCCCAAGGTGTACAAAACATTCATCCACTGTGTTCATACAAAAATCTATGATTTTATACTTTT
>JBBJLR010000139.1:3848894-3861612 GCA_037577145.1 Brachypetersius gabonensis | reverse complement strand
CACCCCCCCCCCCCACCCCCCCTCTGCGTCTCTTTTTTATATTTTTGGCTGAGTTGGAGACCTTTCCCTGCGCAATGACCTTTAGGTTTTAAATGAAGCCCCACTGCGGCGTGTGTCTCTTCATAGAGCGCGGGTTACGAGCCTTCAGAGGACCGCAAAAAAATAACGATTCTGATGAAATGGCCCCTTTAAAAAGCTCTTCCAAATTCCTTCCTCCATTTTCTTTCCCCATGCTCTATCCGCCGCTCCTTTCTTCTGGCCACATTAATATTCACGCTAATGAGGACAGGCCCTGGATGGTGAACTTTGAAAATTTTGAGAGCAAGAATGGAGCAAGTAAGCAATCTCACATGTGTACAGAATATAGTGTAGAGGGATGCAGTCATGCACATGCATACACTGATGTTCATTACAGATGGAGGTTCAAACAAAAGCCACACATGTTTCAAATGATTTATGGAAAGTGGGACAACCCTGATTGCAGGTTAGCCAAGAAAATTGACCATTTTCCATTTACTCACCTTTTAAGAAGTGGCCTTCTCTGAGAGGCAGTCCACATTTCAATGAGATTTCTCCTTTAAATAGACTTTTTTTGGCATAATGGAAATTGTAACCAAAAAAATCCCTTCATTTGAGCCATTGGACATGCTAGGATTAGTAAATTAGTAAATGCTCCTCTGGCTGGGGATTAACGTAAGCATAAGGGTAAATGATATCTATATTGACATACTTGCATTCTTACACTCTCCAGTGGCCTCAATCTCCTCCTCCTCTTGTTTTGGAACTTGAAAATCTGGAGGTGACTCATTGAGGCAAATTGGAGAAGAGTAAAACACACCTAGCCCTTAACGGGTGCAGTACAAAAGCTGTTCATTAAGTGTACGGATAGTCCTAATGGATCTGTTCATTAAACGGCTATAAAAGCTGGTCTGACAAAGTGGTGCTGATTGTTGGTGGATAATTACAACGATTAGGTCCCATAGAGACAGAACACACTGGTGGGCCTCTTGGGCTGGCCTCCAGAACTCCAGAGCTGTGCCGTTCTCCAGCCGCCTAGCAGTGGGGTTCTGAATAATTGCCAGGTATTTAGTAAGAACATGCAAGTCTGTTTACTACAATATAGTGCTGATAATGACTATTTATTCTCCCTACAATATTGAATACTATTAAAGGATTATTTTGAGCAGTGCCATAGAATAACCACTTTTGGCTCCCTAAGGAGGCTTTAAATGGATTATTCTTCAAAAAGGGGGTTCTGTTTTTAAGTTTAATGAATCTTCAATAGCCTAAAGCTTCTGTATTCTGTATTAAGAAGCAACTATACAAGCCAATAACTTTAATGTCCAGAGTATGTACATGCCTGGTAAGTTACACAATGCAGAAGAATACTTGTGTTTTATCTGCCCCTTCTACAGTGATACTGCACCCTCGTTGGTGAAGAGGTCTTTCATACAAGGACCTGAAGGTGCAGATTATGGCACAAAGAGCCACATATAGTCATAAAACAAGGCCATTATTTTGCCCTTATAGAACACAAGGGCATTATAGTGAACCGATTTACTGTCTGTTCATATGTGAGGTTTAGAGACAATCAGGATAGTGTCTCTGCCTCAGTTTTTGGAAATGAGTTTTCTCTTTAGTTCTGGAAGACATTAACACTGAAGTTTATGGTGTTAAGAAGATGGCTGAGATTAAGGAAAAAAAATCCTTGAGAAGCACACATTTTCCATTTTCAAATTCCTTCTTGTAAAATTCCCACCCCCTCTCCAGACACCCAGGGTGGAAAAAAGAGTAATGGAAATGTTCAAGGCATTCAGGTCTGGAGACAGAGAAAGAGAGCTGTTGTTTTGGTAATTATTCAACATGAATAACAAGGCCAACCCTGAAGGGCTGCAATTTATCAAAGCGGCTGAGAGCTACCATACTTATCAAGGTGGTAGATTAGCGTCATGCTGTGACCACAGAGGTTCAGGTCTGATAATTTAGCTCAATGGGCCAGTCTGACTGAATCTCAAGCTAAAAATGATTCCCAACAGTGAATCACCACATTTGTTTCTATACAGGATACACTGCAAAATTAGACTTAATCTAAGTGCTGGAAACAGCATATGCATTGACCGGAAAAAGATAAAGTCTGTTTGGAAACGTGTTTTAGAAACTTTATCAAATTTGATATATGGAAGGATTATGGAATTGTTTGAAAAGAGCCTGGATACGAAAGTGCAAGAGAATCCATGTGGAAAAGGCATGGCAGGAGTTTTTCTGAGATGTGATTATGATTCATAGTTGTTATGGAAAACAGCAAAGCCATATCATCTAGAGAATATAAGCAGAGAAGTCAGTAAATTATAAGTAGGGAAGAAATGTTGAAAGATGGTAATACAGGATGGGAGGAAACCTCTTTCAAAAGGACAGAGAAGGTTTATGTTGGAGACTACACTAACAATATTTCTCTGAACTGCAAATGACTGCTTCTGCAGCAGTGTCTACAGAGCATATTTACATACACCAAGGGTGAAGTGAGCCCTTTTCAGCAATCAAGAAAGCCTGGGAAAGCACGTTATCTTAAAACTTACTGGCAGCCTCCTAACTTGAGTGTGGGTTAACTTAACCCCTTTTTGTAGGCCTCCTGCTGGCCTTTCCACTGGCACAATTGAAATGGGCTAATCTGATATATTCATTAATACAGTCATATTAAATATCAAATGTTTAAATTTAATTTATGTTTTCCAACCCTTTTCTTAAACCTATTAAAAGGAAATACAGTAATGTGTCAAATGCAATATAAGCACTCTGGATGCTGTTCAAATCTATAATACTTATTTTATCTGTCTGTGCAAACTTAAATGCTATCTAGCTATAGCCAGCTCTTACGTTAAAAGTATATAAATGTGTCGGTCGCCTTTTCTTAGATTTTGACAATGCACTGCTTGCTTCAATTTAGCCTACATATAGAGGTGGGATGAGGAGAAGGACACAACTCCTGCCTTGATTAAAAAGAGCAACATAGAGTTACTATACTACTATGTTTGCACTGTCTAACTGAATTTGGGTCTGCTATATATGGATACCACTTGCATTTATCCATGTATTCAGCTGGACACATTTTTATGGAACTAAGGGGCCTAGCCCAAACCCTGTTAACCAGCCCCACCCTATTATTCCTCCTCCTTTACTGTTGGCAGTTTGCATTCCAGTAGGCAACATTCTCCTGGACTACAGCAATCCAGTTTTGTCCCTCCAACTGCCAGAAAGCTTAGCATCTTCATTCCAGAAAACATGTTCACTGAACACTGGCACAAAGTCCAGTGGCAGCATGCTTTAAATCATATTTTTGTCAGTACAATATCATTTACTAACTTAAACACCTTACGTCGTTTTGTGACTGTTGCAGGGGCGTCAGAAGCGTTTTTAATGTGAGGGGGATGCATCGGTCCATGCGTGGGGGTGGGGTTTGGGCGTAGGGCGGAGGTTTGGGTGGGGGCGGGGTTGCTGCGTGCGTGCAAAGTCCCGTCCTTTTATGGGGTGGGGGTGTTTGGAAACCCCTGTTGAATCTTGAATCTTGAATCCAAGAAAACCAACTCTCGCTGGTTTGCCTCCAACTCACCGCATGCAAGTGAAGTGAACCGTCAGTGCGTAGACATGCTGCTCGGATTTCCAGTGGTGTGTGTATTCTTGATTAAGTAGAGCGGATTATTTTGCATAAGACTAAGTAAGACTTATACACAGGAAGTGTATAAACAGGAAGTAGGTTACTCTGTGCACTCAGTCATTGAGCCTGCTTTCCAGCTCTTCTTCAGCCCCAACCTGGTACAGTGGAGGTCTCACTCTCATTGTTTATATACTTACTGTGTGTGTGTGAGAACATTGGTTCCCAGTGTGAGACTTCACTTTCTTGTGGAGCATTCTCAGATTAAGGTGCGTGGTTTACCAACTCTCTCGTGTGTATCCACGATTGGGTTCTTCCAATATGCTACACTGTGTTCTTGTCTTGCTCTGTAACAGTAAACCAAGAAGACTTAGCCACCTTGGTAGACACAGTGAACCAGCAGACAGTCGAGTGTGTTAGCCTGAAACAGGAAGTAGTGGGTCTGAGGCTCATGAATCTGGAGAAGACGCATCTCGATTTGGCTGCCACGAAACCAGCGGTCCAAATCCCTTCATCCTACCATAATACCCCTAAGATGTCACACGCCGAAAAATGGAATGGTAGAGATGGGAAGTGCAAAGTGTTTCTCATTAACCTGTCCCTTATTTTTGAGTTCCACCCTAAACGCTATAGATCACGCATCGTACTTCTCATCTCCCTCCTCACCAGGCAGGCAGCAGAGTGGGCTACCACGGTCCTGAGATCAGATTCGGACACTGGATACTCCCAGTTCACCCACCAGCTGGATCACCCACCTGCTCAGGGCCGCGTTTCAAAATCCTGAGGTAGAGGTTGACTCTTGCCTGGACCATCTGCGGCAGGGAGACAGTTCAGTGAGTCATTACACCTCGCAGTTCTGCACCCTAGCTGACCAAACCACCTGGAGCTACTCCACTCTCCGAACAGTCCTTTATGGGGGGGTTGACTCCCCACATCAAAGACGAACTCGCCAGATGAGAGCTGCCTGATAACTTGGAGGGTCGTAATCCAGCTAAGTCTGTGCATTGACTGGCGCATGTGCTCTCGCCTGAAGCCACCCCCACGTACCCTGCCGCTGGCGAGACCCCGGCCCAAGACCAGCACCTCTATGGAGCCATCATCACATCTGGCCAGACCTTCACCTCTGTCAGAGGCCTACCTAAATGGAGCCGGGGAACCCATGCAGACAGGGCATGCCCAGGGCTGGACTGGGACAAAAAAAAATCGGCCTGGGAACCAGGCTGTTGCTGTCGTTCCTCTAAATGTCGTTCCGGGGGGATGCTGCCAAAGGATTCTGCTGAAGGATTCCCACCGGGGTCCCTCTCACTGTCATTCTTCCTTTTGTGGGGGTGCTAATGGGATTCCGTGCCAGCCCACTGGGTGTGCCTCCTTGCCTGTGGTGGAATGACGCTATCATAATAGCTCCTGTGGCTATTGTATGGGAAACAGCCAGACCAAGGTGAATCGGGTGGAATTCACCTGGTCCGATTGCCACCACCTCCTGCATTCCAGCCGTTTCCCGCCTTACTCTGCAGGTACGCATCCAACTGGGCCACAAACAGATCGATGCCACCACTTTCGTTAATTTGGGGTCGGCTGGTAACTTCATCGATCATGCTTATGTCGACCCCTGTCTTCCAGCCCCATCACCCACCAGACTCTACCCCTCACAATCCCCATTGGTGACCACTCTGGGGTTCCTCATTACCCAACTCACCTCACCTCCTCTCATTCTAGAACATCCTTGGCTCCTCAAGCATAGTTTGCCCAGTGTAGCATAGCGGAAGAACCCAGTTGTGGATAAAAACGAGAGAGTCGGTAAACCACGCACCTTAATCTGAGAACGCTCTACAAGAGAGTAAAGATCCCCACCAAGAACCAACGTTGTCACCCACACATATTAAGTATGTAAACAAGGAGTGAAAGACCCGAGTACTCACGGTAATGGACTGGAGATGAGCTGGAATGCAGACTCAAAGAGTGCAGAGAGTAAACTACTTCCTGTTTATATACCCTATGACACATGTCATTTCCTGTGCCTCATGTGCGTCACGTAACTGGTGCATGTGACAATATCAATGTATTCAACATAGAATAGACTAGTACTATAGTATACATATAGTACGTATGATATACTTAAGAAGTATATTCCATTTTCAGACAGCTATAGAGCACAATGCAGCAAACACACTATTCACACACCTAGAGCACAATGTAGTAAACACACAATGCATACACTCTTGTGCCTACTAGAACTCCATGTGGCACACATACACACCACACAACGTCAACACAGTTACACTAGAACAGAATAAGCCTTGGGAAAACTATCAAGGAGATAAAAACAGAAAACTGCCACAGAAGCCGGCATTCATTCACACGTGTGATTTGTGGCCCAAAAGGAAATACTTGGGCGGCACATTACATAAGAAGCTGCCAACACATAAACAACACTTCACCAATTCAGGAATAAATGTTTGTTCCAAACACACATAAAATGAGCAAGCCCTCGACGAACACATAAACTTTGAGCGCATAAACTTTCACCACATAAACTGTCTGTGCTCCTCGTCAGCCATGTTTACAGATAAATCAGACAATGCATAAAACTCACAATTAGTCAGTCAGTGGAGAAGACGGCTCGGTATGGCTTATTTGTGGTTGATGCAGATGACATTAGAGCGGTTAAGAACACATAAACACACACTTATGAACACATAGTGCCTGTTATGATTTACAGTGAGAGTAAAAGGATTACTGGATGGGAACGGTAATGACTTATTGAGTGTGAGGGATTTATGGTCCAGAGAGAAATTGAGAAGAATAAGGAAGCTTATATTTATCAAAAAAATGGACTAGTTAAACCCACACAGCCAGTGGCAGTGGATGTAGCTCCTGGCATAAAAAAATCAATAATTTGTCAGTTTTAAGATAGAGGTGATGTTGAAGGCCTATGTAAAGCACAGTGGTAGAGTGACAATCTAAAATGTATTTTAAATGCTCCAATTAAGACACCACTCTACTTAGTCTGTGAAAGAGAAATCCCTCTAGGGGTTTAGAGTAATGTATGACAAAAGAAGATATTAATACCAAAGTGCTAGAAATCCATTTCTGACGATATTTAATATAAAAAAAAGGTTTGAAAAGAGCAGTAGATGACTTGTAACACATTTGGAAACAGCTGTATTTGCAAAAACCCTCTAAAAATGATAAATTGTGCTTTTAAGTAGACTTCAGTTTTCAGTCATTGTTTGGACATTATCTTCCAAACTGTGGAATATAAATCACTTTACCTTAAGCATTTCATTTAAATGAGATTCATCCGGCTTTTGACTTACATGTATACAACAATCAAATCTTTTACTTTTGACCAGTTAAGTAAGTTAACTAAATCCTTACTGACTGTCATTTATAAAAAGCAGCTCATCCTGACTGCAATATTCAAGGGTTTTGGTTCAATTGGTTTATTTATTTCTATTCTGATATTTAAGTTCATCTTAGTGCAAGTCAATTGTAAAATGCAATTTAAACTTTAAACTTTGAAAGACATTTGTTTTACTGACACTTTTAAATGGCTTTGACTTACTGCTCAAGGAAAAAAATCATTTGGTGTAGAACCTTCACATTATTTGTCCCCTTAAGTGCCCCTCTCTTGTCAATGCCTCCAACCACCTCATAAATCAATATTCATGTGAATCTGCTCCTTTTTAGTAAAGTGTGCATTTTTAAATTAGCCATTTATGTGAATCATGTAGATTCGAAGGTTAAAATGTTTTCATGTTTGAAGGTTTTGCTCTGACAGCAGTGAAGTGTAATCATAAAGTGTATCATTGCACACAAGATGATCAGATACCCCTAATTATGGTCTGAAATTTATTTCTGGGCTGTCAACACTTCTGTGTCCATCTGCAAATTACATTGTAAGTTACACTGTTTTGAAACGACCGATTTTTGAGGACAGGACTCAAAAACAGAAGACGTTTGTACAGACTGACATTTTTAGCCTTTTGGTAAGCAAAAGATCGTCAAAATATCTGAAAAACAGTAGCATCTTTGACATGACTTGTATTATCATATTTGTTGAATCTAATGGAATGGAATGCATTGCAGATTTGCATGTCTGAGTATGGTAGTGGTAAAATGATTAACCTCATGATTAGATTTTCCCATGCCCACATAAAACATGTTCAAATCTATCATAAATGAGCTCTACACTATGCACTATACCTGTAGTGTGGCTGATGCTTAATAAACTCTTCTCTTGATAACAAATGTATGGCTTCTAAACAGGTAAGGTGCTCTGTTATGGCCCCAAAAATATCAAGTATCACCACTAAAATGATTACTTTATGACTTGTTAGAAGCATTTGAGACCTTTATCCACCACTAAACACTAATGGAGTAAATGGACACTTCAATGAATGATATTCAAGAGGTGCCTTTCATCTGAATCAGAGTAGCTCCAGTGGGTCAGACCTTACCCCACCTTTGGCAGAGAGCTGTGAATGAGAGAAGGTACACTCTAGAAGATGGAGGGATGGAGAGGATGACAACAATTGAGCTTCTCACACTGCAACACTGCAATGCAGAGGCACTTCTCTTCTAGTCATGTAACTATGGCTGCTGGTTGCCTCCTCTTCACGCCACACACACACACACACACACACACACACACACACACACACACACTCACACGCACACCCACCCACCAACCATCACCCTCCCTTCCCTTATCAGAGAAATAAGCATTTTTTACAGAGTTTTAGCTGTAAAAAGCCCTGAGCAGATAGCCAATAAATCTGGCCATAAACCCGTTAAGTTGTCAGAGGTGCCATCAGCTATCAATCGTGTGCTGGGCGGCTGATGGAGGGGAAATAGGTGATAAAAAACAGCATTTTAGGGAAATTATGTCTAGTCTTCCATTTGCAAAAGTGCTGCAGTCACATCCCACCAGAATCTTAATCACGGGCTCTGGTGCAGGCGGGTGTGTGTGTGTCTGGGGTAAGATTCAGAAACCCAAGGAGGGTGGGCTAGAAGGAGCTGAAGTGGGGGATGTTGGTTTGGAGGGTAGAGGTGTGTGTGGGGTGGTGTAAGAAATTCTACAACCGGCATAAATCTCTCCCACACTCCTGTTTTTCTCTCTCCATCTTCCCCCTACGCTCTCTTACTCTTTATCCTCCCTCTGTCTCTCACTTGATCATGTCTTCCTGCATCTAACTCTCCTCATTTGCACTCTCCCTCCTTCCTCATGTCTCTTCTTTTGTATTTCTACCATTTTGCACAAGTCAGTTTATGACATTTTATCCTGCCCTCCCTCATTCCCTCCATCCATCCATCACCTCCAGACATGCTGTGGTTTGTTTACCTGCTTGGCTTGGTGGACCAGACAAAAATCCAATTAAAAATCTAAGTACCAAATAGGGTTTGATGGAACCACAGGATAGAAGAATGATTTTGCTTCCACAAAGACTCTTTAGCTGATAGTTCTTTTAAAAACTCAATCAAAACCATTCAGTCAAGTGTTTCTTCAGAAAGCACTAGGAAAATCTTTGGTGCACAGCGTTACATGATGTGGAGGTTCTTTCCACATATGTGAAAGGTCTTCGGACATACTTTCATTTCACTGGAATGCATTTTTGAGCCTTTATTTTTAAAAGTATAGGGTTCTTTAGCACTTCCATAGAAGAACCACTTCTTTCAAGAGCCTATAGACTAAATAGTTTTTTTCAATGTTTGTATATGAGATGTGTCTGTATAATGGAATGTGTATACATCAATTAAATGTTTTCCTTTTCTTGAAGTGGAATCCAAGCCAAGAACAATGTAGGAATGTAGACAGGATTCAGACTGACTGAGACATGAGGTTGGAGAAGGAGATGAACACTTCACCCACTCATATACAATTTATTGCCCCCCAGCCTAGTAACATGGTGTCTCATGACAGCACCCAGGATTGCCTGCATCTTTACTGCCACTGTACTTTGGACGTAAATAGATCCGATTTAGTGAAAAGGCTGTTTTATAGATGCAGTGTAATTGATACAGAAGAATGAAGCCCTCCTCTTTTTCATCTCTTCTCTCGCACTGGTGGACTCCATTCCGTATTTGCATTCGGGGCATGCTTATAAAACACTTGGTGTACGATGGAGAGGAGCCACGTTCTGCTGGAGTTCCGCATGCCGACTTGATGAATGGCCCAGTGGTGTGATCTGTGACTTCCCCTTTTAATTTGAGGTCATTTGTTAATTAATTTGAATTGTCTCTGCCTCTGGTTCCACTCAAGGGCACACACTATCAGAGTGATGTCAATTGGATCTGTGTTTTGGGGCATGAAAACCCAGGGTACATGAGGTTAAAACCCCAGAAATTACTGCAACACTACAATTATGGACAACAATGATCGTATAAGATCAGATGCATGGAAAGCTTATCTAATGCAATTGCAATTCCCTCAGGCTAGTAACCCAGGACTAAGATAGCACTGCTCACTCTTGTGTATTAAGAAACATCTCCAGAAGGCCTACAGAATGGTGGGGACCAGCAAAAAACTACAAATTCCACACGGCACTGTACTTGGATACATTTTATGGCTTCCTTCACATATTCTGCCCAGTGGAACAGTCTGCCATAACATCACAGTGTATGATGAGATGAGAGATGTAGATGATCCCGAGGTGTGTTGTGGGTGGATGGAGTGGTTAACGCAAGCAGTACGATGTGAAAGGTGCTGTACTGTCACCTACAGTGAATCAGTGGTATTGCACATTGAGGCTCCATGTCCAAAACCCACCGTGAAGGATACACACACATTTAAAAGTGCTTTGGTCCGATAGCTATCACTCATCATGACTAGGAAAAAATACATTGTCATTTGTAATTAGAGTGAATCTGAAGAGCAGATTTTTGAGCCTAACCTTGCTAAACTTGGCTCCTGAATTGAACAAAGTATAACACAAACCAAACAAATAAACAAATGAGTGAACAAATTCGAAAGATAGTTCAATCATTAATTCATCATTTAGAATTTTATTACATGATAAAGTCTGTCAGCGCCACAATAGCATTTGTAACACAATTTTGATAAAAGTGTATGGAGGCCACGCAGTTATTCACTACACAGGACTATTAGAGGAATTATCCACAGAATAAAACTAACTTCCAAAATGAGTCAATCGACCAAAACAAATTCTACAGTCTACTAATAGTATAAATATAAATATATATTATCTTATTAATACTGTAGCTTTACTTTAAAATGCAAGTATGTAAACTAGATTTTTTAAATTATCATTCCTTCAAATGGTGGTAGTTTAAATATTAGCTATAATAGCACAGTGTATTTATTACTTATATTAGTAACCTAAAACCTCTGAGGTACAGACAAAAATAATTTGTATACACAGGCTTTCTATGGATGCACAATCAGATAAAGGCCTAGCCACATTTTAAATATCAGTACAGTTGTATGCCTTTACATCTCAAGTTGAAATGTAACTTACAGCCTTTATTTTCTTTCTCCCTGTTAAGTGAAATGATGGTAGTTCCAGCACAAGTCCAGTAGAAATACTAGCAAGTAGAAATACATTTTAACAGATTAGTGGGTTCAGCTGCAGCAGTAGAATGAGAATGTGGAAAGTGTGGGGGAGGGGTAGACAGCACAGAAAATAGCTATGCAGTAGAGGATATGGCAGACAGGGGGCAGTGAAACACTCATAAACAGCGCTGAGGGTGGCACCTTAGCACAGGAAACTGCACAGCAGCAATAGAAAAAGGCCTAGTCTACAGTAAAGACCAGGGGTGCCCAAGTCTAGTTCAGCGGTCTGGTGTCCAGCACCGTTTGGTGGTTTTCTTGCTCGAATGCACCTGGTTCAACTCACCTGTTAATTGCCAGGTTCAGTGAGTGTGTTTGAGGACGGAACTATGAAACTGTGCTGGACGCTGGACCTCCAGGACGGAAGTTGGGTACCGGACTATGCTCTGTGTAGTTAAATAGGTGACCTTAGCTATCATTCATGTCATGTACAATGAAAAACAAACCTGTTTGGGCCTAGTGACTCTTTCATAGACTTCATAGAGTGTCACTATTTCTTAAACTTCATATCTACTATACTCTAATTGCTTTTATTCCGAGACTATCCTGCTGTTATTTAGTTTCATGCTACATTTTAAAAATCATTTTTGCCTGGTATCTTGTCATATGCTTTTACACAAGCTTAAAAATGCAAATGGCCACACTGTAAAAAAAAAAAAGGGCTTGCGGCCTATATTCATTCTCAGCCCTGCTGTAAAATGAAGGGTGAGAAGAGAACGTCGCACTCCATGCAGTAAGAGTCATTTAGGTAATGTGGAAGGTAAGCGATATGAAACAAGGGTAGACTCTAGTGAGCTAACACGTTTTGCAAGAGCCGAAAGAAATGGTGGCCAATTTGCGAGATGAAAATATGCGGAGAGCAATTTTCTCTTGCTTAGTCAGCTGTGATGTCTGTGTGTGGTGTGTGAGATGATGGGTACGTGGTTTTAACTTGTTTTGTAGCTTTGTGTCACTTCTGGTTCCCTAAGCTTCTGTACAAGCAGGATCATAAAACAGGCCCCTTTTTTTTCACTGGGCGACTGTGTTAAAAGCAACACCTGTAACTCGATTCAGGGCTTTGGGTTTAGAGGCCGATGGCAGCTTTATGGCCCTCAGGAATGAGGACGCACACCTAAATAGACATTTTGTGTACATGACCAACACAGAATGCGGCTCTGCATTCCAAGGCCTGAGAGAGAAGCCATCTCTGGAAGCATGTGAATGAGCACTATTTTGGCTCTGCGTGAGTGTGTGCCTCGTGTGTATGTGTCAGTGTGTTTGCTCAGGCTGCCCTGAGGACTCCTGCTAATGTTTTAGTCATTCGGCAGCCCCTGGGCTGGCAGACACATTCAGTCAAAAAGCATTTGAGCACCCTCAGGTCTTTGTGGTGATTTACTGCTTATTTGGACATCTGCACATAGAGCTTCAGCACCTCTAGCATTTTCTCTCTCTCTCTCTCTCTCTCTCTCTCTCTCTCTCTCTCTCTCTCTATCTCTCTCTCTCTCTCTCTCTCTCTCTCT
>JBBJLR010000139.1:3832573-3843210 GCA_037577145.1 Brachypetersius gabonensis | reverse complement strand
TATATATGTTGTTGGAAGGGGGTCTAGTAACACACATCTGAACTCTCTTTCCAAGCTGTTCTGCATGACGGCCTCCATTTTTACCGCAGAGCTCAGCGTTTGATTTAGCTACCGCGCGATAAATTCGTGGATCAATCACAGGATCTATCCTGCGTGTTTTTCGCATGTGTTGATTTATCATTTGACGCAATACGCTCGCCCTTATTTTAAAGCATGATAAACGTATGAATCAAATCTAAACCATTACTTTTTCAGGAAGCAACATGTGTATATGTGTTAACCCCGCAAACACACACACACACACACACACACACACACACAGACACACACACACACGCGCGCGCGCGCGCGCACACACACTCTCTCTCTCTCTCTCTCTCTCTCTCTCTCTGTCTGTCTTTCTATCTCTCGCTCTCGCTCTCTTTCTCTACCTTTCTTGCATCACACTCTCCAAAGTGCCCCCTGGGTGTGGGACCACTGCGGTACTGTATAACATTTTCATACGCACATAATTATTGACGGGCTTGATCACGGGGTGTACATTCATCTCAGTTACTTATAAGAGCTCGTTTCCACCCCCACCCCCACCCCCTTGCAAGACGAAGGATCTCCCCTCCCTCTGCAGAATTGTACGTGCACGGTCAAAAGGTGTGGCCCATGTGAGCCAAGAGCGCATTACACAGGCCTGTTTAATACTGCAAGGTACTGCCAGAGTAGCATGCGGTTACACTCCATACTTTTAACAAAGGTACCAAAAGGATTTTTGTAGCAATGTCACGAAAGAATTGCATTTCTGGTTCCATTATGTTTTTTGTAAAGAACCACTTTAGTAAATGAGATGTGCGAGCGTGACAAACTTTCTTATGCGTTAAAAAGTTTCTAGTAGGGTTATCAAATAATCGTAATATCATCCATATTCCATTATATCATAAAGCGCGAAGACAGTTTAAGAAACGAGCCCCTGCGAATCACAATGGCTGATCATATCTATGATAGTTTGGCTACGTGAGATGTGTAGCAAAATTGCTAATCAGTGACTAGCACTGTATATATGTGTAGTTTGTACTGGTGTGGGATACATATGTGTAATATGTGTTCAACACAATCACATGTTTAAAGAGTCGACATGTACACACATTGCACACATGCACACACACAGTAACTATATTCGATGCTCGTCCCATAACCTGCTTTCGGTGGTAATCTAGTAGGTTTGTATGTGTGTGCCCGCCTGCGCCTGCGTGTGTTTGTGTTTGTGTGTAATATATATTCATCACAATCACATGTGTGGAGAGTGGACACATACGCACACAAGCGAGTATATCAAATTACACATATTCTGCACAGACAATAACTATATTCAGTGCTCGTCAGTGTCCTGCGGTCTCAATGCCAATTTTGTATGCGTGCTTGTGTATGTGTGTGTGTGCATGCGTATGTTAGTGTGTAATATGTGTATATCACAATCACGTGTGTAGAGGCTGAACACACACATTTGCACACTCTGTGCGCAGAGGAAACCGGCACCAGCATGGTCAGGCTTTAGTAGGGCTCAGTCGGGGCAGTCGGTCCACTTTTCGTTTGAAAAACATGTATTTTATTTGCAACCAATTTGTGAAATGGCGCAATTGGTTGTGTGTGTGTGTGTGTGTGTGTGTGTGTGTGTGTGTGTGTGTGTGTGTGTGTGTGTGTGTGTGTGTGTGTGTGCACAGCAGTTGACATTCGTGATGGGTGTCTGTCACTCCGACTCACAGACTACGCCGTGTATGACCTGCTTGCTTCCTTCCTCTCTATTCCTCAAAACAGGAAACACGTAACTGGCGACAGTCTGGTTTATATTGTGCGCGCGTATCATGTCGTTTAAACAAAAGCAAGAGCATTATTACAGACTGCATGGAACACAGCAAATGCTTTTTCTATAAATACAAGGTCCCCTTCAAAGAAATGTCACGGGGTTGAGCTCTGTTACAAAGATGCGCAATGAAAGAGTAAAATACAGAGTGATTCATTTTTTACTGTTATTATTAGATATGATGGAACACTGCAGTCAAAGGGAGGTGAAATTTTTATGAATGACAGGAGAAAAATTACATCACTAGTGTCTCTTTTAAGGACCCTTTGTCTGATCTGGCTTTATTACTTCCAATCTGTCTACATTAACTATTCAACTATTTTAAAGCCAACTTAAAACGGACGTTAATCTAATACATTTTTGTTACATGTTCATCTCATTCTCATTGTTGCGAATTTTCAGCAGAAGTTTAAAAAATTCTTGTCCCCTTTGTTTTGTATTCATCATTCAGAGAATTAGTTTGGTCACGAGAAACCAGATCTCAGCACAGATGAACATTTCAGGGAAGGCTTTAAATGTGGGTGCCATTTCGTTCTCCACTAAAATAAACTGCCTGAGCGACACATATAAGCGACGATGACAAACAGAATATTTGGAAATGGCGCAAAGCTACAAAACATGCCCAAATGCCCTCACTTTCCAACCCGTTCTTTAATGTTGATTTTTTGGAGTTAAACGTACAATTTTGTCCACATATAAAGTATTTTATGATGTATTTCTGAAAACTTTTCATTTGATTGACTGAAATGGATTAGGCTATGTGTGTACTGCAGCACCCAACACCGGTACTCTTTAAACCTTTGTTTAAACCTACAAGAGCCTGTCTGAAGTAAACATGCTTGGGATTTAACCGTAATGAAGAAGGAGCGCACACACTGACACAAACAGAAAAAGAGAGAGAAAGAGTAAAATAGAGAGAGACAGTAGTGTTGCAGCACACTTTATACTTTGTGTTAAGTCAGTAAAACTTACACCAGTTGTACTTTGCTATTCATATTGAGACCACAGACTGTATTTATAGCAGTAGAAGGACGTCAGCAGTTTTCTAGATAACAGTAACAGAGAAGATAATACCTATAGTCTATCGGGATTAGAAACTCTAAAACGTCCAAAAACACCCCCAAAGTCCTTTTTGGTTGCATGCTCCTTGGAGTTTTATCGGCTTATAATTAAATGGTTAAGGATAAATGGGAAAGGGCCATATATATATTTTGCGTGATATATATATACATATATCACGCAAAATCTGGCATTTCATTGAATGTTCATTAATAAAGGCGCTATCAACAATTGAAAAAATAATAGAACAAAAGTGAATGAATTTTTTCTAATAACATTTGTATTACAAACGAGAGTAATCATTTAAAACCGTTTCCAAATAAAAACGCAGAGTTCATTTCAACGTAAAAATAGACTCATGCACATAAAGAGCAATACACTTTAAAAAGGTGCAGTTATTCTTTGGTTTTGGTCGGTAGACCAGATAACTGACGAGACAGAAAGGCTGATTTATATATTTTTCTATTTGTCATACATGTTGACGTTTCCAAATGAACGATCGTCGATTCACAATAAAAACTACCAGGTTTCAAAGCTGGTAAAACTTTAAGGAATAGCATTTATTGTCATGCAAATAAATAGCTTCGACTGCTGAACTGGGCTTGGCAAATAACTCATATTCACATTTCAAACATGGATTGTCAGGGTCTTACTATGTTGTACGTCATGTTTGTCTTAATGTGCACTTGTTTTTAAAGGTCGCAATGACTCAAAGAGTCAAAAAGACCTACATGAACCCCCGAAAAGCAAGTCGTTCAGTTGCGCCGATGTTTTCATGCAGCCGAGTGTGAAGTTCATTCTTGTCTGTCTAGACCCTGATTACGACCCTGTGTGTCTGCCCTTTTTTACCTTGACCTTGGACTTCCGTGCAACTGTCATTTGTGAGAGCCCTCCGTATTCGTCAGCGCTGGATTAGTTTCTGCAACAAATACAATCCGTTGCAATTTGTTGTGCTGTAAAATGTGTGAAGTACCTAAATACTACACTGCAACTGGCTATTGCATTCTACACACCGATATTGCTCCTAGTTTACGAATAATATATGCACCTACGTCTTGTACAACAGAAGTTACTATGGAAGGAGAAAAAATAAAGAAAAAAGAACCTGAAACAAAATAAAGAATGAAAATAAGGAAAAAAAACCCCTCTGAAATTAGTATTTTCGATTGTGCAATAAGCTACGCTAAGACTGATTCACCACCCTGAAAATAAGGCGAATTCAACATATTCATGTTGCAAATAGCTTACTAAAATAATACATATATATCTTCTAATCTTTATCCTCAAAACCTCTGACAACGCTTTAAACCATTATCTATTTCTGTGTACATATATTTGGTCAAATATGATATGCTGTTGGTACACCATTGTGAAACATCATCACAGAGCAGGCACGTAGCACACAAAATATATCCTGTGTCAGTACAATTACCTGATCTGTCAAAATATATCTTAAACATTGAGGATTATGTTTGCATTCCATAGGATTGCAGTTTGGTTTTCACACTTTTTGAGCGACAGCAATATTGCCACACACTACAAAAATCAACAATGCAATTATTAAAATATGAACCTTTTTTAAATACCGTCTAATACGCGGACAGATTAATAATGAATATGTCGATGTACGTTCTGTTCTGAAAGTTACTTTGCATAGGTTATTAATTTATTAGATTGATAGCCATTATTCACGTTTTATTAGCTATGTAATTATTCTCCTTAAAAAATAGCTCGCACTGAAACTTGGAAATGCGAAATGCGAATATGTATTTCATGGAAATGGTTGCAATAAAATGTGAAAGCCTGCCAAGAGAATTTACAAACTGAAATTATACACTTACATCGTCTTTCACCAACTGAAGTGTCTTGTATTTTTTTAAAGTATGGCAAGGGGGAAGGCAACTGTTATATATTCCGAACGGACAGCAAACTATGTGCTCGTGTTATTTGGGGTATGGACGTGGACAGACTTTAAAATCATAGTATTTATATTTGATGCCACCGATGCTTAATGCCCTGAATGCGATTCTTGGTGCAGCAAATCAAGTTCAAAATCAGTGCCAGCTTCTTTGCTCCCTGCGTTCCGCACATGATTGTCGGCTAAAATCAGCTGGGTTGTTTTCGTCTGCCTTAACTCGAGTTGCCGCTGTCTTTCCCCTTTAAGGCCGGTTGTCTGGGGGCTTTCCGCCAATGTGCTCGGGCATACAGCTACAGAAGTAAGCAGTGAAACTTGAGCCAGCAAGCGTTTAAAGGGATTTTTCCATCCGCCGCACAGTTCCTCTCTCCCCGGGGTCGTTAGCATATCACGTGCTCACGTTTTAATGAACCGGACACACCGAATGGTTCGGCGTGCGCATGCGTGTGTGTAAAACTGTAGTTGGAAAATGAGGCATCGTCTTGGAGTAGTCGACTTTTAAAAAGCATCGACAGCTCGTGATATGACGACTTCGCTGGTTCTGCATCCACGCTGGGCGGACACCTTGATGTACGTGTACGAAAAAAGCCCGAATGAAAGTAGCCCGAATAAAACTCAGACCATGGAGGGATTGAGCGGGAATTGCCCTGCCACCCACTGCAGGGACCTGATCTCGCACCCCGCACTGGGGCGACATTCTGGTACCATCGCGACCCACCAGGGCTCCGTTTATTCGGATATATCATCTCCTGATGCGGGACGACAGTGCCCCGCGCCCCAAACGTCATCCAGCGCCTCTCTTGGCTACGGCTACCCATTCGGAAACCCTTATTACGGTTGCAGACTCTCGCACTCGCACAATATGAACCTGCAGCAGAAGCCCTGTTCGTATCACCCCGCGGAAAAGTATGCCGAGCCAAGCGGCGCCTTGCCCAACGAGGAGCTCTCTAGCAGGGCCAAGGAATTCGCTTTTTACCCCAGTTTCGCAGGTTCGTACCAGGCAGTACCCGGGTATCTGGACGTGTCTGTGGTGCCCAGCATTAGCGCGCATCCCGAGCCACGACACGACGCCCTGATTCCAATGGAGGGCTACCAGCACTGGGCTCTGTCTAATGGCTGGGATGGGCAGGTGTACTGCTCTAAGGAACAAACCCAGTCGTCCCATCTCTGGAAATCTCCTTTTCCAGGTATGTGTTCCTTAATGTCATTTTACACACTCGCATAATTGCATAATGGGTATTTCTGCAATGGAAATGACTCTTCTTAATTACAGGGTGAAAAAAGAAGTGGACAATGAAACAAACATACAAAAACATTTAAAGATAAGCACTTTAAACCATTTTAAACTGTCAGCCTCATTTTTGTATGGCTTCATATTATTTTGGCCTGCTTTTGACTGTTCTGAATGTTAAATTATCAATCGCCCCAATGGCTAAGAGGTTCTCGTTCAACGTAAAAAGTAATGTTACACAGAATGAGCCGTAATTTGTATGATATGTGAGAATACATAGATGTATTCATCATTAAGTAGAATGTTTAAAGTCACAAAACGTCTGCAATTGAAGTTGTTTAGCCTTGCAGATGAGAGCTGGGGATGACAACACAGACTGCCTTTGCTCCTCTTGTATAATAATAAGGCGAATCCTGTTTGTCCTGCGCCTATAAATTGTTGGATCTTTCTCAGCAGTGTCCGAGGAGCAATAGTCCTACTATGTATTTTGGACGCTTTGCAGATGCCATTGAACCATTTTCACTGACTAGCGAAAGTGATGCATGCAAGTCCAGTTTAATAGTTTGTTTGTTTTTTCCCCTTTGCACCTGTGAAGAAAAATATGCCATGCATACTAAAGCGCATTTGCACTATGGGTTACAATTATGTCCAGTGTTATCCAATTAGACATCTGAACAAAACAATGGCTTTCAAAGAGCACCCTATGTTATATTTATTGGTGGATTTAGGACACTTCTAGGCAACGCCGAATATTTACCATTTAGTGAAGCTTCTGCTAAGAATCCTCACAAAGTGAGCGAGAGCAGAAAGACAGAGAGACAGACCAACAGACAGACAGCTTGACCATCACACGTAGCAGCTCACGGCGCACGCGCACTTGTAGAGCATACAGGATCTCTATTAACACCGTTACGACACAAAAGTCATGAAAAAGTATTGACCATTGGAAAGTATTTTTATTATCTTCTTCCTGTTCCTTTCTATGAAATAACAAATAAAGCAATTACTATTTTCTTGTGAAAACCCATGAGTCGCCTTTCCCCTCCGTTTCGCCATATCCACGAAATAGTAACGTGTTGTAAACTAAAGAACCATCTATTATCTACCATCTTAATGACGAAGAAAAGCTTGTCATTGACTTTTAACTAAAAGTACTTGCTACTCAAGCAGATATAAAGGCCGGTGAACTTCGTCCTTTACCTTATTTTACCTCCACGCTGAGTAGGCCATATTTGAATGCAAATGTCCGGCGTTTTGTTTGAGTATGGCTTCCTGGTTTTGGTTGTTACAAGAAAAAGTTGGGATATTCTTTATTTACAGTATGTTTTGCTACTTGTGAATCTGGCTGTTAGGTGCAGGTGCGATCATTTGCATAACAATTCAGTCAAGCGGGCAGTCTTCTCTGATGTCCAGAGCAAGCTAGATTTAGCTTAGTCTACGTAGTCAACAACTTATTGGTTTGCCACCCACTGATACCACTGATACACTGTTTACTTTAATCAACTGTTATATCACTCTATTATCTGTGTTGCATTAGACCGGCATATGTATAAAGGAATCTAATTTCTTATTCATTCTTCTGATTAATGAAATGTTATAATCAAGTCAAACATATATTAAGACCCGAATGTAAGGGAACACCCAAACCAGATATTTTAACATGGACAATAACTACTACTTCAGCAGTCTGAGGTTTGTGTGAGTAAACCCGTTTTATCTAAATGACGATTTTAATCCAGAGCTTCTCGTACCTGTAATTTCAATACGAAAGTGTCGGAGAAACCTTTCATCTGTAAATGAAATTTCTTGCTGTTGTCTTCTGCAGATGTTGTCCCGTTGCAGCCTGAGGTCAGCAGTTATCGGCGAGGTCGCAAGAAGCGGGTTCCCTACACCAAGATCCAGCTGAAGGAGCTGGAGAAAGAGTATGCTGCCAGTAAATTCATTACCAAAGACAAAAGGCGTCGCATATCCGCAACAACCAACCTGTCGGAGAGGCAGGTCACTATTTGGTTCCAGAATCGCCGGGTGAAAGAAAAGAAATTTGTCAGCAAATCCAAGGCGAATAATCACATGCACACTTAATGGAATGTCCAGCTGAATTTCTTGCGCTCCTGGCAGTCTTGATATTTACCTCTTCTCAGAAAACCACGAATGAAGAACATGCACACGAGCTCATATCCTATCCCACCCAGTCTTGTTCCTCTTTATTTAATTTAAAAACAAGCACCCGAAGACACAACCGCTAACGCTTAAGCTTTTGGGGACATAGGCAATGCCCTAAAACTGTGAAAAAAGACTGAAAAAATAATTTCAACTTCGCCTTTTTATGAATGTACATATATAAATATATAATATTTAAAACGATATCTGACTTTCGAAGGGATACTTGTGCCATCTTTCAGTTACGAAAAGACAACGCGAACTTTCCACGTTTGTTCCTTTCTGTGTAAATCACCAAAAAACACACAAGGACTTTTAACGCAAATAGCAAAGGCTTATCTGAAATCGAGGCTGAACGAGAACTTAAACAAAACTCAAGTGACTGCAGCAAACGAACAATCTCTCTGAAATGAACATTAAGCATTTTACATTCATGGGAGATACCAGTTTTTGCTCCACATAAGCCTTCGAGTTTTTAAGCTATGTGTTACTTCACTGTGGAATACATTACTTTTTAATGCCGAGGGTAAACCAGGCTGCTAATGTTTAACTGTACAGTGCAATGCCTATATTATTTAATTCATATTTTCGCGAATGACAGGGCTGTAATATGGAATGTTTCAAGATCACCTGTGTGTCCCTTTTTACCAGTGAATTGTATGTCTCTGCCATGCAGCTGGAATGATTGTAAGCAATTCAAACATTTAGCATTACACGTAAATGCACAATCTTTCTTGTTTTATATATAGAATTGTACATCGTAAAGCATTGGAACTGTTCACACACCTTGTTAAGTCTGTTCCTCTTTTGTGCAGTATGTGAACTGTATTGTGGTGTTTAATTCCTAAAGTACTGA
Source organism: Brachypetersius gabonensis (assembly GCA_037577145.1). Taxonomy (NCBI): domain Eukaryota; kingdom Metazoa; phylum Chordata; class Actinopteri; order Characiformes; family Alestidae; genus Brachypetersius; species Brachypetersius gabonensis. The sequence continues at coordinate 3,834,137 of JBBJLR010000139.1, read as the reverse complement.
ATGGAGACGTGTTTTTTTAAATAAATCATGACAAAGGAAATCATTGCATTTTCTCCGCTACGTTGGCAGTACCTATAAATCTGTGTCAGTTATTATTCAGTATCGTGAATGTCATGCATAAAATGATACATCCTGGTTTAGTTGTACTGCAGATTTTAAATGGTTACATTTACAGTATCTAATATCTGAGTATTTAAATCATGGTACACTTTTTAACTTTTAATTACTGGTTGGGCTCTGTTATGGAGATGTGTTGGGAAACTGGGAACCCAGTGCATAACTGAAATTTGGTTTAGCGTTGTTTTGTCCCTGATCTAACAGGAAAAACAAAACAAAACAGAGCAATTCTTTTAAACACAATTGTACACACCAGTTATTAACTAATTTCCAACAGTCATAAAGTTATATGCCATTTAGTCTATACACGGTCACCAATATTGCACAGATATTTTATTTGTTTAGATATTATTTAGGGGCACAAGACCACTCATTTTAATCTGTAGACACCAACTCTACTCTATCCATTATTCCACACATTTAAGATCACCTTAGAATAGATTTGATTTAATGATCGCTTTTTCTCAAAACAATTATATGTACTCTAGATTCAGATTTTCTTCCTTTTTTGTGCATTTTGAACCGTACCTGTTCACGGCCCATCAGGGTCTTAAAGTAAATAATGAATCTATTATTATTGAGCATATACGTTATATCTTTTACATAGGAATATATGAGTCGTCCGAATATACCTATAACAACTATCAGTATTATTTTATGGGTGACGACTATAAACAAGCAAGAAAAAGGGGAATTTTCCATGAAGGTAAAACGAGTTAAATGCAGGTTTTGGACACAAAAAATACTGTTTTTATGAACAGCAAACTGTAGAGTAACTGCATGTATAATTGCATAATAAACTGCAGTATAATTGCATTTAAATAGGACATACTTTAATATATATTTCATGATAACTGCAATTAGTTTTGTGAGGGTTTTTTTGCATTTTTCTAATCCGTAGTCATATATCATGACTTCATCATGCCTGTTTCCGTTTATGTTTGTTTGTTTGTTGTATCGGTTATTATTATTTTTGTGGCGACAGAATGAACCTGGGTCGTATCTGCAAACTGCCCGGTGCGCTTTAACAGGCCTGCGGTCGATTCTATAATATAGGTCGAAAAGTCTAGCCTTAGATTCCATTACAAATGTACCTCTGCACAATGGGCCTGTTACAACACCACTTACCAATAGGATGACACCTGTCTCAAGTTCATCCATGTCAGCATCACAGAAGAGATCACATACGAATGGCAAACGCAGGTATGGTCTGAGAACATAACCGAAACTATAAATTTCGTAAATGTAAATTTAAATGTACTTATTCATATATTCGGTATCAAAATGCACATGCTTCTTAGAAATTTCAACATAATATTTGCTTGTTTACCTACAGCAAACCATATAGTTTACATACTACATACTTTTAGTATCTCTGTCTCTCTCTCTCTCTCTCTCTCTCTCTCTCTCTCTCTCTCTCTCTCTCTCTCTCTCTCTCTCTCTCTCT
>JBBJLR010000139.1:3813624-3827241 GCA_037577145.1 Brachypetersius gabonensis | reverse complement strand
ACCTGATAAATGCAGCGATCTTAATATGGAGCCTTAATGTTTTGAAGTTGGGTAAGTTATTGGTCAATTTATTTTGTGAGTGTATGAATGCATTGTTTCGAATTCTCTTAGGCATTTGGTACGATTATGCAGCAATGTTCCCGCGTGTTCAATGTTTGCAAACACATATCAATTAAAGTGATCCAGTGAGGTGCACTTGGAACGGCTGAATCGTTTAAATACCCTCTACTAGCTTGTAAAGTTCTTATAAAAGAATTGTGAGATGTGTAACAATCTTCCCAGAGTGTGGCTGCGAGTATTTATAGAGGGTATCTGTTAAAGTTGTTCATGTGAGGTGTACGAGAGCATACTATTTGAAATATAGGCTACACTCTTAAAGTAACCTTATAGAATATCATCCGATTTTACAGAGCCAACGGTTTCAACCTGCTGACCCCGTTACAGTAAATACGAGTGTAGTGCAGCACTGAGCATCCGTCTTTCTCTAAAACAAGCCTGTAAAAGTGGATCATCACAGTTTTATATGACACTTAATTCAACTGTAATTTGCACAAAAACAAGATGTCACGAACACCCTCTCCGTCAAAAAATGATCAGTTTTTGTATGAAAAAGGGCATTTAAAGATCATTTGCCAGGTTATAAAGATATTAAACGAGGCTAGGGACATTTCTATATATATTTCTACTATAGAGGATGAGTAGGGGGTAGTTAGAGCATGCAGACTCAGGGAAATGAAAAACAAGATTTTATACTTTTAATAAGAGATAATAAGAGATTTTATGATATTTTTAAAAAATCGTGTAAAAAGCGTAATACAGAAGTTAATGTTTTGTTTTGTCTAAAATAGACCAAATGGGTGGTGCTTTGTAGAGTTCGAGCAGGCTCTTACACGTGACGTGGAGATGACCAATCAGGTGCACCTCCAGGTTTAACTATGTTAAATGTCAGATTGCAATAAACTAGAAGCTGTTGGTCAGGCCCGCGGAAATGGGCGAGCATAATCTCCTTAATCCTGGGTTTGTGGGACCTTTGGTAAACATCCACACTGGAGACACGTTTTACTTCCCGAATTTTAGAGCCTCAGGGGGACAACTGGCGGGGCTACCGTCTCTCTCGTACCCAAGAAGGGACAATGTCTGCTCCCTCCCGTGGAACCCGTCGGAGTCGTGCAATGGATATCCTCAGTCCTACTTCAGCAGTCCCGTGTCGATTAATCCGTCGTTCAACCGTTCTTGCGGTGAAATAGCTCGGCCGGAGGAAAAGTGTTATTATGGAAACAGCGGCTCGAGCCGAGAGGCTTGCTCGGACGGCAGCAGCCTCAAAAGAGAGGAAAGGGCGAGGGAGACATCAGTATCCTCTGATCACGGCGTGCACAATGGGATGGGCAACGGTGGCACCTTCACCAAGTACGACTATGGCACCGAGCATCTGACCCAAAACCCGCCGTCCTGCCAATCTCTGGAATCCGATTCCAGCTCCTCGGTGCTCAACGACGTAGGAAAAACCTCGAGTAGCGACCCACAGACACTGGTGTCGCCAGGAAACCACACAAGCAATATGTCCACAGGAGGAGGTGGGTGACGAGCGATTCAGTTCGAGCGAAAAGAGTGCAGAAATGCATCGTTGTCAGTGCATGTAACTTAGCTTTTGCTCCGCTAAACTTTTGCCAAAGGGAGTAATATGCTGTCAAATCCAGGGATTTGTCTGCAGAATATACTTGCGTGGTGGGTCAACGCCACTAGGGGTTGCCCTAAAATGCTCCACGTTCACCGGCCTTAGCCTTCAGTCATTTATACAAGCAACCAGTAAACAAAACATCTTAAAATCCCCTGGTCTCAGTGCCAGTGTTTGTGTTTTAGAGCATTTCTCCTTAAAATCAGTGTATTTACAATAGATAATTGTCTTAAGCTTTCAATAGAATTGCTTTCGTTTAAAATTTGAAACAAAGCAGTGAAGAGGGATTTTTTACTTAATTCTTTTTTCTTGTTGTTGTTTTAATGACTCGTAAACCGAATTGAAATGTGGCCCTTTACATATGTGAGTTACTCACGAAAGTGCTCAGTAAGCTGGGTTTATTGTAAGAAAGACTTCATTGTTTGTGTTAAGACTTTAACAGAAACAGTAAAACTTCATGGGACACATGTACATTTGTGGTCTCTCTCAAAATAGGCATTATAGTGGCACCCTTGCCCCACATTACCTGTGCCTTAGCATCACAAAAGTAGGCCTGCGCACTGTTGCTGAAAACACAATTAACCAAGAGAGACTGATCCTTAGCTTGGTCCAAGGAGGCCACAAGTTTGTGGACAATGGTGATACTAAAGATGCTGTGGTGTCATTCGCCTCTAATCCGTGATCTATCCCCTGTAGGTGCCCCGTGGTACCCGATGCACACAAGAACCCGCAAGAAACGGAAGCCCTATTCCAAGCTGCAGCTGGCCGAGCTGGAGGGCGAGTTCATGCTGAACGAGTTCATCACTAGGCAGCGGCGAAGGGAGCTGTCAGACCGACTCAACCTCAGCGACCAACAGGTCAAGATCTGGTTTCAGAACCGGCGAATGAAGAAGAAGAGACTTTTGCTGAGAGAGCAGGCTCTGTCCTTCTTTTAAGAATTGTGCATCGCTTAGCAGTTAGCATCCACACCACTATTCCACAGAGGGTAATATAGCACCAGTCGCAGTATTATTCTCAAGAAAAAAATGATTCATTTGCCCCCATTATGCATTGTTTTGCGTCTAAGCAAAGTGCACAAGCATGCAGAAATTAATTCAGGGGCAAAGTGACCAAATGACAGCAGGGAAAACTCTGTTGCTGTTGCCACATTTTCACTGTAGGATATTAAAGTGGCTGCAGCGTCCAGCGTATTGTGTTGTGTATTGTTTTTGTTTTTTTTGTCTTTATAGTAGTTTGTTTGTATGTTTGTTTGCTTGTTTGTTTCTCGCGCAATTTGAAAGAGATGTTCTTAACCACTTTTTCGCAATTACAAATGTGTAAAGAAATGTTATACTTTTAGTCATCTAAACTGTGAGATATTCCACCAAAGCGATACAACATACTTGTATTTTGCTAGCATGTTTAAAATGCTATGTGAGATGTACTCACATGAATAGAAGCTATTTATTACGGGCTACAGAAATTCTAAATTTTCAGCCTCTGCTGGCGTTGGTCGCAGGCTAATGCGAATTCTAGTGTATTCAAACACATAATTTGATAGTGCTAGCGATGGTTGTCCCCAACAGCTGTCGCGCTGGGCAGGTTATGCAATATTTTCACGAACTGTACATAGTCTTACTTTCAAGCAGATTTTTACAGCTATAGTAGGGGGCGGGATTACAACACAGGAAAAGCCATGTAATCCTTATTCCTCTCCCGCAGTGGTCGCCACGTGTTCTTGAGCACGTTCAGGTTCACGGGCACAACCGCGGTGCTCTGGCCGAATGGTAGATCTGAGAATAAAATCAAATCGCTGCTTAGAATACCAACAGTTTTACGGTCAGAAATCAAAATCGTACTCGCAATGAATCTCTTTTCGATGCTTGCCATGTTTTCTCTCTCCCTTTCCCCAATACTGCTTTCACGCAAGGCATGAAGTCAGACGTTGGTGGAGACGTAGAATTGATTATCATTGTATTGTTTTTTGCTAAACCAATGTTCATTATTTAAGCTTTGTGAAAACGGATACTTATGCCATTACGTTCTCTGCAGTAAGACTGGAGGATAATTTCTTTCATAACTGCACGTCCCTTGACCCGGACAAGAGTATTTAGGCCTACTTAATTAAGCCACTAAATACTTTTGGGAGGGAAGTGCATGATTAAAAGTCAACTGCGATGGATTGCGTTGCTGAATTGTACCTAATTAATTGAGAGTGGTCCTAAAAATAATTTCGATGTATATTCCCCACAAGCGGAAGTCATGAGTCAGTTGGAAATGTTAGTTGTAATCTAAAATGATTAAATTAATGCCCGTAAAAAGATATTTCTATATTTGCTGCATGTTGATTATGGCTCTAGTTACCTTACATCGAAATGATTTCCCCCGACCCGGTTAACCTTTCAGTGTTGCGCATGCATTATTTTAAGACACATTGTCAAAGCTGAAAAAGTATATCTTACTCTTATTGATAAAGAAGTGGTTAAAATATATTTATTAGACATGTTATTTGAACTTCAAAATGTAAATCCTCTTTTTATTATTATTATTATTATTATTATTATTATTATTATTGTTAATAATAATATTATTATTATTGTTGTTATTGTTATTATTATTATTATTATTATTATTATTAGAGACACTTTAAACTAAGTGGACAATTATGACATTTCTTAATCGGTGCTACTTTTTCGTTTTCCGTGTTGTCATAGTCATTCATTTTTGCTTTGAACTTTCCTTCTGTGAATCTGTGGAAAACATGTCAGCGGCGTTCATCAAAGCCCGGTATACCTATGTCTATCATATGTTACTAAACTTTTTACCCCGTTAATCCGTTTATGTTACACCAATGTGGCATTCCTCATGTGATTATCTGAAGCTGTCTTGTATATAACGTTACGAATTCATGAATGTATCTATGTATGTGTAACCTATGGTTTCTGATAAATAAATCCTACAAACATCACTGTAATCCAGATGTTTCATACTAACCTTCAGATTATTTACAAGAAACTGCTATTCTCTTTCTATCTATCTACATATCTATATCTATCTATCTATCTATCTATCTATCTATCTATCTATCTATCTATCTATCTATATATATATATATATATATATATACTAGCAAACGAGCCTCTATTGTTCTGTGGTCGAAAGCAGACGCTTATTCTTGCACCTATACTTACCTTACAGCAGTGCACTCGCTGTCCTTTCTTGGAATGGAACACTTTCATTGACTTAGTGAATAGTTTCGATTTTCCGTCGTTTTTTTCAGTTTCAGTTGCATGAAATACTTCCCTGCGTTTTTTGTCTCAGTAAATAAAGTAACTAAAGTACAATGTTATAACGCAGCTTAACAGAAGCGGTTTAGGTTTGCAATTCGGGGCGTTTCGGTGTTCCATACACTGGCGGAGTGAAGATATCTGCCTTGTGGATATCCACCCCAAGCGCCCAAACTCAGGATTGAAAGCCCTCTTTAGGGAAAACAGTGGGCTCTGATTTCCATGGTGCTTAATGGATTTTCATATGATGTAGCTATCTGTTTCCATTACCTGCATGCCTTATTTCCCTTAAGGCAACCTTCTGATGTCACTTGTGTCAGTCTGTCTTTCAGTGAAGCCAATCAGCCTTGTCGATGATTAAACAAATCACTCCTCCACACACGGCTTTCTTGCAGTTGACTATAATGGCTCGACAATATCGCAGAAATGTTTCATAAGCTTACTGAAAGGGATATGCTTTTTTACTGGTCGTCTCTTCATAAGTGTCAGAGTGGGGTTAGTGTTCAGTTAAAATTCTGCTGCAGTGGGAACAAAAACAGAAATGGCCTCAAGTTAAATGTGTAGGTATATGTCAAGTAGGCCTGCATGAGCATGGGCTTCTTTCAAAGCCCAAACGCTTCGTTTTTAACAATGCCTTTTTTATGCGCTGCGGCGCTTTTGACTTTGAGACTGGCTCAATCTGTTTATGGGGGCTTGTCTCCCCGCCTCAGAGGTCATTGAGCTCCACCGTGCCCTTCACACAGAACTTGTGTTGTCATGTGGTCTAGGAAGCCCTCGGTCGCCCCCACCTCACCTCCTGTATATGTCTGCAAAAATTTTTTAAGTTGTGTATGGAAGTAGAGAGAGACAGACATGGACTGACAGAGAGAGAGAGAGAGAGAGAGAGAGAGAGAGAGAGAGAGAGAGAGAGAGAGAGAGAGAGGTTGCATATGTAACCCCGGGATTGCGTGTATTATTGGGAGTGTGTGTTTAATTTTGCGTTGAAATCATGACACAAAACGTCATTACACCTAGAATTTCATATGCTGTTACACTTGTGCAAAATGTCATAGCATAACGACGCTGGATTTGGGGGGAGAAACATACACCAATCTACTGTACTTTACAGTTTAAAGAACATAAAACGAAGCACTAGATTTGTATTATTGTTGTTGTTGTTGTTGTTTTTGTTAGAATTTTTATTTGTTGTTTATTTACTTTTGTTTTGCGCATATGAAAAAATACACTCGCAAGTTTTGTTAATTGTTAATTATAGCATCTGGGAAAAAACGGAAGGTTTTTAACGACAAAGAAAATATGCATCTTTAGGCTGACCAACGAGGTCAGCTGCTGCAACACTGCTTTGCTAAGAGGGAGAGGCACGTCAGTACTTGGGAAGAAATTTGGCCCTGGTAAATGACAACCCCCAAACGTTTGGGCTTATTATTACGTTTTTTGAGCATACTTAATTTAAAGCCGTAATAAAGGTATATAGTGTATATTCGTCGTTATTCTATGTATTTAGGGTAGTTTCAGTTGCCACTTTACGTCGGTGATCCTGTACAGCATCCAGTGACTTTGGAATGATAACAGTACAAATATGTTCAAACTCAAATAAACGTGCATAAAAGAAGCAAATATTTTGCTTTTAATGGCACATAAATTATACTGACTTTTTCGGCTAGTGTTTTGTGCCTTCAGTGGCATCCAGTGTAAAAAACGCTCAGGTGTGCTAAGCGGTTGATTAACAAATGTTGACCGCAAGACTAATTGTTTGTATTGGGGTCGTTCATGATCACCAGTGACTTTATGGGAGACTGAATAAAAATATGAATTGGTATATTTTTAAAGCAAATTGTCAAAACCTGAAACAAAGATAAAGAACTAGTTCATATATAGGCTTCATGAAACCATTCGTGTTTTTCTTACCAAAGTTCATTTGTTCTAAGGAGCATAAAACTCTAACAGTACTTCTTCGACTTTACCGGCAATAGAATCAGACCCCTCCTCCACCCACCCTTTGCTTAGGCTTGTCCTGGTGGGCGGGAGCAAAGCACAAATTGAAGGTCAAGTTAGTATGCACCATAAATGGGTTTCACGTATGCAATACCATGGTGTCGACCAAAATTCAACTGTAGAAGAAAAATTGCAACGTAAAAATAATATGTAGCTGAATTTAGTTGCTAACAGAATATTATTTATGCATGTCAAACTAACTTTTATTGTGGATTTACCTTAATCCACAATACTACTTCCACTACTACTACTACTAGAACTACTACTCCTACCACCACCACTACCCCTAATAATAATGATAACAATAACAATAACAATAACAAAAACAATAACAATAACAATAACAACAACAACAATATAATAATAATAATAATAATAAAATAATTTTAAAAGCTGTTAGACAGCACTACTGTAGGTGATAGCATATGTTATCTTTTGTTCCTACATGTAATATCTTTCATGCTTACGAACTTCAAACTCGGAACGTTATATCATATCACTAAATTTGACTTAGACGGCGATCTACACACCCAACACACTTGTATCCCTTTTCCTTGCCATACAGTGCAATAAATATCATGTAGCAATTTTTCGTCTCTTATCAAATCAATTGGTCAATTATCAATGACACCCGAAGCCTAAAAGCGTCAGTGTTTTAACCGGAGCATACCATTAGTATAGGATTAACACGGATGTGCATGGTTACTGTTTCAGTCATCAACAACAAATCACTGAAAAAGAATATCACCCCGTAATTATTTCCTTTTAGGCCATGAAGTTGTTTTCGTCCACTTTGACGGTTCCTCTTTGCGCATAAATGCACATATTTAAGTCACTTGTCTTTTGGGTAGATATATTTAAGCGCCGATTTGGTCAAACATGACCTCGTAGACAGGTCTTGGAATATCTCAATGGGTATTCAAGCAGATCTTTACTCACTTGCCTTTCGCGTGACATTTTGTCGTGAAAAGTAAACCACTCACAGTTTTGGATCTGCGGTGTGTGTTTGACCGCTGGTTTATTTCCATGTTCCACGACGGGCTACTCCTCTGGGGCATATTTCGCTTTCTGAATTTAACACAAATTGTACCGAAAGTAACCACTGAAAAAGATGGCACAAGTACTTAACTGTACTGGTGTATCAGGCCGTATCTCCGCTTGATATGGCACTTTTTGGTTGTGACCAAAAAGGCTTTCTTTTACAGTAACTTTGCACGAATAATTGTAAAATGAAATGTCCTACTACTATGAGATGTAAAGCCATGGTTGGGTGGTTTAAAATAGTTACGTTTTCTGTTTTATTCCTTAGCTCTACTTAGGGCTGCATTTGATAATATTTGACACATATCGCACTGGTGTGAAATTTTATATTTTCAATCTAGGGATAGTTGTGCACATGTGCACGTACTGGCTAGTGAGTTGTTGTAGAAATGCATAAACGGCATAACGGTTTGATCGTTTTATTGTCTTTGATTTAATTATTGTAAAGCGGAAATGGTTGTTAAATAGCAATTACTAACGATTATCAATAAATACATTAATACACTGACTGCCTAGAAAAACATTAGTTGTTTAACTAATATTTATGAACGTTAAGACTCACAAAGAACTATAAATTGCATTTCATTTCAAACATTTTGAAATTATGCAAAATGGAAAACACCGGGAAATATAGTGTAATTTACATTATGTTTTCCAAAATAGAGTCCAGGAAATAAAATATATTCACGCACTTGCTTGTATCGTTTGTATCGATACAATGTGCACAGCTACATTACACCCATTCTAGTGCGAGCAAAGCATTAAGAGGCATTAAGCCCTAAAACATTTGCATTTGCGAATATTTAGCACAATCGGAACAATTCAAAGTTATAATACATTGGCAAATTTACAGCACTTGTCATTGACGTCTGTTTGAGTATTTGTTCCTAATGATGGGGCCTTATTATTTTCACAGAAAAAATATAGTTTTTTCGGTTACAGTAAAATAACCGTTAACCAGAATAGAAAGGCATTAACAATTGTGCTTGCATTTGATGCTACATCAAGTATTAATATATTTGTAAAATCTAATATGAATATAATTGGATGCTTGTTACATGTGTTAGCGCTTTGCTGTGAGGTGCACTCCCCGAGACCTCAGTAAAAAAGAAGAAAAAAAATCAGGGCCATTTTTGTTGTTGCTTGAAACTGTTCACAGCTCATGCACGCGAGTTTAACAGCCCGACTTACATCCAATTAAATTTATCTAGGCCATGAGGGGACAGTAATATTATTACATCGCTTCCTATTTTAGTCTTGTTTTCAATCGTAGGCTGTGTGAGCCAGTCCTGAACGGCCCCAGGGGCGTGGATCACTGTGGAAAGTACGAACACTCCAAATTTCCTGAGTTACCTTGATATAGTCGTTTATCCCACTTGCATCATGATGTAAAGAATAATCTTGACTGGTACACACATTATGGAAGGACCTTGTCACTTGAGGGCTATGCAAATATGATCGGTTCAGTTTCCAAGTCGGAAGGCCTCGTGTGGCAATGAACAATTGCTGCAAACTATGTTCTGGCCAAGATGCGACTCTTTCTACTTGTATTTATCAAGACCAGCGTTACACTTTAACTTTTCAATTATAGACCGAGGTGAGCATTGTTTGGATTCCGCAGAGAGGCGTAAAGCTTGTGGTGCTTCGTTGTAATGGTTTTAGGCAGAGTACTGCAAGCATTTACAACACCTCTGTCCTCGTTAGAGCTCTCAATACCTAAAACGTCTTCCCGTCCTTTTTTCAAGGAAGTGCTGCTTGTTCGATTCAAATTATACTTCACAGAGTCCACAATTGTCGACATCTCCAGCAGGGGCTGACCATTTGCGAGGAAATGGTGCTTGTTTTGAGGGGGGAGAGCCCAGACTCTGTTTGAACTTCAGGGTCCTACTGCTAGTGGAACACTAACAGTGCAACGAGAAATCATATACAGATTTGGATGCACACATTTAAACGAACTCAGCCTTTGCTGAGATTACACTGACCTGACATCCCTGAAAGAATTTTCATACAGACCTTTATCTTTTATGGTAAGGAGGACGAAATGTGTACTGCCAACTCTTTGGATGTCATGTCAAGTTCTAAAACATTTGAGAATATTCAGTTCCAAATGATTGAGCGACATTCGCTTATACCTTTTTCAGCTGAACCTCTCTATTAGGTTATTACTTGTTTTAGTTTTGTAATTGCATTTTTAACCTAAATTTTGTTCCATTCCATGGATTATTTCTTTCTTTGGTTTATTTTCTCAGCACACATGCACAGATAACACCATTTGTACGTGTAAAACCTCAGAGTCAAATTCAGACTTATTTTATGTTTAATTGTGAATTTATAGTATATTTTATATACTTTTGCTCTAGCGCGAAGTAGAAATATGTCGCTGGTTACGGCGTGTTCATTTATCTCAAAATTTCTGTATATAAGGCCTTCGTGGTTGCATATTTCAATGATTTCCAAAGTAAATCGGTTAATTTACTATTATTTTTTACCCAAAGGCGCCCAACTAACTATGCAGTTTCACGTCAGTGGAACAAAGGGTTTTTAGTTTTCTTTTCGGCCATTACACTTTTTATGGTGGCTGCAGTGAGAATTTTAGTGGTCAAATTCAAGTGCTGTGTCTGGTCAGTTGTCTGCTTTCTTTGTACTTGGTTGCAGGCATCTTGCAAGCCAACCTTTTGTCTGTGTATCACGATCCCCAAACAAAGTCTTTACCACATACCTTTCTCATAAATGTGTGACCGACCAGTAAATGTAATTCTGATTAAAGTCAAGGGTTTTATGCAAAGTTTGATAAGCATTACACTGGATTTTCCATGTCACCATGGTTCTACTTTATATTTGATTGACATATTCGTAAATTATTGGTCGAAATAGCAAACGCAAGCGCTTTAAACTTACCAGAGGGTAATGGAGTCATGCGTTTTGAAATAAATAGTTTGGCCGTAAGTATTATTACAGTGTAGAGAACAAAATAATTTACTTACTAAACGACAGTTTCTCCATTAATTTACTTAAACCTATTTGTAAAAGGCATCAATAGTGGCATTTACCAGCTAAGAAGACTAAATACTCGCTGTGGAAAATACAACATAGCGGCAGGAGAGATTATGTTTGGTCTAGAACACTACAATGCAACACCAGAAAGGCGCACAAGCCATTCTTTTATATGAAATGCTTTCTCGAAATGTTTATTGTCTAACAGAGCTATAATTGAAACTCTATGTGGATAGTGTGATTTCAGTTGTACTCTAAAGAAGTCCTTTTCTAAGGTATTACATTTTGTAATTATTTATATTGTAGCACTATATACTTCTCAAATAAAGATTTTTTTAATTGTAAGAAACAAAACAATTAGATAGTCACTGGCGCTAAGATATCATGTATTCATCTAGGTTTATCATGTGGCAGAGTGTATATGCAAGGTCTGATGTTAACAGAAGTGAGGTGCAATGCAGTGGAAAGAGGGCCAAACACAAATATATTTTTCATTGTTTTATTTTGTAATTAATTTTCATTTGAGTGCGTGGCATACAAGATTAAAACATCGTTATACGAATTATTTTGTCATATTAAGAGAGCGTTATATTTACTTAAAGCAACCCCCCTTTCCTGTAGTTGTTTCATGGTCCGCATATTGTTTAGCGTATGAAATCATAACTGATCACAGAAAAATGTCATTACAGACTTTCCAACGACTATTGTCAACTTCAAGCAAATATTGTCAACTTAAATTTTTTCACTTGTGACAAATGTGTTTTGTGTCCATATTTTGCCCTGAGCACACTACACCTTAATGGTCAATAATTATCAAATGAAAGTAGGCAAATAAACTAACGTATTTAAACAACAAACTCTTTATACACTGTGAAGCTAACGTGACAACTATCTAGATACAACTGTTTGTCAAAACTAGCTTATTGTACTGATTGTTCGACAAGAGACACGATCACTGTGAGTTAGAGCTAAAGTATTAATATCGTGAAATTGTTCATAAAAGTTACAATTATGTGAGTCCTAATAGATTAAGTTTGACGTTAACTTATAATATTATCAACGTATAAGAATGTTAAAGCGTCTTACCTCATAAAACCAAAAAGCCACCGCTATATAGCCTATAGTCTCTCAGATATTCCTATAAATAGAAAATAAATGCTTCCTTCTATAACCATAAACTACGTAAAGACAACAAACTAAAATGTGTTACTCATTTTCGCCGTGCTCCTGTTGTGTTTTGCAAGTTAATCGTTTGGATCTCTTAGATCGTACCTAAGTGAACCACTCCTACGCATCCAAGTGTTCCAAATTGATATATGACAATATCTACTTTCGATCACGTGTTACAGGGCGACTTAGACGGATTGCGCGTCATCTCGCCTTCCCAAATTTTCTCCTTCTGCAGCTCGAATCCAAAACATCTATCTATAGCACGGAGTACAGGGGAAAGATGTTTAACTCGATGAATCTGAGCAACTTCTGCTCCCAGACGCGCAAAGACCGGACGTCCGAGTTTGGAGACAGGACGGGCTGTGCCTCTAACATTTACCTCCCCAGCTGCACTTACTACGTCCCAGAATTTTCCACCGTCTCGTCGTTCCTTCCACAGGGGCCTTCGCGGCAGATTACCTACCCTTATTCCACAAATTTGTCTCAAGTGCAACCGGTACGAGATGTTTCCTACGGCCTGGACCCCTCCAGCAAATGGCACCACAGAACCAACTATGCATCTTGCTACTCAGGAGAGGATCTGGTGCACAGGGACTGTCTTCCGCCATCCACCATGACAGAAATGCTCATGAAAAACGAGAGCGTGTACAGCCACCACCACCACCACCCCAGCTCGAACCATCCCTCCACCGGCTTCTACTCGGGTGTGGGGAAGAACAACGTGCTCCCTCAAGGTTTCGATCGTTTTTTTGAAACGGCATATTGTGGCACGGACAATCAGTCAGACCATTGTTTACAAAAGAGCGAGGCGAATAAACTGGAGAGCGCGTCCCAACAGCCCAGCGCCGTTTCTGGGGTAGAGGAGCCGGACAAGGAGCCAGAGGATGAGGAGCAACGTACAAATTCTGTCTCGTGCACCTCTTCGGCTACAAAGGACAGCAACACAGGCAAGATCAGCCACTCGAGTAGGTACCGAAGCTATAAATGGGAAAAGGTTAAGGGGACTAGCCCGGTGTTTTGTCGGTCAGATTTTATGTGGAGTTTTATAAGCATTCAAAGGATTTTATTATAACCTACAAAGCTCGTTCCTCCAACTAAAAGATTTTTTACGATGGGAAAGCGCTTTGAAAAAAGGGGATGTTATACACAGACGTTGCTATCCTAGAGTCTGTGAAATTTTAAGAGCGCGCTATTGTGACAAATGCTAACTTTGATCATGAACTTGCGTTGGGCATTTTAGGGTTTTTTCTCGTTGAGCTGTCGGGAGTAAAAATCAATTGGGCAGAACACTGCTTTTGGCGTCCCGTGAATTTTCTTTAAGCGGCTTGCATGCAAACTAGTTAAGCTTCTGTTAGCTATATAGTCCAAGTCGTGTTGTGATTTTGAGATGGCGTGCATGTATCTATCTATCTATCTATCTATCTATCTATCTATCTATCTATCTATCTATCTATCTATCTATCTATTGATTTTTCT
>JBBJLR010000139.1:3802666-3813524 GCA_037577145.1 Brachypetersius gabonensis | reverse complement strand
TATCTATCTATCTATCTATCTATCTATCTATCTATCTATCTATCTATCTATCTATCTATCTATCTATTGATTTTTCTCAGAGCCTAAATAATGCTTAAGCTACTTTTCCTATTCTACATAACGTTAAAAGCGCTCGAAATGGTCAACTTGTCGATAAAGACTGTT
The DNA here is from genome assembly GCA_037577145.1 of Brachypetersius gabonensis. Taxonomy (NCBI): domain Eukaryota; kingdom Metazoa; phylum Chordata; class Actinopteri; order Characiformes; family Alestidae; genus Brachypetersius; species Brachypetersius gabonensis. Next base: position 3,813,359 of record JBBJLR010000139.1, on the reverse strand, counting down.
ATTTTTATTTGGAGATTTTATTTTTGATTTTAGTATTAGTTGTACTGGAACCTTGTTATCTGGTAATAGGCAACAGCTGACTGCCGATTAGCTACAATAAGGCAGTATTAGAGGCCTACTGCATGATAGTTTATATAGTATAAAACCAATGTATCTTTGTAAAACCAATCCATTTTGCTCATGGAGTAAAATATAGCCCACTTGCTGAAAATTCAGTATCTATTGCGCGGACCTCTTGTTTAATCGATTCTAGCGAATGTGTTTTTCCAAACTTTTTTGCCCCATTTACATGCAAACATAATTTATGTTTCAAGACTAAAACAAAAGCACTTAGATTTGCTTCCTAAAACGTCAGGCTTCGAGTTCATTTTGCATTTGAATTTATATCTGATATCTGTACGCCTTTTCGTGTACTGAATGCACGGCCCGCGGTGTAATAATATAGATTGTGTCGTGTTTTAACATTTTATCGTTGATCAGTAAAGAACTTGTACATTTAAACTGTGCTTATGATGTTTTCTAGGTACCCCTCGTCAGAGGAAGAAGAGATGTCCGTACTCCAAGTTTCAGATTCGTGAATTGGAACGAGAGTTTTTCTTTAACGTTTATATCAACAAAGAGAAAAGGCTGCAGCTTTCCAGAATGCTAAACCTTACTGATAGACAAGTGAAAATATGGTTCCAAAATAGGAGAATGAAAGAAAAGAAACTAAGCAGAGACCGCTTGCAGTATTTTTCTGGGAACCCATTGTTATAAGCCTCGAACTGATCTCAGCAGGCGTAATGTTTTACTTGATATTTCCTATTGGCTAGTCAGGTCAAAACTGGCTCTACCATTCTGAAGCATCTGTAGTGATGAAGCAACTGTCAGCCAACATTAGTGAAAACACTTGTAAAAAATCGTTCTGAGGAAAAGTCAGAGAGAGGGGTGACTTTAGGCCAAAACAGGAGGAAGAAACCAAGTTCAAATTTAATTTACACCAGTTGGAGTCTTTACCAGAGACATTTATCAATATTTCAGAGGTAGCTCAGTCACGAAACAATAAACGTTTGACAACCTCGCTTTTAATTTTTGTAAATATGTAACATAAAAGCAAAACAGTCAGTTTGTATTTGGGGCTGGAGTCGTCATACGTTTTTTTATATTTTTGTCTTCTTAAACTGTGACATGTACAATCAGTAATAATGAATTCCTTGTACAGAGACTATGCAATGTGCATTCTGTAACTGTAAATATAATATTGTGTTTACTTTTCCATAACCTTGCTGCTATTTTCTTTATATTGGCCGAGCAACCTCGCGCTTTAGTCTGTTCGTTTCTTTAAATTATTTGCTTTATGTTATGCTCGGTGTTCTCTTGTCTTGTAGATGGGGAGCGCGAAAGATTACACTTGATATGTGTACGATATATGGTAATACACTTAAAAAAATAAATATAAATAATGTGAAAATATGTGCGAGTGAATCGTGACTTAATGTGTTGCAATTAACATTTCAGAAATGTAAGATGTGCGTGCAACAGTGCTGTGGAAACTGTGCTGACATCACTTGGAAGAACCATTCTCAGCTGGATAATAAAACACACAGGCACACAAACTTCAGTGAACTTTGAAAATAGTATTTATTTAAGCAGAACAGTTAGATCACAGTAAAATGTACATTTTAACCATGCTTTCTGGTTACACTGGAAATATTGTGTATCTTGGTGGACATGTTTGTGCAACATTGAAATTGTATCTCGTGGACGCAGTGGAAAAGGCAGAGGGAAAAGATAACCTCCTTTGGTACCTACTAAATGGGATCGCCGCTCTCAAAGTCTAGACACTGCCATAAAGTCAGAGGCCCTAAATGGTTATTTTCTTTACTTAATTGCACCGCCTGTTCGTGGGGTATAGCGTTCACTTCCGCAGTAAACAGTAAATAAGAAAGTGTGCCATTTAGGACAAAGAAACCTAAAAGAATTCAGAAAAGGAACACGGGTGGACTCCATATACCACTAACTCCTTACGTGCAAATTTTGTCTTTCTCAAATGAGAGTAGCTGAGATACTATGCTGAGTCTCCGCCTTCAGAGGTTCCTGGAGAGGTTCAGTCTATCTCGCCCTCTCTCTTTCTATCTCTCTCTCTCTTTGCAAAAATACACCATTGCATTATTAAAATCATCAACACAATTCTTGATAAATAAATACATTGAAAGACAGCCATTACCACGATATTTTATTCGTTGACAATATTAAATTAAACAAATCCAAACATCTTTTTTCAGCTGTATATACTCTAATACTTTGGTGTACGTGCGAGTGTGTGTATCAGACAGAGAGAGAGAGAGAGAGAGAGAGAGAGCAAGAAGGAGAGAGGGAGCTTATTTCGATATGTGTGCATATATTTGAGTGATCACTTTTGTGGTTTTTAACATATGGCCTTGTGAGGTCTACATATGTGTGCAGTTCACACATGTGCATATTGAGGCGGGAAAAAAATAATTAAAAGTTGTCTTTGAACTTCTATAATGTCAAGGCCTTCACCTTTAACCCATTGCAATAAAGTGGAATCAAGGACCCCCTTTAGTCAGGAAATGTGTGGAACAGAACCGAGAACCAATGAGAACAAGTACGAAAGTGAAGAGGAATGCGTAAGGAACCAAACTTTGACCCTTCCCATTAAACTACACCAGGTACCTTGGCCAGCTTTAGCACGCCCAGTAAATACACTTTATTGTCCCTGTAAAATGTGCTATTATCATGCATGAAATGTGTTATAGCGTCCTGGCGTGTACTTTGCTCGTTTACTTTTTGACGCTTCCCAGTGAACATGGAGCTTTTAAATGTTATTTTTGTGGGTTTTAAGCGCTGTTATTTTAGTACATTTTTGGTAAAATAGAGCGCCAATCAGTCCGCTTACGCCGAAAACTCTGCGTTTACGAGCTCCACTGATTTCATCACATTTGATCTTTTCTTCTTAAATGTATTCAAACCTGAATGCAAAATAACACAGTGGCTTGTATTTGTGTGCATGAGGCAGAGGGAAAGAAAGAAGAAGAGAGATTTGTTAGCTGAGAGCTTCCATTGCTATTGAGCTTTGGCCACATAATGTGTGTGTGTGTGTGTGTGTGAGAGAGAGATAGAGAGAGAGAGAGAGAGAGAGAAAGGGTGGGGGTGAGAGAAATAGGGATAGCTGAAGATAGAGGAGGAAAGGGGTGGGCTCACAGCAAAGGATCAAGGCTAAAAGCCTTCTCTTCTCTTGCCACACCCACCAACCTTGGCCCTGGCTTGGTGACGTCGAGACGTTGTCGACTTCCGTTTTGCTTCGCGCAGTAGTCACGCTGAAGAAGGGGCCCTTGGGGTGTCCGCCTATCAAACCACGGACACAAGGGTCGTCTATGTCTCCTGGAAATCAACGCGTGTATGCGCGCGCGTGTGCACCTCCCCATGAACTGTCAAGAAACCAAAATTTAGTCTGCAGTTTGCGTGAGCGATAAATGTGATCTTTTTAAAAAAACCAAACTCTCCATTTGTTATTGGGGTATTGGGATTACATTTATTTGACAAAGGCCCTCTAAACTAGTTGCAAAACGTAGTTGATTCCATCTAATCGCGTTATTGGACATCACAAAGGAAATGGCGGCGATTCCAGAGAGAACCAAGACCTATGGCTCGGGAACTGAATTCTTATTAGATCAAAACATGAGGATATCGTGTTAAGTCTGACGCCACATATCGACAAAACAAAAAAAAAGTACAATTTATGTTCAGAGATGTTTTTCCACGTTTAACTCTGTGCTAGAATGGTATGCTGCTCAAATCTCTTTGTGTATCTTTGGTTTTGGTACATCAAAAGTCTTTTCAGTTACTGTTACGACTGACCTTGGGTATATACCTACTTCCAACCGTATATATGTGAAAAGCTGTAAATATCCACGCCGGCGGAGTTCAACAGTCATTTGTGTGGTCTTTCACGATATTAAAATGAAATAAAATGCTGATGTGCCCCTCTCTGATGTATAATTGTCTTTAATATGTTATATGCGGCAACCATAAATTTCCATTCAGCACAGTGGGTGGACCCCAATTTGAGGAAGAAAAAGAAAGCTTGTTACATCAAATAAAAATGTATTTCAAAACACAAGAACTACAGAAAAGGCATTTAATTCCACAATAATGTGCGTTTTTATGCAAAAAGTATACACTCTTTCTGGTATGTTCGTATATACAGATGTACATATGTAAATGTACAGATCAATAGAATGTAGCCTTTTTAATAGTTAGATTTTACCAATATTTTGTTAGATGACATTGTTACCGTGGCATGAACAGATAAACAGGTACAAGTTAAAGCAATCGATGTTTTTAATTGATGGATAGATAGATGGATGTGTTTGACATTTTTATTTATTTTACAAGGGTACATTTTTCAGGGATGTTTTATACATATCATGTGGCAACAAACCTTACATGTGCTGTTTGCCGACTCCGGTTTCACAGGTTTTCTGCTTTTTCAACGAACAAAGGAAATAACACAGCACAAAGACAAGCAATTATTTTGTCATACATTGGCTATGCTGGCTACAACCTAGTTGACATAGACGAAAACTCACAGCAGCCACCGTAAAGACAGAACATTTAATTAACGCAATTAAAATAATTTTGTCTCGTGTCTCATCTTCCAGTTAATTTATAATGTCTATTTGCATAGAATAGCGTGTATATGCGTCAGTCTGTTTGAGTAAATTAAGCAAAATTCTCAGTAGTGGACTGCTTAACTTTAATTAGACTTTCACGGCCGTTTTGGTGCACACAGAAGTTCTCCCTACGTCTGAAATACCTTACGAATTATTCAGGTTAGTGAAGAGGCACATGAGTCTCAGATAAGTATAGCATTGCTGATTCCAGACGTGTAACTACATGTGCAAAGTTTAGTACAGAGCAAAAATTAAGAAGAAAAATCAGTCTGTCCCATTTTGCCACCCGTTTTAAGATGCAGTCAAATCATCCCACAAGGGCACTAAAATATTTCAGAGGGGGGAAACTGCTGGTCAGTCTGAATGATAGACAAGAAGAAGAACCAATGAAAAAAATTCACTGTGCCTCCTGAAGTGTCATGGCAGTGGCCTCTCCGGAAAGTCAGAACACCATAAGTAAGACAACGGCGAGCAAACAAGCTCGAGATTCACCCTACAAATATACTCCCGTTTCAAAAGAACGGTTTCTTTGTGAAATCTAGACAACATTCTTGAAACCACTGTTTTTTTATTTCAAGCTGCTGTCTAAGAACTCTAATCGTGTTCTTAATTGTCTCAGTATCAAAGTGCATAATATTTTATGGAACGTCGAACATTTGTAAAATACTTTAATTTTCGTGTTAAAAAGCAACAAAAATTGCAGCAACATCACTGAACAGAAAAACGTGAAGCTCAATATTTTTAATGCCTTAATTTTGCAGTGATTTTGTGGTCTCAAGAAACCACAACACTGTACTGCGTCGTATGTGTTGGGATTTTAAAAACATATTGATGTATAAATGATACAGCCAAGTATCTGTGAGTGTTGTATTGACGTTGTAATTGAATAAGGATTTTCCTCAAGCAGATTAAAAAGTTACGTTTTTTTAAATATTCATTTTATGTCGTTGTGTGTTTTTATGTACAAAATCCATGTTTCCTAAAACTTACAAACATCAAAAAGATGGGAGTACACCAGCCTGACCTTTTGCTTATTTGATTCCAACGCGCCCGGTTTGTAGAGGCCATGTTTCTGGTCTAAAGCATATTGTAAAGAAGATGCAAGCAGAAAACAAATAGAGAACAATTACATTAAATTACATTAACGAATTGTTAAAATGAACGAATTTCTTGTAACTATAAATTCAGTTGTGGATATTAAATTATTTTGTTTAATTGCCTGCAAGACAAGATTAATTTAGTGACACATTTACATTTACATATTTTCACACCCAAATCTAAAGGCCCCATCTCTAAAAATATTCTTGACTTTTAGTTTTACATAGCAAATCTATGATAATATATTTGTTTGATTATTTATGGTCTAATTTGATAGTTACAGGCTGCCAGATTGCCATATTTTCCTTCATGCGAGCAAAACATTGTAACGGTTGCGCTTGCTGTAAAAAAACATTTGAGTATTAGAATAAATGCAGTAACTCTAAAAATGAATAAATAAATACTTCAAAATCGACACCGAAGACAAATAGCCGAAAGAATGACAAATGTCCAGGTTCACATGAACAAACATAATGCGCAATATGATAATGAGAATCTTTTGTGCATAAACTAGACACAGTTTTTTGCGTGCCGTCATTAGAATAAATAAAAGGTTTAAAAGGAATCATTAACGGTGTTCTGCAGATTTATTTACCACATTTACCAAGTCCACAACTTAATTTACCTGCGTTTCGTGCTTTGCCTCCCTGTGCTCGCCCACGCCACGTAACTGATGTCTCTCGCAGTAGGCTGCTCTTTGTTCTCTTTGACCGACGTGTCTTTGCACGACTGCATCAACTAGATGGCGCCATTGCTCCACACCACACAGACCGTGCTTATTAACTTGACCCCGTTGACGTCAGCATCGTCTAGAGCATCAAGGCCACTTCCAAAATCCTATTGGTCTGAAAATCACATGACAAGGGCGCTTTGAATCCATAATTATGTTGGTGGTATTTTTTTTGTCCAAAAGATGTCAGCGTCCTACTGTCCTTACCCTCTTCGACGTAAGCGGGATTGCTTTAAAACATAACAATTACCGTGCCCTCTGGCAAAAATGTCATGTCCGAACAACGTGGCAGCCGGTTCGTTCCTGATGGACTCGCTCGTTGGAGGGACATCTCCGTACAGAGGTGAGGGTTATTCCACGAATTCCGGAATGTATATGCAAACGCCCACAGAATATGGCTGTCAGATGATGAGGAACGTGGGCATCATCGGTGCACCTCACACCAAGCGCGATGAGCAGCCATCTATCGCGCTGCCGGTGAGCAGCTACCACCAGCAGCAGCACGCGCATTACCTGTCGCAGCGGGACGCATGGACAACGGGCTCTAAAACTTACAGGAGCGGACAACCTGTTGCCCAGCCTCTACACCCTTGTTCTTTTCCAGTCACTCATGTCAAGGAAGAGGCTCTGCCCTGTCTGTACCAGCCTGACATCGACAACGCCAAGGAATCTGCGGAAGAGCTGTCTACAACTTACATCCGCTTGGGGGACAATGGCAGCCATACGGATCAAAGTGGCGTCTCCGCCTCCGATTATTTCAGAGGAAACCAGGTGTATGTGAATGAGCGGGGACAGCAGGGAGACGGCTTTGGCTCGGACTTTAACCCGCTGCCCAGAATAACGACGCCCATAGAGGCACAGGCTGATGATGACTTTGGCAAAAACAGCAAATCAAAGCAGGACGCAGCGGGCGAGGAAACCAACACAGAGGAACAGGGCACAGATAACAGGCAGCTTAGGAAGGAAGAGAGTGGGCCGAGGACGGACAGCTGTTCAGACGATTCTGAGAGCGAATTGAAAGGTGACTCAACTAACACAGTTTTGCTGGTGTGTGTGTATGTTTGTATGTGTGAAAGTGCATACAGATACGAATATCTCTCCCTGGAGACACATTTATACACATATACACTCATATAAACATACTCTTCATATACGTGTTTGTGAGTTAATGTGTGTTTAAACGTGTATGTATTTATATGTATTGAGGTAGATAGATAGAAAGATAGGTAGAATAGAACATATGTAATATAGCTACAGTACTCAGTATATTTTAGCCTAACTTTACCTTGAACTTAACCTCTGCAGTTTTTCCTTTAAAAATTACTTTTGTTAAAACTAGATCAACCTTTAGCTAATCATTACAAAGCATATTAACCTTTTTAATTGAGGGCTGTGCTGTATAGCCAAAATAAACAATTTAAACACACATACATACTCACACTCACAAACACACAAAAATACACATTGTCTGCAAACCTGAATCAAAACCATCGCAGCGGTACCAGTTATTTGATCATATTATATATCATTTACAGGCTCGGATGTGTGCATTTTTGTATAAACACAAGTATAACAACCCTCGAATGCCCTCTCCGAATCAGTGTTTACGATGGCAACTGCTTTTAAAGTGGCCACACAAAGACACAAATGCTGAGGGGCACTTAGCATCGAAATAAACAGGATCACACAAGCACGCACGCAAACGCGCACACTTTCTCTCTCTCACACACACACACACAATACAGAAACCTTACTTTAATGTTGATTAAATGGTTACGTAATTTCATGCGCCACAGTGGGTAGTTGTACAGATACAATTTTACGCACAATCGTTTTATGTTTAAGGAAGTAAAATGTAACGGACCCCGGGGCAAAATGTGTTTCCCTTCATGTTGTAGTAATAAAGAGGTGTTCCCAGCAGCGTCACAACTGCCCATGGTTACTATTGACTTTTCTTAACATAGTATAATTAGTTTTCTTGTATTGGTAATTTTATCATATTTAATTGTGGCTTTTGCGTCTACTGTGTTTTAAGTCTATATAATCAAGTCTATAAATTAACCCTGGAACTAAAATAATTGTATATTTAACATAACGACATCTAGACGCATTTACAAATATTAGCATACTTGCTTTATTTTTCACTTTCATAAATGGTCCATCTGACTGTACGAACGGTGATTTAGTGTTTATTTACTGACCTCAATTTCTCTGTTCGGTGCCGAGATAATAAAATAAATAAGTAGGGGGAAAGTTGCTGAAGCATTTGAAGTGACTGTAGTGAAAAATGTGGATTAAACATTTATATTTCAATATTTCTCTAAAAATGAACAGTAGTATTTTTGGCTTGATGATAAATGAAATACCATTCTATTTCTGCTGTCTTAAATCGCGAAAACGAAAACATTTTAGAACGGAATTCCACGACGCATATCGACAAAAACTTTCCTTTAATCCCGCTAAAATAAGCACTTCTTCGTTTCATTGTATACATTGCATTTTTGGCACCGTGATTTCGAATAAAAAGTAGCATCGTCTTTCCATTAAAATTTCAGGTACCGGTAGTAAAGATCAGCCGTGGCTCTAAAGAAGATTCACACCAATTACCAAAATGGAGGAGAGAATATTTATTTGTTTAGAAAGGAGAGGTGATGTATTAAAATAGAATGTTGTACTGTAGTTTGGCGCCAATTCCTTTTTAAAGCTTTCTAGTACGCAACATTTTGTAATATATAACAAAAACATAGTCAGGGTTTGTTTGAAAATTGTAATTCTAGCTCCTGTGCAGTCTTTAAGGCAACTGTATACGTCACTCTGAACTTTTCCTTTACTTTGTTGCTGCAGATGAAGTAAAGTTGGAAAACACGACTGGGAACTGGCTTAAAGCTAAAAGTGGACGCAAGAAGAGATGTCCCTACACAAAGCACCAGACACTTGAGTTGGAGAAGGAATTCTTGTTCAACATGTACTTGACTCGAGAGCGCCGTCTGGAGATCAGCAAGAGTATCAACCTCACAGACAGACAGGTCAAGATCTGGTTTCAAAACAGGAGGATGAAGCTGAAGAAGCTAAACAGGGAAAGTCGAGTCCGGGAGCTTTCTGGCTATAACTTCAATTGAAGGCAGAACAAACAAATAAACAACGACAAAAGCAACACACCCACGCACATACCTCTAAAATGGTTTCTTCTGCACACTGAAAATGGCGCTTTGTACTTTCATGATGCAAATGTGTTGGTGGGTTGTGCGCGAAAAAAGGTTGTAGAGCACAATTTCTGTCTGTCAGTTCACATGGCAAGAATTGTGTTGCTGTAACACATTTAACCCATGTGCATATTTGAATCATGTAAATTCAAAGCACAGTTTTCAGTTGAGTATTTATACGTGTCTATTTGCCTTTCTCTCTCCCACCCTCCCTCACTTACGTACACACATGGTCCATCACAACATGGGAACTTGAAAACCACCCTGGCCTTTGACATTGATTGGAAAGGTATAAAGGCTTTAAGACAGTTTTCACTTTGGTTTTCAGCATCTCAGTATATACGCCAATATAAACAACGCCTTTGTAATATTGTATATACCATTGGCGCATTAAAAGGGGTTTTAGGCGCAAATGTTAGTTGACAGGTGTGTCTTGCTAAAAGCAGAAGCTTTACTGTTAGCCTCCCAAACATGAGTCTACCTGATGTCTTAGATTAGCGTGTTTGTCGTGAGCCTTCGATAGGGCATACATGTATTTCTGCATGCATTATTGCTGTTTTTGTCCATTTGATTTTTAATCCGGGAGCTAAATAAAAAGGGGGCTTGGGAAATCTAATGTGCTGGTATCTCCTTCCCCTTTGGACATCCTCCTTTGCATTTTGCAGAGAAAGAGAAATAGTGGTAACGGCAAAAAGAGGGAGAGAGTGTGAGAAAGCAAGAGAGAGAGAGAGAGAGAGAGAGAGAGAGAGAGAGAGAGAGAATGAGTGCCTGTATGAGAGTGAAAGAGAGAGATTGTAGCACTTCCAATGAGAGTGGGAGACCCATAACGTTGATTTAAATATTATCCAGGTGACCACAGTAAGTCAAGGTCATAAAATTGTAATGTCATGACGGTCCTGGAAAAGCGCTGGGGGTGGATTTTATGATCTGCAAATATAATGTGCTGGTGCAGTAAAGATGCATTAAAAGCAGAGTGGAGGAGGGCT
>JBBJLR010000139.1:3744565-3773584 GCA_037577145.1 Brachypetersius gabonensis | reverse complement strand
GAGAGAGAGAGAGAGAGAGAGAGAGAGAGAGAGAGAGAGAGAGAGAGAGAGAGAGAGAGAGAGAGAGAGAGTTTTCCTTAAACATTATCAACTGAAACCAGTGGGATATGAAGCTACAAGCTACGTTTTCCCCTGTACACAGCGCTCTCAATTGGTGGAGAGTGGTCAGGTGACGTTGTCATATTGTCCTTCCTTGAGCCAAGCCTTGGCTATAACACTTGGTTTGCGCGTCTTAACCGGAGACTAGAAATTAATATTATTGAAATCCGGCTTGAACTTCATTTGAAAGCAACTTTGGAAGACAGGAAGAAGACTCGTGGTGTGTGTGTGCGTGCATGGGCGAGGGTCACACACACACTTATACAGGCAGTGAAGGAGCGTGAGAGAGCCTGAAAAGGGGGAAATAAAGAGGGAAGGGAGAGTTGATGAGAGGGCTATAGGGAAAAAGGCATGAATTCGTATTTCGCGAACCCGTCGCTATCTTGCCATTTATCCGGTGGCCAAGAGGTTTTGCCTAACATGCCACTGAACACGACCACCTATGATCCAGTCAGACATTTCTCCTCTTATGGCTCCACGGTGACCCAGAACCGGATTTATGCGTCCCCTTTCTACTCTCCACAAGACAACGTTGTGTTTGGGTCAAGCCGGGGACCGTACGAGTACGGATCTAACGTGTTCCTCCAAGACAAGGACATGCTCCCCAGTTGTAGACAAACGAGCATGGGACTCAATGCGCAGAGCCACGTCGCTCAGGACTACAACCTGGAACAAGCTCGTGGCGGGACGCAAGAACAAAAAGGGAACATCCAGATTTACCCGTGGATGCAGCGCATGAACTCGCACAGCGGTGAGTTTACACTGCATGCGCTTTTGGGGATATACCCTGGTGGAAACTGTTTGCTTTTACGATATGTCCTAGCAACCGAGCAGCTACATTTTATGGCCCCATAAACCACTGCTAAATCGTCAGACTATAAAAGGGCCCGTTTTCCAAAGAGGGGAATCCCATTTGGCAAAATCTCTCTCTAAACTCAAGCTTCAAAAGAATTTTTAAAACTGTGAGCCATGCGTGAAATACTGCAACATTTGTTTTTGCTATGTGATTTATAAAAAGACCTGTTACGGAAAATTATAGAAACGTTTTAAATAATTAAATAACATGGAAGTGATGGACAATAATTTATCATACATTCAAACCCATATATTCTAACTATGTTTTATTGTCAATTGTTCATGAGAGAAATTAGACCATTGGATCAACTGCAGATTTCAAACAGTACTGTAATTTTCTCTGCAGTTGTTTCATTTGTATGATACCTGCCAGGCTTCTAACTTTATCGTGTGACACATGGCAGATTACTAACTTTTCATATTTGTTATCTGTAATTCATCTGTTTCATTCAGTTCATGTTCTTTCTCGATATTTTTTTCCATGTTTTTTTCCATAATCAGGAGTTGGGTACGGGTCAGACAGAAGGAGAGGTCGACAGATTTACTCCCGATACCAGACCCTGGAGCTGGAAAAGGAATTCCACTTCAATCGCTATTTGACCAGACGCAGAAGGATTGAGATTGCCAACGCTCTTTGCTTAACAGAACGCCAGATCAAAATCTGGTTCCAGAACCGCCGCATGAAATGGAAGAAAGAGACCAACCTAACTTCGACTGTAACGGGAACAGAATCGGGTGCTCCTCAGGAGACTGAGAAACAAAGTATTCAAGAGAAGACAGAAGAAGTTAAAAAGAATGACTAATACTTCGATTTTTTTTAATCGTAAACGCCTATTAAACTGCAACGTAACTACCTAAACTTACAGAAATGCAATTGTAAATGCATGGACTGTATATTCTGCTATACCATACACTTCTTCCCACAGCTACCACACTAATACTCTTGTGGACAGATAGTTAGAGAAAGAGAGAGAGAGAGAGAGAGAGAGAGAGAGAGAGAGAGAGAGAGAGAGAGAGAGAGAGAGAGAGAGAAAGAGAAAGAGGGGGAGATCATATACAGCGTTATGCAAAGTCTTTATATTGGGAATGTTTGCCTTTTTGGCAGTGTGGAATAAAAATGTTATTTGTTTGGTAGTCTGTCCTAGTATTATCGTGTTTCTATAGGCTTGTAAACAGTTATTCCATTAAACAAAGTGTACGCTAGTTGGATCAGTGGGTTATGCTTTTTTCTCACTGGTGGAATTACCAAAATCAGTAACATCAGCGTTTGAAATGTGAAGAAAAATGTAGTCTATGCACATATTGTGTTGTTTTATTCTCATGCATATTTACGAAGGTACCAGCATTGGCGGAACGAACCTTACTACCTAAACTCTTATTACTTTTCTGCGTTCATTTGATTTTCTGCTTTCATTTCATTTATCCCGCCAGTGCATACATGTGCGAAGCGCCGCTGTACTGGCTAAATATGTACTGTTCAGTGAATTTAATAATAAAAAACAAAACATGCTCTTTTAGCCATGCTTATATGTTGTCTTCGAAGGAATAAAAGCAGCTATGGTAATAAAAACATATCTTGGTTCGCAATAAGTCTATTGTTTTGTCACAAAAATGTGTATTATTTAATAAAATGTTCTAAAGGCAAAAATTGTGTGGTCTATTTTATAATAATCTCACATTGTATACGTACGTTACATTTAATCAGCAACATCACAAACTGTACAATACAATTTAGTGACTGCTCTGAATACATAGCTTAATTAAAACGTATCCGTGCCCTTCAAAAAATACACGTTAAATGAGGGGTTTGTTGTTCTCACATCAAGGTATTCCTTTAGTCATAGAGAAACTGTTTTATATGTTTAGCCTGTGTCAGTGAAATATAAGATAACAAGATTACGGTTTATTTGGGTGGGTAACGTTGGGCAGTCGTGTATTACCTAAAGGAATATTTTGTTTAATAAATGAATCAGGCCTGCTTTAAAGTCACCACAATAGAAGTGATATTTGGTTAACAGTTTTACCAATGCCCAATTTGTGATAATCTATTAAGGTGAACAACTGATACATTACACTAATGGCTATCCAAGCTTACAAGAAGCACACATCAAGTTGCCGTCCTTAAAAGAACATTCATAAAATGTAACTGGGATGGAGAACAAACTACAAATACAACTGAATTTTCAATAGAAAGCATTAGATTGACCTATGTCATAACGAAAATACACGAAAGGAATGATTTGTGTGCGTGAGTGCGTGTGTGCGTGCGTGTGTATGATGTTGTGTCAGCTTTGCCCACTATCAGACACCAGATGACGCTCTTGTCTAACTGTCTCGCCCCTTTTGCCAAGACCCCTAGATGGTCTCTATACCACGAATTTATCGGACACATTCCCCCAATCCATCAATAACCTTCTGGGGATCAAGCCAATTTATGACTGGCCAACATTTGCACGTGATTCTGTTTAAACTTCCCATATTTGGGCATTACACGTTGCACCCAGAAAAAACGCTAATGCTATCCCCCACCTATAAATCCTGCTCTTTTTTAGAACAAACCCCCCTCAACTCCTAAAAAGAGACACACCAAAACCAATAAACAGTATACACACAAACAAACAATCTATGTATGCTTTATGTTCATTTTCATTCTGACGTGACTCCGCGTTTCTGGTGGTCGGGTCCTTCTTGTGTTTTTGTAGGCTGTTTTGTTTCGGGAGTATGAGCTCGTACGTGGGGAACTCTTTTTGTAAGCCAACGCACGACGCGTCCTCCTTCACCATGCACACTTTTGGCAACTATGGGTCTCTCTCAGAGTTCCACCAGTCCAATTATGCTTACGGTGGTCTCGATCTCAGTGGAGCTCTTGCCTCTCAAGTGTCCTCCAACTCCCCGAAAAGGGAGGCGATGAGCACACACGACCGTGCCAGGATCAACGCACCACCACCACTACATCGGCAGTCCTGTGCAGCGGCGGGCTCCCCAAGACCCGTTAGCCCACACGGGTACAACCTGCTCGATCACGGATTGTTGAATCAAAAAGCCGATGAGATTATGGAAGTTACGGAGAAACCCAACGGGAAACGACAGGCTGGAGACGTGAAGGTGGAGACCACGTCAGCGACAAAACAACAAACTAATTCGACTGAGCGACAGACCCAGTCGCAACCGCAGATATATCCGTGGATGACCAAGCTGCACATTAGCCACGGTAAAGTTACATTTAATGTCTTTTTAAAGAGAGCAAAACTACACGTCTCTCGTTCCCGTCATCACATCTCCTTCCTCTCCATGTCTCTGTCCCTCCATACTTTTTCCTCTTGAGTTTTATAGGCCAAAAGCAGGAAATAATAAAACTCTCGGTCATAAATTTTATGACAAAGGCATCCATTGCTCGTAAACCTGTCCCGTTACTGTGAAGTGATGATCTGCGGTCAAATTTACTGCGATATAATTGGATAAGTGAAACAAAAATAGAAAACGAAGCAATGCATATTTAAATATTAGCATGGGCCTTTCATATCTTTCTAAGAAATTATATAGCGTTGCATTCAAGTTTAAATGGAAACAAGCGCTTCATGCACTACAACGCGAGAGAAAACGACACAGATTCAACCTCAAAGATAAAGAATGTTCGTCTGTAATATTTTTTATTATGTGGCCCCACTGGTTAGCAACTGTAATAACTCCAGTATGTTGCAGACTAACTGCTGGAGAGCATGTAGTCACAAGGCTGCTCTAAAAGTGACACTTCCAAAAGGATGCAGGGCTGCTAACATAGCAGCAATTTGTTTAATACAGAGTGTTTAAACTACGAAACGGGTCTTCCGGTCCATTTTTGCAAGCTCCAGAACATGCAATATTATTTACTATTCACTGCGAACTTCGTCAGACTAATATTTTTGTATGTAATTCATTTATTGTTTATTTCATCGTGGTTAGAGCCATCATGCTTTGATGATGTGCTAGAAGAATTCACCATGGCATTGATGAAAATATGCATGTGAAAGAACATCGCTAATGCTTGACCTTTTCGTGGCTATAACCAATATCTTTCTGATGACACCCTAGAATCTGACGGTAAAAGATCACGAACCAGTTACACCCGCTACCAGACTCTGGAGTTGGAGAAAGAGTTCCACTTCAACCGATACCTCACACGGCGAAGGCGAATCGAGATTGCCAATAACCTTTGCCTAAACGAGAGGCAAATTAAAATCTGGTTCCAGAACCGTCGCATGAAGTGGAAGAAGGACTCAAAGCTGAAAGTTAAAGGTGCTCTCTAAGTTTGATGATATGGTGGGATATCGCATGGCAACCTGCACACAAGATTAAAATCCAACTTAAGTTCATTAAATGTCACGATTTCATGTATTTTAAAACAAGACCATTATATTCCCCATGTGTTTGTAAATTGTCGTTATGTAATATGTATTGTCTCACTACTTGTTCAGCTCCTGAGACTGAGAAAGAGGAGGAGCTTACTCGAGACACACCCACTCCTATTTATTTTAAAGTGTACGTTTAACAAAACAGTTGTTGGTGGAAATGTAATTACATTGGTTTGACACATAGTCTATTGTTTATGGATGAAATGAAATATTTTGTTTTAAATGTTTGTAAATATGCGTCACTTGTGCATTGAATATTAATTCATTTGCATTCTGTATTTTAATTTTGTATTTCTGATGAAACATGTCTGTATTGTACGTGAACGCATCTACAATAACAGGAGCACAGTAACGAACTGCACGCAACACAAATAACTGGGCAAATGTTTGTCTTATTACTCACTGTATGTTGCACTAGCACACTAACTTTTTGTGTTTTATTGTGATTTTAATTTTGCCGTCCTAAATGATTAGTATGAAATTTTAGAAGATATTACCAGTTAAGAAGGGGGCAGATTGTAATAACAGCGGCACGTTCATGGATTACTCGCCCTGCCTAATGTAACATAAACCACTCTCTATGGAATTTCTCATTAAGTAATTCACAAATGGGACATTATGTCAGTCTGTGTATCTATCCATTTATTCGAGGCGAAATGTGTCCAATGACTAAATGCTTCTGGTTTAAGTTATGTATATAAACGAAATTACTTGGTGAGGCCCGATGAATAAAATAAACGTATGACTGGATAGTCTTCTAATCTCCACATGTTGTAACATGTAAACTAATATTCCAGAAAAAGAGTAGCTAGTCCCTTTCAAATTTTGCAAAGGAGGTAATTAAATACACCTCCTTCATATTTAGAGAAACACCCTTAAGAATAATGGCAGATGCTTTTTATCTGACATTGAAACTTTAGGTTACATTAATTTTCCTTAAAAATTTAAGCGCACTGCAGAGTCTTACATCTCACTTTCAAACGCAGGTTCCATAAAGATTCGATCATTGAAACCACTGTGTATGTCTCGTGCTTGATGGTATAGGTCATTTGGCTGTATTCCTCGTTGTTCTGTACAAAACAAAACGCAGGCCTTTACTTTCTATCACTTCTATCACTGTTTACTATCACTGAATTTCAAACATTACCTGTTTTTATACTCATGAGTCATAGGCTGTTGCTACTATGAGTTAAATACTTGGCACCACATTCTGTTTAAAGTAAATGCTTTCTAAAGCAGAGGGGCAGACTGTTTGTTCACGAAATAATGAAGCACGATGGTGCTTTCCCCGGTCATATCCCTTGGGCCAATTATTTACAGTAGCCCTCAGACAGAGGCGCATAAAACTTTATGACCCCAATAAAGTTTTACTGCGTTTCCTCACACCTCTCAAACACTGACAACTGTTTCCTTTTCAACAGACCAGCGGAAGTTTACACGCACGTTTTAAAGAGCAGACTCCGCAAAACGAAAAGTACAAATCACGCACAGATTAAAAAATCTTTAAACGTGTTGCGTCACTAACAAAAAAATTTTGCTTAACAAATATTTTTTGCGTTCACTTTACCTTTGCTGTATCTGAACTGGATTACTTTGTGTTTTATTTTTCCCTTTTTTGTGAAAATCTTACATTAAGATGAACAGATGCATTACGTAATAGATCATAGTAGGCCTTGTTCGTCATCCAGGGTTGAGAGAACGGTGGATTCATCATTATAATAAAAACGTCTGTATGTTTTTCTTTTTACTTAAACTTGTACTATGATATAAACATACACTTTAATTATATTTCTCGTACTTTTACTTTATCCACCTAAATCTGTCAATTGCGTTGCCTAAGTCTGAAATTTAATCACCTTTGAAACAAAAACCAAATAATTCCCCTTAAAAATGGCATTTAAACATTTCACAGTGAATATACAGTAAATATTTTGTTGCTCTTACTTACCTACACTGGAGTTTCACAGAATTTCCATGTCACTTTGAATTTCAACACTCGCTAGCTCGCCTATTTCATACACTTTCGGCGGAACTGTGGCTACTAAATTGCTTTTTAAAGCAAGCCCTCGTTTTTAGCTTTCTTGCCACGTATTTTGAAGTTTTGAGGGTTATTTATGCCAATTGCCTTAAGCTGGACCTGCGAGTGGTTCAGGGAGAGCACGTGGGATCATTAGAGTGGGTTTTATGGCCTGGAAGACCTGACAAACCCTCAATATATTTACATCATATATAATCTTAACTGTCCGGAATCGCAGCTGTTGGCTTGCCTTATCTTTGAGAGTACGGCTTTAAAGCGGTTATACTGTGGCAGGCTCGCGCCAGCCTGTTCGCCCGGTAAAGTTAGACTCTGGCAAATGGATCCCAGGCGGTCGCAGTAAGTTAATAACCTTGTTTCTCCCTTTTTAAATTAAATATGTACTTTCCTTTGCAACACTCCCGGGAATTAATCAGGTACGTAATTCAATAGTTCTCTGAAAAATTGTTTCAAGGAGCGCGTAATGCGTTCTTCCTCTCTTCTTCTATTCTAACTCTTTTTTATACTTAGATAGCCCTGGTGAAAGTATTGAAATGAGGGTTTCTTAGACTGGAACGATTTTTCATAATGAGGACATTGGTGTGGTGCGTTGCATTTAAATATCTGCGATTTTCTTCTGACAATTATATTTGGTCCATTCTTCAAAAGAAATAATCTTTTCCCGGCTTAGACCGCGCTATCGCACAGAATTAATACAATGTGTGTGTGTTTGTGTGTGTGTGTGTGTGTGTGTGTGTGTGTGTGTGTGTGTGTGTTTTGCATCCTAGTACTGTGAAGTGTTCAGGCTAAGTCATACTCTCTATTTGTTGTGGAGAATCTGGTGAAGCCGAGGGCGTTTAAGTGATCTTGTACGGGGTTGCAGATGAAAGCAAAAACCGCAGCACATAGATCTTTAGATGAGACGTTATGGGAGGTCATGTGCAGGGCAGAGCTGCAATGCTGTGCACTGGGGTCATGTATAGGGCAGTGCGGACAACAATGCACAGCAACATGCTTAAACAAACAAATCTAAAAACACATCTCGCAATCCTTCATTACTCCTTCTGTGTTTAATAACCATGTTTGTGTTGTATTTGGTTTTTAAATACATTAGCCGTATTCCTCAGACTGGCTTTTTATAAAGAACAAAAAATACAGCCACTGTTATTTGTTGGTTTTACTCACGATATTCTGTGGTTTTTCATTTGACAGACGAGACCCCGCTTGTCCATTATAAACAGAGTATGAAAAGTTTAAGCCATCACTTTCTTTATGATGTTATATTTGGACTAAAAACTTGCGGCCTTTCACTCTGTCAGCCATTTCTCTTTAAGCCTAGCCTGCCCGAGACCATGCTGAACGCTTCTTTTTTTCACATCATCGACATTATATTAAACTGCATTTTTAAACACATTTACTTGATGGACACCCAGTGTAGTTGAAGTTATATTTCACCTGTGTAATCTTAGCTAATTCATGGAGTAAGGTGGCAAACACATTTCATTTCAGAAATTTGAATAAATTGGTTATGTTAGACAATTCCACGTTTTTGAAAATGAGCTAATCAGTCAGTTTCATGCCACAATATTGGTTAATGTAATTCAAATGTCAAACATTTGCTTTCAAAGAAAGAAATTGTTCACCTGTTTTTTCGTAACAAATGTTCTTGTATTCAGCTACAATCTTTATATATTACTAAATGTTAGAAATCATATTGTCATGTCCCTGTCTCATGCATAATTATATAAGCCACTCTGTCTCTGTGATTGGCCTGCTTCAAAAATCCTGATCTTGCACAATATATGCCATGCAGGCATATCCAAGGACAAGGAATCTGTGTCCAGTACAGTTTAGTAGCTCTCCTCCTCAGAAACACCCACCAAGCCTGGCAATTAAAAGGTGAGACGAACCAGTTGTGTTTGAACACGGAAATCACCAAACAGTGCTGGACACCAGTCTTCCAGCATAGAGAAATATAAAACGTAAATCAACATTACATCTATGTTGTAGCTCTTTTGGAAACCATTTTTGTAAACGGGATGTGAAAGAATTTACAGTTTCTTCTTACACTCAATCTGAGAACAATTTTGAAATCGTTTTTTACTTCATGTAGTTGCTTTAAATGTAGAAAAAGCAATCTATCATTAGACTATGGTTATCCATGTTATTGTTAAACCTGAATACGTTTAAGTTCAAACATAAAGTGGTTCCCACTCTGATATAAATAACGGTGATAAATAAGGAAATATTAGTGAAAATGTTGATGTAACAGTTCAGTGAATGTTTATATGTGTAGAGACAAATCTATTTTTATTATTATTGTTGTTGATGTTTTTGTTGTTGTTGTTCAGTTATTTGAATGGTTTAAATGTGTTACGCATACACTAAAAAGGTGTATTATGGAAATAAGAACCATTCAGAACCAGTTTTGTAACATGAAGTTTTCTAAAGTTTAATTAAATGTTCAGATGTTTTTTGATAGAACCCCATCTTTGTTTAGAAACTTTTAAGGTAATATTTCCCGGTAATTATTCATATTTGGCTATTGTAATACTGCTTTACCTGTGTTTGATTTTACATGCAAAATGATCACAGTTTACTTGATGGACACCCAGTGTAGCTGAAGTTATATTTCACCTTTGTAATCTTGGATAATCCATGGAGTAAGGTAGCAATTTCATGCATCAGAACAGTGTTAAGATGGAAGTGCAAAACTGCAGCTTTCCCATTCTATTTTATTATAATTTTCTTCTATCCAATCCCATATTCACTGGCTGCCTCTCCCTCTGTGTCTTTAAAGAAATACCACATCTTAGAAGCCTGCAGAACTTCTGCCAATTCTTATGGTTGTAAATACCATTGCATTGTAAATACTGTGGCAAGTCAAAGGGCTTTAGTGCCCTAAAGGAGAAATTTGTGAAGTTTCTCAGAGGCAGAACTACTGAGGGGGTAGTGGGATCAGGATATGATGACAATGGGAGTAAAGACACTTTTCTGACAGTTCACAAAAGTTTGTTTTGCTTATTTAGAGAATGCCATTATCTTTGCATACTATAACCACAGGGCATGTTATTATACTGTTTTAAAACTAATATGCTATTTTTTTTGTGTGTGTGTGTGTGTGTGTGTGCAAAGACAGGAACATTTTGTGATGAATAGAAATGACCAAAATGCCTTTATTTTAAAATCAGAAAAGGCAAAAAATCTTTTTTTGTGTTCCACCCCTTTCCCTCTCTATTACAATCGCTATTTCAGAAACACAAAAACCCATTTTGGAGCCTTGAAAGGTACAGGAGAGAGTTTTGACATCAGCTGATTGTCATCAGCCCTGGTGGTAAAATACAGGTCAGAATCAAGGAGAAAATGGTGGAACAAAGCTAGGTGAAGGGTACATTTGGCTGTGATGTGGTGGGTTGCAGATATTTTCTCTTGAAAACACTGGTTGTTTAAAGAAATTGGTCTGGCTACTGCTACGTCAGAGAGTGTGGTGACTGCATAACAGCTGATGATTTGAAAGTGTTCCTTAATTGCAGATAAGGTGTTTTCTTATCATCAGCTTCATTTAAACCCTCTAAGCTTGGAGATCTGTACAACATTTTTCATTCTGTAAAACATTCAGTTCACATTAATTGAAGGCTGTTAAGTTTGGCACACTTTAAAACAAAACCAAAGAAGGTGTTGTACACCTAAAATAAAAGGAGATGAAGATGAAGAGATGTGTGAAGATCGTATTAGTATATTATTGGTAACACAGAAATAAGAATTGAGAAATAAAAATATTCTATTATTACAGAAATTATGTTCCATCGTGGTTTCTCATTCACATGTTCCATCGCTGTTTCTGACTAAACTAGAGAGGACATAACTGAATGACCATGACTCTACTCTTACATTTAGGTCTGCAATCTTTATGTGAAGATGAAAAAAAATAAAAACAATAGCCAATAGGGGGTGCTGTTTTATATCCCTCTGTTTGTCCTCTTGCATTCAAGGTCAGCACGTTGTTCTCCTTTTTCCGGTTTTAAGGAGAACTAACCTTTATTACATTATTTATATTATGCTAGGTCCACCACATATTTAGAAGATAATAGAAAAGCACTAAGGGTATTTAGACTTGGCATGCTAGAGAAGAGTTAAAATGGTAGGATTACCTCCTACTTTCTGTTCATAAATAATGTTCCTGTTTAGACAGGTGCATGCAGGTCCCAACAAGTAAATGGTAATTAACATAGCATTCTAATATTTAGAAAGCCCAAACATATACTTTTTATTTGGTTCATGGAAGAGTTAGCAATTGGGATTTGATTCCATTGTAGTAGCTCATGCTTTTGTACGCAATACATTACCACATTACTGTGGCTTATCGCTTGAACGGCCTGAATTAAATGCTTTGCTTATTAAGAATTTGTGGTATGCAGTCCTTATCTCTTTTAGAAAAACATGCTTACAAATGTACAGAAGTCAAGTCAAGCTTAGTCATGTATGTCATTGCTCAAAATTAATTAATTAATTGATTGATTTGCTGGGGGACACGTTTTGGATTTTCTGTCACTGCTAGAAATAAAGAAATCTATCAAGGAAATCATTCTTAAAATAACCTGGGCTAATTGCATAACATTGTCCTAGTTAAGATGACCATGCCTTAGGACAGTTCACTGAAGTCACCCCCAGTAACAAAAGCAGAGAGTGTGAGAGAAAGTTCTTTCTGTGTATAAAAATCACACTGAATTGCTGCAGCAAATCCAAAACAGACAAATCACTGCTGAAACCTGAAAATTAATTTAAAATGTCTATTAAGATTATTTTGTTCTGTGTGTAATTATGCTTGGTTAAAAGCTTGCTGACTTAAATGCTTGCTGGCTTAAATACTTGCTGACTTAATATTAGCATTTACCCACACTAGAAATCAAGAAAATGTTCATTTTTGACTGATTCATTTTTAACTGATTGCTACTCCTTTCTGCCTCCTTTCCACTTTGCAGAAAAGAAAAGGATAAAAGTAGGCAAAGAGGCCAGAAGATTGTACTATACTGGTAAGTCTTGGTTCTTGCTCTTCTGACCCTTCTAAACTTACATGTCCCTCCTTGTCTCGTTAAGGAGCAAACACAGAGGGCAGTGTTCCTTGAGAAAGGCTCACAAGGGCGCTTAAAGACCACCCATAGCCTATTAATAATCGCTGAAAAGTAGCGTGTTATAATGCAAGTGTATGCTTTTCATTTCCAACTGCTGTTGTAAACAAGCCTTTAATATACCCCATTAATATGTACCTGACCAAAGACTGTATATCCTCGTTTCCATACGAAACCGAAAATGTAATTCTTTTCACGTGTTTCAGGTTTAGAGATTTTTAATCAATTAAAATATGTGCTGAAAATAGGCCAAAATGTATTAAACCACCAAACTCTTTATTTCGAAATCAATGCCCCAATCAATAAATTCCAATGACATATAATGTATAATGTGTGTGTGTGTGTATATTTATATTATATTATTATAATAATATTATATTTAATTGCGCCCAAACAATCTGATAATGAAAATACTGTGTAAAATATTTACAGAATATATTACAGTACTCGAAATGTCTTTTAAGATAAAACACTAAAAAGCTACATTATCTTAACTAGAAGTATGTGTTAAAAGTGTCTCAGTATTTTCTGAATTTTGAAATTTACTGATTATTTGGTGGTGTTATGTGTCATTTATGGCAGTGTAGGTTGTATTTCAGTTCTTAGGCAAACTCTTAAGGAAAGAAAACGAAAGTTTTAAAACTGTGGATACAAAAATTCCAGGCACTTGAAAGTTCCTGTAATTTATCGGCATATTTGTCATGCCCTTGAAAGACACTAGACTATGTTTCATTTCTGAGTTCTGATTAGTATTATTATTATTATTATTATTATTATTGTTGTTGTTATTATTGCTATTATTATTATTTTTTTTTATTATTATTTTTATTGTTATTATTATTATAAAACATGGGGGGTGCCCGATTACTAATTCAAACTGAAAATAAAAAGGGCGTAGACAGGTCTGTCTGTCTATCCACCTTGCTATTTATCATTTAGGTGTGTTACCAAAAAAAATCACTAGTGTACAAATGAAAGATCAAGCGAGTTCACCCGCGGGGCTCGTTTTTTCCCCAACTCTCTACATTATAACTAGTTATTGAGCTTGGTGCTGGATCTGAGGCCATTTGTGTGCAGAAGAAATTTATCGCTGTTCGCTCATCAATAACAGCCTGGCAGTGAACTATTGGAACGAGTCAAACGCGAGAGGTGAATTGGGGGTCAGGCTGTCTAAATAATATTAAAATGCGTCCGCAACACAGGAGCTGGCTCGAGTGGATGGATGAGGGCGTTTTTAAGCCGGGTGACGGGTGGAGGTGGACTTTTGGGGGGTGTCCAATCAAATGGATTCAAGTGGTAGTTTAATGGTGAAAAGAAACCAAGCGTGTTGTTTCTCATTAGTTTGTTTGAACAGGCCTAGCAATCTAAAACTGTTTTGACCAACCAAATAAAGCTTACAAACTCAACTGGGCCACAAACCCCAAACGTAGTCATATACAAGGCTTCCACTGAAAAGGTTACTAGTTATCTCTGACTCGTAAAGGATACTTTCCACTGTCCTGTGGCCCCTAAACTTGTTTATGCTGGAAAGAAATTCAGGCGGTGGAGTTGCAGGTTAGCGAGCGGTCATATGGTAATAACACGCACAATAAAACCCCGGGGAACAACAGAAACTTATTTTTCATCTGCGCTGTCACGCGTCCGCTTTGTGCACGCAGTGTTTGAGACTGAATATTCATGTGGGGCGCACCTAGGAATTTGCACTTTGATAGAAAGTGGCGTTGTCACTCTCTCCTCTCCCTCGTTTAATTCCATATCATGCAGCCTGTCTTTATGAGTGTATGTGTGCGAGTGTGTGTTGGTCCAAACAAAAGTGGAGCAGGGAATGTTGAATGCATTTCACAAAATAAGTTTGAAGCTCTTGTCATAGGCTTTATGCTTAAAAACCAACTTTTGTCCAAGCATCAAGCCTTTTTATGTGCTTTATAGATGTGCCCATGACGTTTGGCATGATTGTGAGCCTCCATTGGGTTTTCACAGTTTTCATCTGCGCGAGAAAGTGAAGAATAATCTGCATTTCAGATTATACTGATATGGATAGGGGATAAAACAAATGGGCTATAAATATTTTCCGTGCATTAACGAGCGCAAATAAGACATTGATGGCCAAGCAAATATTTTTGTTTTTGAACACATATGGTCCATCAAAACTAACAAAATGTCAAAAGTGCTCCCTCTCTGGAGAAGAATGAGACTTGGTTAAATAGGCAAAACGCCTTTGGGTTACTGGTCAAGTCCCATTCATTCGCGTTACTATTTTTTTAGATGAGAACCCCTAAGCGAAGTAGTTGTCTATATGTACCCTGTAGAACCGAATTTGTGTCCACAAATAAAAATCACAAATGCGTCTCTACAGGAATACATGGGCGACTTGAAAGCCACGAGATAAAGTTAGTTCTGTTCTCTCTTTCCACCACACACACAACGGCTTAAGGATGATTTATACTTAATGGGCGCCCACTAAAGTGATGTGTTCACATACACCCTTGCAAGGGATATGGATGAGTGACTGAAGATAGTTTAGGATCATGTGACTATGTGAAAGTAAACGTCTAGCCCGAACATGCTGGCTGTGTTACCTCTTCGTAGAGACGGATTTACAGCTTTTATAGGCCAATAAAATATCGAAACCTCCTTACCATAGCCACCCGGATTCCTGCCGTGGTCAATCCATAAACGTCAACACTAAAACACAATTTCTAGGCCTGCAACAGTAATGAAATATGGCCAAATAGTGATGTCAACACCGGATCTGAATTTCTAAACAATAACAACAACAACAACAACAATAACAATAACAATAACAATAACAATAATAATAATAATAATAATAATAATAATAATAATAATAATAATAATAACAAATAATACAGAAAGTTTATGTTTTTGTTGTTTTTGTTTTTTGTTTGTTTTGCTGCATTTGCGGCTGCTTTTGTTTCTAGGACCACTTAAAGCAAAAAAAATGAAGCAAATACAGCATTTTCAATTAGTTTAGACAACATACTCGCTATTATAGTTTAACTTTATTCACAACCATGATATCACTGACTATATTAATCCAGTTTCTTGTTTGGTAGCTGCCTTACAGATCGTTCTGTCAGCCAAATGACAAAACGTGGTGATGGTCCACGTGTGGCAAAAGCGGATTGGCCTCTCTCTCCCCCTTTCTCTCTTTGTGTGCATGTGTGTTTGTGCGAGTGTGAAAGAGGGAGAGAGAGAGAAAGAGAGAGAGAGAGAGAGAGAGATTCCCAACACAATGGCGAAAAATTGAAGGTATATCTACGCGAGAAACCTCGGTTCCTTATCCGGGGACTACTTCGCCCCCTGCCATTGGGCCACCGCGTCACGTGGTAAAAGTAACTTTACAGGGTCGCTCGCTTGTAGGAGGGCTTTATGGAGCAGAAAAACGACAAAGCTAGAAAAATTATTTTCCACTCCAGAAATTAATGATCATGAGCTCGTATTTGATGGACTCTAACTACATCGATCCGAAATTTCCTCCTTGCGAGGAATATTCGCAAAACAATTACATTCCCGAGCACAGTCCCGAGTATTACGGCCGCGTCAGGGACGCGGGCTACCAGCATCATCACCAGGAGTTGTACCCTCCGCGGGCGAGCTACCAGGACCGCCAGTATAACTGTGCAAGCATCCCTGAGCCTGACACTCAGAGGGGACATGGACTACCTCATTCGGGCCACCTGCTCGGGAAGGGGCAGCCCGCCTCGTGCGAGCCCCCACAGTTGCCCCTTTCCCCGGCCACCCCACCGGCCGCGTCGTCTGCCTGCAACCAAGCTACACCGGAGCATCCCAACAGCGCAGCCTCAGCCAAGCAGCCCGTGGTCTACCCATGGATGAAGAAGATTCACGTCAGCACGGGTATGTTAACTCACGCGTGCCATAAAGCTTCCCCTCTTCCCTAACTCCCTCTGTCTCCCTCTCTCTCTTTTCGTCTCTCCGCTCCCTTTTCCCCATCATCTCCCCGGCCAACCCCTGCTACGATAGGATAGCAGCCTTTGAAATGGCACAATTGAGGCGGATTTACGACTCGGCATTGGTAATTACACCCACCATAAATTTTATAGCCGAGGTATACTCTGGGCAGCCGTATCACCATGTGGCTCCTCGTGTTATGTATGTGTGAGTGAGTGTGTGTGTGTGTGTGTGTGTGTGTGTGTGTGTGTGTGTGTGTGAAAGAGAGAGAGAAAGAGGGAGGGAGACTTGGGAAAAGAAGAGGAGACAAAAACGAAAACTGAGCTTTATTATGTTGCATTAATAATTCAGGACTGAATTCAGAGCGAATTTAGCCTCATTGCGAACAGCTGCCGAAGTTTGAGACATCTAAAATCGCCATACCACTACCAACACCAACCACCTACCATCTACCACCTCCATTCCCGCTTTGTAGTCACCATTTAATAGTTTTCTCCAGACACGCTTGTTTACCTACTCCTTCCCTCGCTGCTTTCTCTTTTCTTTTTCTTCCTTCCCTCTCTGCCTTTGCTTCTCCTCTTTCCAGTAAACTCTAGTTACAATGGAGGGGAGCCCAAGCGGTCCCGGACCGCTTACACCCGCCAGCAAGTGTTAGAACTGGAGAAGGAATTCCACTATAATCGCTACTTAACGCGGCGACGGCGTATCGAGATCGCGCACTCCCTGGTTCTCTCCGAGAGGCAGATCAAAATTTGGTTTCAGAACCGGAGGATGAAGTGGAAAAAAGACCACAGGCTACCCAACACCAAAGTCAGATCTTCCTCGTCCTCCACGGCCCTGTCCTCCGGCTCCAACACGGGTTCAACGACGGGCGTTGTAGCGGCTGCCTCGACCAGTAACACCATGACAGCCAACGAAGAGCTCCCCGGATCCGAACGAGGAGAGGATATTACAAGGTTATAAAACAAAAACGACTTATCCGACAGAAAAGGAAGGGAGCGAGCTCGAAATGACTGATTATTTATAGAACATAATATATATTTTTTGTTTTCGTAGGTATCTTGTGCTTCTGGAAGGGTTTGCTTTAAGTCCACAGTTATATAAAATGCATGTTATATAGCATGGATTATTGCGAATACCTATTATTTTTATTACTATAAACAGGGTTTAATTTATCGAAAATGAAGACAGGATGTTTGCTTTTCTTTTGTCCAGGCAAATATTGTTTTCGGATGAAGCAGGTTATGGACACTATATTCAAATGTTATTGAGGGCCTTTTCGTGTGCCCAGCTGCCAAGGTGAAGTGCACAATGTTCTATTTATTTCCACACACTTGAGACTGAATGGGGGGTGGGGAGTTTTTTCCTTTTCTACTGTAAATGAAGAACACTATCGACGACATCGATAGTCCACGCTCTTGAAACATCTATGTTGATCTTATAACAAAATGCTGTGAGTTCACTGTCGAATGAAAAGGTCAAGATTTTAAATTATCTTTTAGTTTTCCTTTGTTGTGATGGCGTTGTGTTTAGGCTATTAAAACCAGATTATTGTGAGATGCAATAAAAACGAGTTTAGTGTATTTGTGGCATTCATATTGGTCAATAAAAGTAAGTGTCTATTAGTTTAACATAGGCTCGGGGTGAATTTTATTAATACATAGCTTATTTGGATGCGCCTAATCAGTCCAGGGGACATAAATACAAGTTACAGATTTTGTACAAAAAATAAGAACTAGGAAACATGACACCACATTTCATTGTTATAGTGTTGTAGATAAATTTGTAGTATATTTATAAAGTAACCCTACTATATATATATATATCTGTGTATGTGTGTGTGTGTGTGTGTGTGTGTGTGTGTGTGTATACACACACTGTGGAATTACATAAATAAGGAATTATGTTAATGATAAAAAGTTCCCTGTCTTTTCCAACACCGAGAGATACTCTATGCGCTCTATTAGCAAAGACTATGCATGAAGAAACAGTTCATTATTTTCACGTGCATTCGATTAACTTGGCTCACAATTGGGGCCTTCTTATTGGAACCTTATCGCTCTTCACCTGCGAGGACGGCATGCTGCTCATTACTGCCTGGTACCTTCCTCGGAAAATCAATACCACTAGTCAAGAATTGAACTATACAACCTTAGTGGTTCAGGTGGTCCAGTGGGGGCACGCATTGTTCTTCACTGCACCGTTAGGCTACACAAACATCAGGATGAGTTATTGTACCAAACAAATACAATTTTTTTTCTCCTTCAGTGTTCTCCTTCAAAGACTAACTCGAGCATCCTGAAATTTGTTGCGTAGAAAAGCCTGGGAATCTGCTGTTGCCTTCTCCATTCAAACAAACTTACTGCAACTGGGTTTTATGAGCAATGTAGCACCAAAGTATTTTGAAATGCTTTGATAATACTTCGTTTTTGATTAGTCTATGGCTGCGCTGGTAAAGGTAGGCGTATTATTTTAATTGTTAGTAAAGGATTGCAGTCATAACTACGCTGTGTTAGCTGCGAGTAGCACCAGAACAATAAGGTGTCTCATGAATTCACTTGTTATTGTTTTGCCCATTTCGAATAAACCTGCTTACGTCACCGCGCTAACGAACAATGTTTCACATTAGTATGGGCTAGTTAAGATTCAGAGGTAATGATCAGACCCCACTAAGCCACTAAGCCACGCGTGCTTTAAAACAATGACTTCTGGTGCTATTCAAGGCAACGTCATCACCACATCAGCTCTGGGGGGCTAGTAACAACCAACAAACCTGAAAGCAGAAAAGCAACCCGAGTTGCCATGCGGTGCAAGGAAGACAGACATTCGGTTACTTATCTTCATCGACTAAATTGACAATTGACTAAAAAATAAGGAAAAAATAAGGAATGAGCTTGATAAATAGTCCTGACTTGAATAGAGATCATACAACGGCTTACTTGGTGGTGGTGGTGGGGGGGGTCTGCCAGGCACAAAGAGAGAGGTATTTTAGGCCATTAATCACTTGCGCCACCAAAAGTTGTTCATAATGATTTAAGTTGCGCACAGGTATGCATTGGCCAATCTCTGACAAAATCTGGAACAAAAATTAAAGTAGGCTAAGTTTATATCGTGAATTCATAAGCAAACTCCAAAAAGTACAAAACGAGCACATTTGGCAAAACCGCCCTGACTTGGCCGTGACTTTGGAGTGGCGCTTGAAAAGAACAGGGCCCATGAGCGCATTCAAAAGTGCATTATGTGGCCGGACAGCGGAGAGAAATTAATGTGCACGCCTAAATCGGTGCATCCCGACCACCTCATTTCAGATGCTGTCGCCTCCATGTCGGGAGGCTGAATAGCTACTTTACTGAAATTTTAGGACAGCACAGAGGAGTCGAGTTCACGTTGGGGGCACATTTTCTGTTCCATTAGGTTCATTTCAGCCGGGTTGGTCGACCTTTTCCACCCCATGACCTGGCTCTCTCCTTCAGCATGTACCTTCTGTGTGCAGCCACGCCGGCTTCCTAAGGAAGCCTCCAGTACTCTTGCTTTCCTTGTGAATTTTACACAATATTGATGTGGCAGCAGAGAAGGGCCATCTGAATGCGTTACCCTTGCTTTATACGGGATGACCCAAAGCACCGGTGAAGTCTCGGCCACTCTTAGGACTGATTGCCCTTCAGGGGGTGTCGTTTCTCCGGGGGACAGCGAACATAAAGCTTGACTGCTATGTTGTGAGTAAGTTTTAAAAGCAATTCGCATTAACCACTTTTCCAACTTTTTTATGAACACCGAACGTAGTCAGACCGTGGATGTTTTGTAAAGTGAAGTATCAGTTGAAACAAAGCCTGGGTGCCAAAGGAGATTTCAGAATAAAATGACTAAAGCTTTCACCGAATTTCAATATATTGCAATTATTGTTCTAAAAGGGAATGCGTATAATAGGGATAACCGTGTGTCTACTCAGTTCGATTGCTATAATTACAAAAACAGGTTACCCAAAGAAATGCTTTTTATAACAAACGTACAACGACGAGGAGCTGTCGACACTTGTAAAAGCATCATAGGTTATACTGTGACAACCTACGGTACCACATTGGCTGCTTGACATTCAGCTGATATTAACGTTAATCGCACAGTGATTAACTCGTTTTAAAAAACAATAAAATTACATTCAGTTGCTTTAAAATAAAATGAGTAAATATACATTTCCACTCAGTTAAACCAATTAGCGTGCATGCATATTTAGAGCCCTTTCTCTCAGGCAACCAGCTTCTGGAATCCGGCATGTTTTTTGTAGGCATATAAATTAACCTGCCAAAAAACTAAAACAGTCTAACATCTGCATCTGACAAAAAGTATGTTTTATGTTTACCTTTGCTACACCTTTACCAGCTCCACAAAATACTTGCTATAAATGATAACAGTTTTAATGAGCGCTAATACGTAACAGTAATAAAGTGTCACATCTAACTATATTGTATTTCAGAATATCAGTTTGACCATAAACAACAGGCAAAAGTATTTATATAGCTT
Organism: Brachypetersius gabonensis; assembly: GCA_037577145.1. Lineage (NCBI taxonomy): Eukaryota > Metazoa > Chordata > Actinopteri > Characiformes > Alestidae > Brachypetersius > Brachypetersius gabonensis. Next base: position 3,752,645 of record JBBJLR010000139.1, on the reverse strand, counting down.
CAGTGATTTCTATAAATCTATAAATAAGTTTCTGGCTATACATGTTAAAATGTGAGCCTGGGCCCACGTAACAATCCAAGGTAATCATAATAAGCTCACCTATATGCAATAAGAAAAAGCTGCCAACAAAAGGAAGACCACAATGTACATATTCTTCACAACAACAAATACTCACACAGCCATGCCATATTAAGAATATGTTGGAAATTTAGAGCTTCCATTAGTCTTGAAGATACATTTTCCTCTAAAACAGTTTGTGTTTTAATGTCTCGTGTTTGTGTTGGTCAGCATTTTCATCTAATGGCTCAAAGCCTATGGAAATGATGTTCAGCATTTCTGTATAGAAAAGTCTAACCTATAGATTTAAAGTCTTTAGCCACAATAATATGCAGGCGGTTATTTCAAAGTGACCTGATGGGTGCTTTTACTTATGCAGCGGACTATACATATATAACAAACACAGATATCGAGATGATGAGAGTAGATCAAGATATTGATTATATTGTGAGATTTGAAGAGTTAGTACAAACGGCAGCAAACGACAAGACGTAAACACAAAAACTGTTAAAATACTGTTCTTGTTTTGTCCCAGTTTGACATTCAGGAAACAGTAATTGCTTTAAATTTAGCCTGCTGGGAGAAGTGAGCTAGTCAAGACAGAAGAGAAACGTGGTTTGTGCAGTTGTTCTTCGAGTTCCTGCTACTATAGCATAATTTTGTTCATGCACAACTACATTTTGCAGTTTTAACCAGTACTTCAAATCCCTTAATTCTTTTTAGGTAATAACACACAAACGCATGTTGCTTGTTTTACGTATTTACGATACAATTAATTAACATAAAAACATCAAAATTCCGAACAAAAAGCAAACCGACTGGTATTAATGCATAATTTCTAAAACGTATTCTGTAGTATCTTGTGTACAGTGCATTAAACCCAGAGTTTCTAATAAGTATTCCGTTCAATGATCTGTATACGTGTATGACTCTTTAAACCAGCATTAGCCTCTTATGCTTAAAACGTGTGGTATCTCTTTGACAATGATCGTCAGTCTATAAAGTCGTTTCTTGTGTGTATTTGAATTTTTGTTGTTGTTTGAGTGTCTTCTTGAAGCAATTTGGTTAGTGTTGAATGGTCCTAGTCTATAGCATTGTTCCGAGGTGGTCTGTGTAAACCGAGTTATGGCAGCACCACAGAAAAAGGAGCAGAGTTGAAACGGAGGTCACCTTATGCTATTTTCCAGAGACATAGCACATTATAACACATATATATTTACATAGATACATACATACACTGACGTATATATTTGTGTGTGTGTCTACATATATACGTGTGTATGTATGTGTGTACATATATATATATTTATATATATGTATATATATATATATATATATATACACACACACACACACAAATATATATATATACATATATATATATGTATATGTATATATGTATATATGTGTGTGTATATATGTGTGTGTGTATATGTGTGTGTGTGTGTGTGTGTGTGTGTGTGTGTGTGTGTGTGTGTCTGTGTGAAACAATAGTTTTTTAAGATTTTTTAAATATTATTGTTAAAGTTTTGGAATTTGTATGTTTATGTAAGAGCAGTGGCTTGCCTTGCTCTACAACCTTACCCAATCTCCATAATCTTTGTCCTATGGTCTTGCCCCTTAACCCTTACACTTACAATGACCCTGAAAGCTTTGCCTAACGGCCTTCTTTACTGTGGTGGAGATTTCGAAGATACGAGCGTAGGGCAGAGCCCACTGAAGAGGACACTAAGAGTCTATTTTATACTCTTTTAAACTGAGTAATTGTCTATCAAGTCGCAAAATTAGTGGAATTCAGATTTAAAGTCTCAAGTGCAAATAAAAAAAAAATTTGCGTGAAATATTGTGTGCTGATGGTTCACAATACTAAGCAGGTGAAAAGTCAGGCAAAAAATCTAAACGGTCTACGTATTCAGTACAAAAATATGCACAGTAAAATAAAAAATAAAAAAGACGGCATTTTTTTCGTCATTGAACTTGGACGCTGTAGGGTCATATTTTATAGGCATATTATATCAGATAATATCAGATTATTTTGTCTACTTATGGAGACAAAATAATCTGATATCCAATTTAGATTTTTATGTCTGTATCTAACATACTTATGTGAATTCGCCAGCACTCTTAAATATAAAATTGGCTAAATGGATTGGAACGATGTCATTTAAGAACCGCTTATGGTTCCATAAAAACATGTAAATGGATGGACCTTTAAGGAGTTTATGTGAATAATTTTTAATTTGTGTGAAGAACATCCTTACAAACTAAACATTCAATACCAATTAAAACGTTTTCCTTGTATGTCAAAGTCTATTTAGGAATATTTTTTAAGAATGTGGTAATTCCTTATGTTTGTCCATAGACAAAAGAGCTAGTTTGTTCATAGACAACGGGGTTCTTTGTTGTATTTTTTAAGGTATTCAAAAATATTATAAATGTTAGTTTCTCTTGGTTCTATGTTACTATTACAAGGCCAAATGAGTATGACATTTTTAAGGGGAGCTTTTTAAGGAAATATTTGTATTAGCAGCTGCACCAGTTAAAATCTCTTTTTGATACTATGCTCTCATATATAATGTATAATATATTATATCTAAAAATATAAACTCAAATACCCGTCTGAATAATTGGTTCTTCTGTAGGATGGAACCTGTTGTTTGTTTTTTTTACATAACATCTTTAAATGATAGCATATTGTGCCACAAGTGTTACACTATTGTTACATGTCAAATACCTCTTTTCTGGTACAATGTAGAACCGTTTTCTTGCCTGCATGTACAAAAGTCATATATTACATATAATGTACTACATGTATCTACAATATATTGGACCTTCTAAAGTCTTCTGCTACTGCATGTCTGAATGGGACACTATTAAACAAAAGGGGTAAATGGTCTTGCTTTTGGAATATAGGACTGCATGACCTAACACACTTTTGAGTCAGGTGGCCTGACACTTCTTTTAAACTCTGAGAACCTTTCAGACTCTAAGAACCAGAGTTTGACCTGTATTTAGTTTTTCTGTAGAAGAACCCTTTAGTGATCATGCCTCATGTTTCTACTTTTAAGCCCACATATTTAAACTCTTATGGTACTGCATTATCACCAAGGAACACTAAAGGAGCACATGGGGCCATAGTTTTTAGGAAAGCAGGATTAAGTATGGGAAGTATATAGAATGAGGGCCACCTTTGGACACCTGTACAACTGCTTTCAAACTGCAAATGAATAATAGTGCTCTCTCTCTTTCTCAAATCTTAAAGGTGGATTAAGTTTAGCAAAAGAGGTGAACTGTAGAACACCTGCCCTACAGGAGATATATCTCAAGGAGTATCCTTACCCACAGTCTTAATACACAGAGGTTATTAAAAGTCCAGTGATATGTTTGAAATGAGGAGAAGGAATCTCCAAACCTTTATAATCCAGCTCCTACTAAACTCATTAATATCACATGAGCTGTATAGCATGTCTTATCTTTAAGCAAGAATCTATGTCTCTCCCTAATGAGTTACATTATTTCTTCTTTAGAGTGCACCCCAAGACACAACATAGTATGGAGCCTTTGAAGTTAAACAATAATTAAAGGAAAATCTATATTTAATCCAGAGAAGAAAGCTTCCAAAGCCACTCAGAAATAACCTTCTGATTCAAAATATTGGTATCATATTTCCGGGTTAGCTTGAACATAGGCTGTTGGGTTGTTCGTGTAGGCTTAACCGAGCGATTGTTGGGTTTATAGGCCCAGCGTTGAGATGTTTGACTGGGTGTTGGAAGCCTTTGTCCACTCTGCTGGGGTGTCTGCAATGGTTCTAAAACGTATGCGGTCACAAAGAGGTCAGGAGACGCGCTGCTGCGAGCGGTGATTTATGTCATCTTTTCAATGGCGCAAAACACAAGAGTGCCATTCTTAGACTATTATTTTACACGCAGCGCAAATGTGGCCTCTGCGCACATACGTACACTATTTGACAGCGTTTGTTCTCAAAAGCAAATCCACAGAAAGAATGAACGAATTAATAAGAGTAATTTACGCGAGTATAATCCACTCCTGTGAGTTTGTAACACGCGACCCAAATGAAACATTTTTTCCGAGTATTTTGACTTGGAAATAGGTGTTAAAATACTTATTATTACTTAATTAACGACATTCTTTGATAGAGCAAAACATAAGTTGATTTTTAGTTGCGGTCAGCCATTCCTCATAGTATTTACCTGTAATATCTTATTTTGTTCATTACTTCGAACACATAAAAAGCTTTTATGTGCTTTTGAGTCTGTTCCCACAATTTTTGAATGTCTTATGTCAGACATCACTCCGCACAATTTCTAATATACTGTATAAGTTACATTCATGTTTGTTTGACCGTGTCACAAAAATAGATATTTCCTATACAAGCTGATTTTACAGCGTAATAAAATATAACAATGAGTGACGATAAAAGGCGAAAACTCCACACCTGCCGACGAAATTTAGTTTCGCCAACTTTCCACATGGTCAGACAAAAATTTCGGTCCGCTCCCAACAGAATCACCACCTCCATAGCCGCCTGAAGTTAGAAGATAGTTAAATTTGAGTAAAGGTACAAGATTACATCTTACCAGATTAAACCTGAAGTGTGCAGTTTCGGTCCTGCAGGATAACTCACCTGTTATTGACCACACTTAGCCATTGTACTAGGGCAGGGAAATCAGCAAGTTGTACGGGTCCCTGGGTTAAATATGACATCTGCATGTAACTTTTGTATATATACCTTTTTGTTTGTGAATATAAATGTCCTCAGCAAACTTCACCAGTTTAAGATAGGTGCAAATTGTTTACAGCAATGCAGGTTACAGATGCTATAAATCTTCTCTTTGCTCTTCAGAGACAGGTCAATTTGTATGCATCGTTATAACCGACAGCCATTAACACCCTTTCTTGGACTCTTGGTCGGTCTCTCACACACGTGTGTATCTGTTCTAGTATGCTCCATGGGAAAAAACATTAACAGATTACTAATTGTTTTATTGAGGAAAGTCATCCAGGAATGTTGCGAGGTGAGCAACAACAAAGCTAAAGGCATACTACTTTTATGAGGCGAGGAAAAACGAACAAAAAAACAATAACAGATTTTCCCAATGAAGACGTAAAGCTAGAACGAGCGTTTATTGGCTACGAAACTACTGTTTATTGAAATGTGGTAGGAAAAAAATAATATGTACAGAAAGTACATGGTCCATTCAAGCACCTAAATACACAAACGCATCCATACAAAGAGAGGGAGAGACATTTTGGTGCGTTGCTTAGATTTTACTACTGTTTCCACTGTTGCCAGCTCCTGCAATATTCTCATTTTTAGACCTTTTTGCATATAGCTTTATCTGTAATCGTGGGGGCTTTATCGATGTTTTATGCAGCTGTTTGTGTCAGCAACCACAAGAACGCAGAAGGTAAGGAGGAATTATAAAAGGAGTTGACACCCAGAGCGACCGGCGCGCTTTTGTGAGAGAAAGAAAAATGATTTATTGCCAGCGTCGTGGTTCAAACAGAGTTCACGGAGAATTGGAGTATACTCGCGGAGGCGCTGAGTTATGGTCGTGCTGAGCCAGTACATCAAAGATCCCTTTTCAGATTCACTGAAAGGGCTTAGCGGCGTGAGACACGGGCAAAAACTTACCTTAATTAGGAAATTCCCATCACGACCTACATTCAGCCCCCTCCCCAAAAGAAGTAGACTTATGGAGCCTTGTAGAAAATATCATAAAATATAATTGGGTTACGACAGTATGGTTGGTAACAACAACAACAACAACAGTAATAATAATAAGAAGAATGTAGAAGAATGGACGCTACAATAGAACGTCTAAACGTCTGTATACTGTAATCCTATGAATTAGCTCTTTAATTCATTTGTGGAATGAGTGGGCTTTCGCGTGCATTCACTGCACACTTGAGCGCAGTAATATTTCATGTTAATGGCGCTGCAGCTCGGCAGAAGCCGGACTTGTAATATGCATAGTGAATGCTTCTATTTGACAAGCCTTGCGACAGCAATTCACTGAACTCTAAATAACAAATCGTTCTTAAAACAAGATTGATTTTAAAGTTACAAATGAAGAGGATAAGGGCACGACTCCCCCTCTCGATATTCCTTAATAAAGGCTTCATGAATGGTCTGTTCTGATCCGACTGGGAAAACTACATGCACGAAATAAACTAAACAGTAAGGAGGGCTTCGCGGAAACATTGCGAGGCTATTGCCGCTGCGTTTTATTCCAGCCTTGCAACCGTGATGATCTTAATACTCAAGAGAGCCTGCATGTCTCAGTGTAGGCTGCGATGGGGTGTACTATCTGCCGTAGCATTCAGGTAGCCAGAGTAGCCAGAGCACAACAAACACAAAGTCTCCAGATTAATACCCCCACTCTTTAATTACCACCTCTGGTGCTCATTTAAGTCCAGTTGGATGTGAATGGATGTAGTGTTAATTCAGCACTGGGGTTTTGTTCTGAACCTGGCACATTCCATGGCAAAGTCCTACAAAATCTGGCACACCTACCCAGTTTCTGAGGATTACATGCTGTCTACGAGAAACGTAGACTTGTGTGTTTCAGGATCCTTCACTGCGCTGTAGCCCAAAGCCAATTCATTAAAATAAAAGTACATTATAAAATATTTTGCAGAAAACAAAGCGTGTTCCTAAAGCTGCCTAAACTAGCTCACCAACTATAAAAGCCGGTGCTAATGCTCAACATCGAGGAGAGGGATTAAAGCAGGTTGGAGTCTCCATTAATCTTAAATTAGAGGAGCTGTCAGCAGTGTGTGTAAAGTGAAAGGAATGTGAGAAAGTTCTCTACTCTGAAGTGTTCAGTTTAGGAGGCCCCACCGGTATTTTAAACTTTCAATGGTTATTAAGGATTGGCAGCTATTTCCCAAAACAAAAAAAACCCCCAAATAAATAGATATGCTAGTTATTTTCTAGAAGTGTCCTACATGAGTGAGCAAATGTGATTTATAAAATGTACATAAATCATTAACTAACAAAGTAAAAAGCAGTAAAACAGTCCCTGATGGGCTACATGACGTCAGATGGCTCGGATTTCAGATGCCACTTTTTAATATCAAATCCCATTCATCTAAAACGATTTTGGTACGAGGAAGCCAGAATTCAATGGATTCCAACGCGAATCCTCCTCCCAAGTATCTGTTTAGATTTATGATTTGGCATGATCTCGGTCTTTGTTCAGGGCTTTTTTTTGTCATTTTCATTGCAAAATCATCCTGAAAAAATACCCACCCACTGCAAGTGAATAATCAGACACGAGTCAAACCGCTGACTCTGGTGTCAGCAAGAACACAGTTTCAAGCTCGCGACGTAGAAGTAATATTTTATCATCAGTTCATTGTTCTTGGCAATGATTGTCAAATTTCCTTTGTTTGGCCACACCCAAATATGCCACTGACGTTTTAGTTACAACTGGCAAAAATAAATGTTAAAACTGCGTTAAACGAGGGCGAAGTATTCAGTCAAAGGAACATCAAACAGCAACCCGCTTACTAAGAAATATGACATTTAATAAATAGGCGGAAAACATAGCCAACATAATTTAGTCACACAGTCACCTCTTAGACAGCCGTGGGTCATGTACCGTAGACTAGAAACATTTGTAAGAAATATCTTTAATTTCGTACGTTTTAGGAAATTTCGCAAAGCCTCCGATAAAATATAAAATATGGCGATACGCATAAAGACAGAGTGCTGTTATGACGATGTGTTAGATATGCACACGTTGGTATTTCAGTGAACCTACCACAACTGTATCACACTTTGAAAATTGTTATGTTATTCGTTCAAATTCACGGATAGTTTTTGTTTTGCGGTCCACAGACGTGAACAAGAAAGAGACGGAATCCCAGTGATGCACGAGTTCCAATTCTATCCGTCCGCTTGGGGTTTCCTCTCCCTTTCTCTCTCTCTCTCTCTCTCTCTCTCTCTCTCTCTCTCTCTCTCTCTCTCTCTCTCTCTATCTCTCTCTCTCTCTCT
>JBBJLR010000139.1:3718176-3732997 GCA_037577145.1 Brachypetersius gabonensis | reverse complement strand
TATATATATATATATATGCCTGCACTACACAACCCACAGCTAACTAATACATCCATACATCACATTCCAGATTTAGTTAGTAATCTTGCAATCTAGTTAAGAATCGGCAAATTAGATGTATTCAATTCATTATACGGTCAATTAGCATAACAGATGGTCCACCAGGCATTAAAATTCACGTTTTGTGCTCAGATATCTCATGGCTGACTACAATTTAGAAATTCCAGGGCAAAATGTAATAAATTATAATGAAATATAATTCCATGGACCAATTACACAAAGTGGAGATCAACTCATGTGACCAGGCCTTTCCTATTTAAATTACTTTAACTGTTCATCTCGCTCTCTTTGTGCTTGCACTGCCAGCCACACAGGAACAGATTCATGGTGCTTTTCCAAAAGTGCAATTCAAAACATTTCAATAATTTGCAAAAACATGCATTGTGCTTGGCCTCACCAATAAACAAGGTGCCAACTGTGTTTGTGACCCAAGGCTAGCCCAGACCATTCTCTTTCTTTCTTTCCTTCTTTGTTGCTTTGTTTCTTTGTTTGTTTCTTTCTTTCTTTCTTTCTTTCTTTCTAACTTTCTTTCTTTCTGCCTCTCGTTCCTGATTCTTACAAATAAAGGTGACAACATGTTTTATTAGCGCAAGGCCATCGAAGAAGCTCACTTATTTCCCTGAAGTGGGGCACATTTTCAACAGGTTAAAAAGGTTCCTGCCCCAACCATGACAGATTAGGTAAATATAAAATTATTGTTTGTGGTTTTCTCAAGTTAAAGTAGTTGTATTTAATGAAGCACTGTAAAATGTTAAGATTAAATTAGACTATGTGTTACCCAGGGATTGGTATAACCATACATGGGAGTGCAAGCAGGTATTTGACTCACAACTCTTTAAAGTACCAGGGCGATGACCCACTTCAGAGAGTTCAGGGAGGGGATTTCCCCAACAACAGAGTTTGTGTTCACTGAAAGATTTGTCCCAGGAAAGTTTGCTATCTGAGCTGAAACATCTAAACTGCCCAGGGTCAAAATAAATACTGACACTATCGATGAATATTTTTATACAGACATTGTTGGAGTTACATACAGTTTATTGTATTTAGTTATGGTTAGTTTTGTTAGTCAATCAATGGCCTAAAGTGAAATCACAATCAGAAAACCTTAATGATCTCAAATTAAACTGCTTAAGTTTTGATCGCACACACACACACACACACACAGACACAGAGATAAGATATAAAGATATATATAAAATATAAAGTCAAAATATTATCCAATAAAAAATACCCCAATATGAAAATACTATCCAAAATCCAGAAATGCTGGGGTGTAAATACCATAGATAAATAACTTACAGCTAATGGTGGCTAGGAGTATGTTACTGCATGTAACAGAGAGTAGTATGTAAGTAATAAACATAGTATATAAGTAATATTGTTTATATTTACACAAGTAGTGATATTCACATGGTATGAGTATTGCACATAATGATGCCTTTCACTCAGCCAAGATTCCAGTAACTGGGGCTACTGGGGTAACTGGCTCATGTCATTAAAACAAAAAAACAAATAAAATGAAATAAGTAACCCCCCAACTATATGTCATGGACCCCACTTTGAGGACCATAGAACTTAAGGATATGGTGCATTAAATAAATACTTTAGCGGTTCTCAGCTTTTTATTTATCGCCTGTGTCCATAGGAATGACCACTGGCAATAATTTCAACATATTTGCCTGTATGTAGAAAAAGAATAGAAAAAACAACTCATTATACTCTAAACAGAATTTTCAGTGTAAATTTAAAGAACCAGCTGCTGAATTGTTCTTCAGGGAACCAGAGGTAATTCTTTCATGGAACCAAAGGTGGTTTACCTTAGGAACTCCAAGCAACTGTTTCTTCTTCTTTCTCTTTTGGCTTTTCCCTTCAGGGGATGCCACAGCGAGTCATCTGTCTCCATTTCGTCCTGTCTTCTGCATCCTCTACCCTCACACCAACTAACTTCATGTCCTCTTTCACTGCATCCATAAATCTCCTCTTTGGCCTTCCTCTCCGCCTCCTGCCTGGTGGCTCCAGCCTCAGCATCCTTCTACCTCTGTAATCACTGTCTCTCCTCTGGACATGTCCACACCATCTCAGTCTGGCCTCTCTGACTTTATCTCCAAAGCATCTAACATGAGCTGTCCCTCTGACGTACTCATTCCTGATCCTATCCATCCACGTCACTCCCAAAAAAACCTCAGCATCTTGAGCTCTGCAACCTCCTGTTCTGCCTCCTGTCTTTTCCTTATTGGCACCATCTCCAAACCATACCACATCGCTGGTCTTGTACACCTTTCCTTTCATTCTTGCTGCAACCCTTCTATCACATATCACACCTGACACTTTTCTCCACACACTCCAACCTGCCTGCACATGCTTCTTCACCTCTTTTTTACTCTCTCCATTGCTTTGGATCATAGACCCTAAGTACTTAGCAGTCTACCTTCTTTACATCTACTCCCTGCAGCATCACTGGTCCACTTGTGCCCCTCTCATTTACACACATGTATTCTGTCTTGCTACGACTAAAGATCTTCCTCTTTTTTCCAGTACATATCTCCATCTTTCTAACCTTTCTTCTAGCTGCGCCTTACTCTCACTGCAGATCATGATGTCATCTGCAGATATCATAGTCCATGGAGACGCCAGTCAAACATTATCTGTCAGCCTGTCCATCACCAAAGCAAACAAGAAGAGGCTTAGAGCCAAACCATGATGCAGTCCCACCTCCACCTTGAACTCCTCTGTCACTCCTACAGCACACCTCACTGCTGTCTCACAGCTCTCATACATGTCCTGTACCACTCTAACATACTTCTCTGCCACTCCACCCCTCTTCATGCAATACCCCAGCTTTCTATTAATCTGCAAAGACACAATGCAGCTCCCTCTGACCTTCTCTGTAATTCTCCATCAGCATCCGTAAAGCAAAAATAGCATCTGTAGTATTCTTTCTTGGCATGAAACTGTACTGCTGCTCACAAATGCTCACTTCTGATCTAAGCCTAGTTTCTGCCACAATCTTGTACGTCTCCCTTGTTCTTAAAAATCGGCACCAGAACACATTTCCTCCATTCCTCAGGCATCTTCTCACTGGTCAAGATCTTGTTGAACAACCTAATCAAAAACTCTACTGCCACCTCTCCTAGACACTTCCATACCTCCACAGGAATGTCATCAGGGCCAACTGCCTTTCCCCTCTTCATCCTCTTCAAAGCCTTCATCCTTAGTAATCTCAGCTACTTCCTGCTCCACAGCAGTCACATCTTCTAATCTACCTTCGCTGCATCTCCCTGTACTCCTGTCTACTTTCCTCAGTCCTCTCAGTGTCCTACTTCTTCTAAGCTAATTTCCTTCTCTGTATATGCTCCTGGACTTTTTATTCCACCACCAAGTCTCCTTATCTACTTTACTTCTTCCAGATGTCACACCAAGTACCCTCCTACCCATCTCCCTAATCATATTAGCTGTATCTGTCCAATCATCTGGGAGCACCTCCTGGCCACCAAGAGCCTTTCTCACCTCCTCCCTGAAAACTTCGCAACACTCTTCTTTTTTCAGTTTCCACTACTTGGTCCTCTGCTCCACCTTTGTTCTCTTCATCATCCTCATCATCAGTTTCATCCTACAGACCACCATCCTACGCTGTCTTGCTACACGTCGACCACTACCTTGCAGTCACTAATCTCTCTAAAATTACAAAAAATTACAAATTCTACATAAGATGTAGTCCACCTGTGTGATCCTCCCTCCACTCTTATACATCACCCTATGTTCCTGTCTCTTCTGGAAGAAAGTATTTACAACAGCCATTTCCATCCTTTTCGCAGACTCTACCAACATCTGTCCCTCTTCGGTCCTCTCTTGGATACCAAACCTGCCCATCACTTCCTCATCACCTCTGTTCCCCTCACCAACATGTCCGTTAAAGCCACTCTCTCAACTGAAACGCTGAATCAAATCATCTAGCTCACTCCAGAAATTCTGCTTCTCTTCTAGCTCACGTCCTACCTGTGGGGCGCAAACCAATAAAACATTTATCATTATTGCTTCAACTTCAAGCTTCAGACTCATCAGCCTCTCTGACACTCTTTTCAATTCCACAATGTTCCTAACAAACTCCTCTTTTAGGATAACTCCTACTCCATTTCTCTTCCCATCTCCACTATGGTAGAACAACTTAAACCCTTCTACTAAGCTTCTTTCCACCTGGTCTTCTGAACACATAGTATATCCATCTTCCTTCTCTGCATCATGTCCACCAGCTCTCTAGCTTTACCTATCATAGTTCCAACATTCAAAGTCTCTACCCTCAGTTCCACACTCATGCCTTTCCACTTCTCTCTCTGCTTACGTACATGCCTTCCTCCATCAAAAGTAGCCGAGTTTGTAGGTAACCCGGGCCCAATCTGGTATGAAATCTCTGTTTGTGAATTGCATGTTAGATTTGGCTTAGGTTTTACGTCAGATGGCCTTGCTGACACAACCCTATGCATTTATCCGGACTTGGGACCGGCACAAGGAATCACTGGCTTGTGACCTCTTATGGTCGCATTTCCAAGCAACTGTTCAGGTATGTTTTAATCATTCTTGACTCTTTCTTGCAAGGCTTTAATTACACATTCCCATCTATACCAATACAAAATGCTCAAAATGCGCTCGCCCCCCCCAAAAAAAACATGACTACATATGCCAACATTGTTATATGGAGTGACGCCATAGAAGAACTACTTTCAAATAGATAGTCCTTTGATCAGTTATACTTGAATGCTTGAACAGTTTTCAGCTTAATTTTAGCTGCGTTGTATGTAGAGTGTGTAACCCTACTTACTGTGTCCTAGTCACTAGTCTAGTTGGCTGTAGGTTATATGTTAAACAAATAATGTAACTCAAATAGCTCACATGACACACACAGAACCCCTGATATGATTAAATGAATACATTCATATTGTTTCTTATGACATGAATAACTCAGATAGGATAAAAATATTAAATATGGAAAAAAAGCTAAAGAATAAATACACATGTTTATTCATATGCTCACAAAAGGGGCATTTCATTTTATAAAAGAAAAAAAGGGAGAGAACCATGATGAAATGTGGTTTTACTGAGTGTGATAGAGACGTGGGCGATGTTAACAGCGAACTTAGCACTTGAAAATTTTCCATTTTTACTTTCTTTGTACTGTTATTGTAAGAGTTGATCAGATGGAACTTATTTTTGTCGTTTGGTTGAGCGAGGCTTTCGAGTAATAGAGACCGGGAAAACTGGGGACTGGCGTGAGCTGTGGTTGTCATAGCAACCGTGTATGCGTGTACAAAACTTTAATCTCTGATGAGTGAACATGTATATTAGCAGATGTACGCCGTTTTGGATGTGTATATGCCAGTTAAGTGTTTAATACAGATGAGCAAGCTGTTAATTTCAATGTGTGGTATTAAATAGCAGGGATGCTCATGCTAAGAGGTTATGTGACTCGTTCATATTGTACATGGCTCTCACCTCATGTGTTTGTTGGGTGTGTGGCTGTAAAAAAAAAAAAAGAAAAAGAAAAAAAAGAGGCATGAGACAAAGTTGAAATTTAAGCATTTATTTGTGTGATGTATGTATGTATATAAACTATATTATTGTTATTGAGAATAGTGTTGTAACCCCATTTTGGCCTATGCAGGCCGGGTCTTTTCTTTCTTTCCCTTTTTTTTTTCTTTCTTCTGTGTGGTTTCTTCCTTCCGTGACACCCGAGGCCTGCGCATGGATCCTTCTACTGTGATCGCTCCTGTTCTATAGAAGTGGAGGTAGATCCCTGTGGTTGTGGTGAGCCAAGCCAACTGCAGATAAGAACTGTGTTATTATTAATCTAGTGGACACATGTATATTTAAATTCTTACACTGTTGTGATGTTCTAGCACTGAAGTTGCGTGTTCTAGTTACTTGTGAGTTGCGTGTTTTACTCTACTGCTCGATGCAAACTTTGATACCCCTTTCTCCCGTAGCGAACCTAAACTTTTGATGTGCTGGTCCAGACGGTAAACACATGGTAATATAGGAACTTGTAATCTCTAGCAATTTCTATTGATAGTGAGAGCTGAGGTGGGTTACAAGTGTCTTTAATAACCATGGACTATTAGAAGTAAAACAACAGAAAAAAAAACAGTTCACTCAAAACACACATAACTGGAGACTTAAGGTTAGCATCAAACTTTTCTTTTAAAGAAGAAGCCCTTGAAAGGTTGTGAAACTAAAGGCAATTCTTCTACAGCGTTACAAAAAAAATGCTTTTATTTTTATGTCTTAAGTCTGTCCTTTGTTTCTTTTCTGCTTTCTTTTTGTCTTTCTCTCTTTTACCCTTTCCTTCTGTCTCTCTCTAATTCTCGTTCACTATACCACTCACAGAACAGCCTTTGGCGCTTGTTGCTCAAAGGCACTGTTAAGTATCAATTCCCAGTGTCACCTTTATGGGTTTTATTTATTTGTCTGCTTGCTGGTGTGGAACGCAGCACGAGCATCACTCAGGTAGATGGGTTATAACTCACCTGAAAGCACTCATCAATCCCCACAATTTGACTTCCTGCATCACGTACAACTGTTACTGTCATATTAAAGCAGTGCATTATAAAGATCAATGACATTTTAAACGCACTCCAGTTAAAGGTGATTGCTAATGATGAACTAGGAGCTTCACTGTCTAACCTATAATAGCCCACCATTTCCACAAGGAGGACTACAATAACATTTACCCTAGTGCCGTGAATTTGTCTATTGGCAACAAGTATCCTTCATATGAATAATACTATATAACCCTGAAAAAGGAACTTGTCAAAAGTTCAAAGGGAAATAGTTGTACATAGGCAACCCAAAGAACCATCTAAATGATTAAATACATTAATACATTTTTATGCTAAATTAAATGTTTTTTCTCCTTGATTGTATAAGGGCATGGAACCTTCCTTGTAACTATACAGACGAGAATGCAGGTTACATGACAAAAAAAAGCATGAATGGGAAACAGCAACACATATCTGATTTACCACTGCATTGAATCTGTAAGTAAAGGCACAGTGAACAAAAGCATTGCTCTCATAGTTGGAAACAATGCCACTTTTGCTTTCAAATAAGCAGAGGGGGCATATGGCAGTGTGAAGACAAGAGCATTGCTTCCCAGCGCATGTTTAACCCCACTAATGTCCCGCAGTAAGAAGTTTCGGAAGCACAGTGCTGAGTGTGCTGATATGACGGATGGCCTATTGTCACTATGTTTGGACTACAGCCTGCTGTGCTCAAGCAGGAAGTAGGGACTCTAAGTATTCATATTCTTACAAGAGTCACAGTACACAAGATATAAGGATCTGCCACAGAACAGGCACACTGGTGATGTTTCTGTATCAGTGAGCTGTGAAAGCCATGGAGGCCAAGGAGGAATCAGTGCTGTATCTACTCACCATGTGTTGTACTTGGTCACCACTTTGTTTCCTTTTCATAACAAACTAGCAGGTTATTATTAGTGCTGGGCAATACCAACATTTTTTTCCCCAAATAAATCACAGTATTTCATGGCATTTAAAGATTATTGAACCCATCCTCCCTTAGTTAGCCCATGGGAAGGAATCTTACACAGTAATTGGAACATTATCCAGAAAGGATACACCCAGAAAATAACATATGTTACAGGATTTTTGTTATCTGTTAATAGTGTTGTGACTAAAACTCATTATTTTTGTGTAATTTATTGAGGGGTTGCTAAAAAAAAAAAGTGTATTTTTTCCTTATCATTTCCTAGAGAGACTGTGTTAACATCTATTCAATTACAAAATTTCCAAAACCTGTTATTTATAGACACACACAGTAACCCCCTCTTTTACATAGATCACGAGACACAGAATCAGTCTAACGTGGATTTTTTCTGAGAATCTAACTGATAATTGTGCACGGAAATCCCTGCAATGTGGGAATTGCAAATATTCTCTGCATTTGTTCATGGCAATATGGTTTTTTATGCATTTCTAATTTATTAAGAAAAATATAATTTACTAATTTTATAACAAATATTAACATAAATTCAGCTGTGTGTCTCATTCGAGAAAGACATGACACAGATTGCCAGTCCGCCCCTGACTCAGAAATGGGAGGTTTGAAAGTAGCCAATCCGGGAACGTTATTTATTTCTCCTTGCTGCTGATTGGCTGCTGCAGTTTGATGCACTTACGGCAGCGGAGGTTACTGCATATATAGTAATCACCGCTTCTGCGCGTTTAAGCCATAGCAGATAGTCTCCGCATTTGTTTTGCTTCTGTGACGTCCGGGTCTTGTCAGCCACACACCTCTCCTCTTGCTGGTAGTTTATGTTTGAGAGCCTGCGGTTAGCAAGGCAATCAGACTCACCTGAAGGAAATGAGCTTCCACTGCTCAGCACCTGCCAAAACATAAACAATCCAGGACAAGGACGAGGGGGCAAGACGGACAAAGCCCGGATGTCACAGCTTTTTTCATGGCAATATATGGTTATGTTTTTTTAACACAAATATTAACATAAATTCAGCTTTTCACAGAAAAACTTAACACATTCATTTTAAACTTTTAACACATCATAGCATTGCGTTTTTCACTATACGTGGGTGCACATGAACGTAACCCTGCGATAAGTGGAGATTTACTGTATACATATGCAGTTACATTTCAAGAGCACCTGCATATAGTGAAAAAACGTGTTGCATTTTGGTAAATGCCTATTTTATAGTGTAAACCCTAAATATGCCCCCAAATATGTTCCCAGAACACTTTCATTTAATTTCAAACTCAATCTAATACATTACCCTTAAAGAAAATGTAATGGTAAATAATCAAAATCCAGAATTAGAAAACTTTATTGCTTAAACAAACGTTAGCATTAACGGTTAGCATTAGCATTAGAATGCAAAGACTCGTACACAAAAGAAACCTTAAAATAACTCTCTCTACCTGCATGTTTAGACAGGGCACAGCTTACTAATAGTAAATAAACTGTTAAAAAATTGGGGGGGAGGGGGTTAAAACACTAAAATAGGAGGACAAGACACAGAGCAGTCATGCTACATGCTGCGGAAGGCTTCTTCTTCTGCTTTTTACGAAGTTGGCAACTTTTTAGTGTATTACAGTTCGGTTCTCAGCATTTGCATTCAGTCTAATGAGGTATAGGGGTGCAATGGTACAGGTATCCCACGGTACGGTACGTACCTCGATATTTGGGCCACGGTTTAGTTCGGTTTTGGTATGTGTTTTGTGCATAAAGAGAACAATGTTTTTTTTCTCCCAAAATTATATCTTTATTTTGAACAATTTCCAGCCACACTGTGCTAAATAATATAACACAAGTACAAATAAAAAACTGCCTCTTACTCATGAATAAAATATGTATACATGTATAAAATTCAAACTTACAAAATATATATATAAAAAAAAAAGTGCCTCTAAACACAATACAGTGGTCAGAGTAAACATACATCAGCTACATTCACGGTGTAAAGTTCAATTATTGCCATTATGGGCATGAGGCATTTATTCCTCTGCTATTATAAGATTCTTCTGTAAGAAGATAAGCCTGTCAACAGTGTCAGCTGCAAGGCAAGAGCGGCTTGCACTTGCAATGTGTCTTGCAGTGGAGAAAATTCTCTCACAACAGAAGTTCCCAGGACACAGAGGTGACGTTGTGCAACTTTTGCAACATGGGGGAACTTACTCTCATTTGACCTCCACCACATGACAGCATCAGCATCTACATTAATAGAGAGAGTTACCTTTTAGTCTGGCCTCCATTCAGGAACCGTTATCTCAGCATGACTTCGCTTGAAATGCTTAGCCATATTGCTTGTGTTTCCATTAGCGTATGGGACACGTGTTAGGCAATGTTTACAAACAGTGACATTACTATTAACTGTTAAGACTCCCTGGTCGTTGTATTATACAGTGAACCCAAAAAAATCCATCCTGGTGATCTGTAGAAGCCGAGGCTTCTTCAAACATCTGCCTCGCGACTGTTCCGCCAGTCCTGGCCATGCTTGTTTGTTTTTCTTTTTTTCTGCGTCTGTGTGCCGAGTTGCGAGCTCAGATCCAGTTACGTCAGTGTAGGGGAGGGCGAGTAGGTGGAGCCACAACAATGATTGGCCATTAACTCTCGTGGAGGGCTTTCGCTCATTGGCGCTTGCTGCTTAAGCATTAAGCGCCATTTTCAAAAGGAAGTGCAAAACCGAACTACCGGTACACAGGGGCGTACTGAACCCTGCAGCGTGTACCGAACGGTCCGGTATTTTACCATCCATCTCTGGAAGTGACCAGTACAATAAACGTCCAGTCAGTACCATCATAGAATTTTGGAGTTGTATGTAACATCCTTCAGCACACACTGCAACAAAGCACCAGTATCCTGATGACTCCGGTCACAATGCTCTTGATGCTAACGTTGTGGCGGTTCAATGATTCAATGGCTTTGGCTCTTCTCTCAGTCTCCCTTATTCTCCCTTTCTCCCTCTCTTTGCATGGTGAGCTGATATTCCCTGGGCTCTGTCGCTCTTGCTGCAATGCATGTTTCCCTTGTGATGAAGTAAGAGATGAGTGTGGGTGCACAGATTGCCAGGCCTTAACCAATCATCTGTGACAGGCCCGCACTACATTAACAGCAGTGACCTTTCCACCAGTGGTGACAGTCATCTGTCAGCAGCACCTCACTCTTGGCTCTCCACATCCCAAAAGCAAAAATAATTAGGGTCGACAGGCCGGCAGGGTTTAACCGGGGCTGTGTGGCCTCACCAGCCTCATCCTTTCACTTTTCCTGATGCAAGGGTCAAAGGTCAACAGCAGATACTTACACAATCTAGGTACCATGGGCATAATGCCCTGGTTCAAGAACAGGAGATCATAGGCTAGGGATGAGGGTATCTGTCAAAGGGAGGTAGCTTGTTGACTGGGAGAAGCACAGAGTTTAAAATTTTTCACATCATGCAGTAATAGTGAAAGGCAAAATTGCATCTAAACAAATAGGCTTGTGCTGGGATAAGATGGTTGTTGGTTTTAGAGAAATAATGCATTATAAAACCAATCAAAAGTTGAAGAAATCTCTGAATACTGGTAGTTTTTAAATCTCAGTAGAAGTACTATCACAGTCTCTCCACAAAATGTATATCAGGACAATACCTGTATACACAGTTGTAATCTGAACAATAAACAGTAGTGCTGATCATTTCTCACTTCTTTATAACACAAAAATGGCAGTACAGTAGTTTAAATAAGTTTGAGATGTCAGTATAAAGTCTATCAATTTCACTATAGGTGTAAAAATTCTAATGAGAATTTGTTTTTTTTTAACATTCTCGGTACATTTTAACAACACTGCCATAACTCTGATATCTATAATAACCGATTGATAATTGATATGATAACAAGATTGTTGGTAGCCACAATGCTTTTAATTTTGCAGTAAAAACATCAAAAAAATTAAATAATTTTGATCAAGTATGTGCCGATACCATATCCAACCTCTAGCCAGCAGGCTTTGTGCTTGTACTTTTCCTCACTACCAAAGCACTAATAGCATCCAGCAGGTTGTGATTTGAACAGGCTCAAATGTGGAATGGCGATGCTGGCTGGCCCCCGCCGTCTGACCTGGTAGATCTATCAGTTGATAGATGGTGGTGGCCTAGTGGTAGGATACTTGCCTTCGGACCAAAAGGTCACAGGTTCGAATCCTACCTTCAGCAGACCACCACTGGGTCCCTGAGCAAGACCCTTAACCCCAAGTTGCTCCAGGGAGACTGTCCCCTGTAGTTAGTTTGGATAAAAGCGTCTGATAAATGCCATAAATGTAATGTAAATGATAGTTGATAAAGCTGATAAGTGCTAAAGGGAGCCAGCCAGCAAGTTAAGTGCTGAAGGTAGCCAAAGACCACCTCCCCTAATGCTCTATGGCATGGTCCGGCACTTCTCCAGCTGCTTTAATGTGCAGTCATTCCAAGGCAGCAAACACTTCAGAAACAGATGTGGCTCTGGATAAGAGCGTCAGCTAAATGCTGTAAATGTAAATGTAAACTTCAGAGCAACGTTGGTCCATGGTCATGTTTTGGCACCTACATTCCACTGCAATAGTCAACCAGAAGCTGATCCAAGATCTGCTGGGAATTTAGCTCAGGTATATTTGCCAAAACTATCTTTCACAGCTTATGCTAATCAAACATATGGCACTGAGACAACCAGTAACCCACCCCCACCAAGTCCCAACCACCTCTTTATTAAGTGAGAATGCAGAAACATTCAAATTCAGTCCTATTGTAAATCTGGAGCTTGTTTGACTTATCAGGACTTTCAAAAAAAGTAGCTTAGTCCCAAAGCCAGAGGCATATACCCTATACACCTAGTTAAAAAACCAGATAGCCATGCACTTCTCCCCCCCCCCCTCCCCCCACTTCTTCCCGCTCCCCTCCGCACTCTGCTGAAAGCCATTACAGAAATACAATTTCTAATGCCTTCACACAGGTCTGCGATCGACTGCAAACAAATTTATATTCAGCTCGTAAACAGAGAGCTGCAGAGATTTATTTATTGAGCGGAGAGGAGAGAAACAAGCTAGCGCGTGAACCCTGGGTAACCTCACAGCTGACATGAAGATGGATAAGTGTACGATGCAAATGTACGGAGGGAAGGGATGTATTGCACTCAGTCATTCAGCACATCGCCGCCTGTAGAATTCCATTAACTCCTCCAGCTGCGACCGTATCTCTGGGCATGTACGAGCGCCCACTATACATTGATGATTATTTTCAATTGTTTTTTAATCACTGCCGTGCAACAGTAAAAACCTTTACTGAACCTATAAGTGGATGCTCCTTCCCTGCGTTCACTTGAGTCCTTCATATGGAGTTCGTACACGGCTTACGAGTGAATGAAAGTAAATATAATCATAAGCGTTTTATCTTAATTTGTCCTCATTTGCAGACACCCAGTTCTCGCAGGTGGAATTATTGTTTATGATACTGACAATAAACAAAATGCATTTTATTGATTTCCTCTCTATGGGACTGGAGCTTGCTGCGTGCCTTTGAACTTCAGACAGGTCGCCAGTGATATAGAGTGGGTGTTTGTATGTTTCCTTTGCATGACAGACTGGTTGTTTGTGTATGTGATTTGCATGCTATGTAATTATCCGTGTGTGTGTGTGTGTGTGTGTACTTGTGTGCATGTTTTGCATCTCTCGTTTTTTTTGCTACTGAATACTTTATTAAGCAGACACTCAGCTGACTGCAGACACTAGTGAGCTATCTAGAGTGAGTCCCCACTTCAAACTTAATGTATGGAGAGAGATTGCCCTCTTGACAAAATATTATCAGTACAGTTAAAATACTTTAATGCTACTATGACAGACTTTTTGAAGGCCTTTGAAGGCCTTTCATTGTTTGATCAGTAATCATTGTAAATACATACATACACACAAATATATATATATATATATATATATTTTTTTTTTTTTTTTTTTTACAGTGCTTCCTGATCAAACAAGGTTCTGCATGGAATCAAAATAGGTTGCAACACCTGTATCAATGACGGAACCCTTTTTGGTGATGCATAGATTCAGTTAAGACAACGCCCAAGTTTCTTCTTTATGAAAAAACGTTTACCATTTAGTTCCATTCGTAGAAATGTTCTAGATATGTAACAATGTAAGAACACTTTTTAAACAGCAAACAGATTTCTTTCTGAAAGAGGAAAACAATTTAATATTCGTACCATTCCATTTCATTTACCATTCCTGCAACTGATAATGTTCCTATAAAAATGAGCGTGTGTGTGTTGGTGCGTGTGTGTGCGCGCGCGTGCGTGTTTGTTATGTGTGTAATAGGGTACTAACGTTTCCTTTACTAAAGAACCCTTGAAGAAAACGTATTTTTTTATGTTTTCACGCCCGCTTGTGTGTATTTATTATCGGATAGACTAGTACATACACGCCAATTCATATTTCCTAATGCTGCTTAACACTGCCTCATTCATTAACAAGTATAAATGACATAAATGTATTTCTATGATAGAAAACAGTTTGGATCTTTTGTTCAAATATTTGGACATATGCTCATACACCACTGTGTGACAGCAGGCCTCTGGAAACTAGATTAAAGGGTTTAGCGCGGGGGAAAATAACCCGGCGTTAATATCCGGATCATAAACAAAACAGAAAATAACACTGCAAGCTTTTCTCTCGGCATGCAAATCCAGCGGGGTCTCTGGAACAACAGTGAACACCTCAATCTCATATATCTTTCACTCTGAAGTAAACTTCTTTTGTGCCACTCTTTCATGTGTTTTCATTCAGAAAAAATATTAAATATTGGACAAAGTCCGTTTACTTGCGTGCTTCACTCCGAATGTGTTGCGTGCTTCACTTACATGTGTTGTAAACATATAAAATAGAAGTATACCATAATCCACATGATTTACACCATGTATTTGTGTATGGGGATCCAACTTTCTAGAGGCCTTCTCTTTTCAAAGGAAAAGGTCTACAGTACACAGCTGTTATGTCTGATATGGAGGCAGCTGCTAATTATCATCTGGCCGGTGGATGACCTGGGCGCAGCAGCTGTGTAAATGTTGCGTCAGAGAGCAGGAGCTCCTTGTGCGACAAGGACGAGGGTTTAGCTGCTTATGAGTACATCCTTCAGTATATTATGCAGATGTGCGTGAGTGCGTGAGGGTGTGTGTGTGTGTGTGTGTGTGTGTGTGTGTGTGTGTGTGTGTGTGTGTGTGTGTGTGTGTGTGTGTG
>JBBJLR010000139.1:3687037-3704112 GCA_037577145.1 Brachypetersius gabonensis | reverse complement strand
TGTGTGTGTGTGTGTGTGTGTGTGTGTGTGTGTGTGTGTGTGTGTGTGTGTGTGTGTGTGTGTGTGTGACAGAGAGAAAGAGAGAGAGTGTTGTATGTGTAGAAGTTGCCTGAATCCTGAAGGTGGTTGAGGTTAAACATCACTCCACTCACCAATCAGCTGCCACTTCAGCTATATCTTGATCAATTATGCTAACAAAGCAAATGGCCGAACCTCACAATGGCTTTTTGTGTCTTGGTGGAGCCACATCAAGCACACTGTCATTAGAAAAAAAGAACCGTAGAAATTAGTCACTGGGATGAGTTATGGTAGTTATTCACCTTCGAGTATGCAAACAACAAATATTTGCTGTGGCCATCACATGTTGCTTTGATCTTATGGTCTTTTATCATTAATGATAATAATAATAATTAATTATAATTTATTGTAAGTTATTATTAACTGCTAGCAGTAACTAATAATTACTTGCTAACAGTGGATGCAGGATAGTAACAAGCAATTAGCAGCATGTTGCATAATGTTCCTTAGTGCCTTTTTCTTTTTACTGTTGCCAGCATTAGCTACTTTTGAGAGGAGTATTCCTTTAAAAGGGGGCTTCCTCCAGGTTTTCAAAATATCAGCATAATTCAGTTGTTGAGACATAAATAAAGTTATTAGGGGTGGATTAATGTGAAATGGGGCACATTACAGAGAAACAGGGATTACATGAATTGCCCCAGACATCTGGTTCCTATCACCACCACAGCAACAGTTCTGATAGTATCTCTTGAACAGTGCATTTAACATCAAACCACTCTGGATGACTTTGTTAAATTATGTAGAAATTTTGCAGGATCAGTAGAAGTCCTAGTCTAAATCAGGTCAGACTTCTAAACAACACACACATTCTGCAGGTGGTTCAAGAGGTCAGAGAGACAGCCCAGAAACTGTTACAGTCCCTAGCCAAGAGCTGAATGTGCCCTTATGTCTGTAAGCTCATGTTGCTCCTAGGGAGCTTCCCCCACGCATCTTCGCCCTGAAGAATGTGTGCTGTAAAGGAATGCAAAAGTTCCTGCAAGCCTAATGACAGGAACACACCCACAGCTGAATTGTGTTTTCCAGAAAAAGCACATTTTGGATACAAAACAACACTGTGTGTATGTTGCCCTTGAGAAATATTCAACAGCAGCTCTGTCTTCTCAAGCATTTGCTCTTGTGGTGTCATAAAATTTTTCTCAATATACTGAAAACCAAGCAACTGCTTTAAATTAAGCAATTAATCACTAGACTGACCATAGTGCAGAGTTTGGCTGATCAGTGCTTTCTAAATGGCTCTTGGCTTAGACATTAGGTTCTAAATAAATACGAAATACTGTATACTATATAATGCCAGAAAGACTGATGCTGGGGTATAAATACCATAGACAAGTGACTTGCAGTTAAGTGAATTACCAGTATTACCAGTAACACGAATGGAGAGTAGGAGTATGTTTTTCCACATAATAGTGGTGATACTTCACTTGGTGAGATTATTGCATATAACTTAATGCTCACACATCTCATTTACAAAAAGACGTTCTTAATGGAACCAAACATCTTCTGTTGCATCACTTCAAAGAACCACATCTCATTGCTTGTATGGTGCATTCATAGCAGCCAACAGTCCATCTGCACAGTGGTGTCCCTGAAAGATCTTTCCGGCACATGGTGATGGACACTGACTGCCTCCCAACTGCCCCCTGCCCACCCAGGTCCCCAAGTCATCCATAGGGGTGGTTCAAGAATGTAGCCTCCAACTCTCCAGCTCACTGGAGATTATGAACTGTCCACACATTGATATGTTTTGTCAGCAGCAAAACAAGTACAGTGCAAATGTTTGCATACCCTAGTATGTACAATATGTACTGTTATTTAAAAAGTAATGTGCAAATTCTTTAAATAGGATTGGCACGATTTCTATTTATCTATTGTGTTTAACAAATTGGAGAAAAAACTAAATATAAATTTTTTGTACACTTTGAAAGTACAAAAATCCTAAAGGTTTAAAAAACTTTTAGATAACCTTAAAGATGCACCAATTCCAGTTTTTTCTTTCCCCCAGAAATCTGTATGACTATTGCTTTATGGGTTAAGAGTGATATATTTTGAAGGTCCACACTTTTTATTCAAATATCTTTCAAATGAACCACTCTATCTTATGCCTTGTCAATCTAGTTTAAAAGAGCTGAAATTATTTGTATTATAGATTCAACATTTACCATATCTTGCCATATTTGGAATCTAAAACTCAATGTTAAATTTAATCGACTCATTAGTGTGCTGGTTCCTAAAAAGGCCAAAAATAAATCAAGCGAATGCAATATTAAAATATTAACTCTGAGAATAAACAACAGCAACTGGAAGTCACGCATAATTGTAGTTTGTAAAGGCATGGCTTGGAAAGTTTTAATGATTTTGTAATGTGCAAATGAACATCTGCAAACGACCATTTGCTAAATCAAATGTTTTGTTTCGTCCACAAACATAATTGTACGATCATCATTTGGGGAAATCTATTTGATAGCCACCAGAAGGCGGCTTGACGGTTTGATCTTAAATTAGCGAGAGCTCAAACTGTTTGAATTCAAATTACACTTCGGTACCATATGTTCAGGTTGGGACAACTCATAATTGTGTTATTGGCGAAGTTTATTTTTGATGCCAAACAATGTAATTATTTACTGAGGTTATTGTGCCAGTGAGTACACTAGGAACTTCCTTCTTCTGTAGCATCGTTCAGAACCCTTTGCGGCACCTTGTTAATATTTCCTTGTGTATTGTCTACAGCCAGATCATCTCCAGCCTGTGCCCTGGGTCTCCCAGGACAGGTGGTCAGCAGACGGGGTAGCAGTAAGGATGCCTTGACGGGCCAGCCTGGACCACCGCGGACCAACTTCAGCACCAAGCAGCTAACGGAGCTGGAGAAGGAGTTTCACTTCAGCAGGTACCTGACGCGCGCGAGGCGGGTGGAGATCGCGAGCTCCCTGCAGCTCAGCGAGGCCCAGGTGAAGATCTGGTTCCAGAACAGGCGGATGAAGCAGAAGAAACTGCAAAGGGAAAGGCTGGGACGGCGACAAGAGCGCGCTAAGGACCCGGCCAGCAGAGCAGAGCCGTGCGCTTCTCCAGAGAACAGTTAAGATTTTAAAACGATTGAGACTGGCGAGAGACACTGCTTTTAAAAAAGTGGAAGCAAAATCAGAAAAAAAAATATTTCTTATTATTTTTTAATTGTTTTGATTCCAGTAATGGAAAATAACGTTTACAAAGTATATTGTATGATTTATTCATTTATCATACAGATATTACATACATACATACATATAGATATAGATACACACAGACACACACACACACACATATATATATATATATAAATAAAAAATAAACGAATTACGGTCGTGCCAAATAAAGCAGCGGTCAAACCCACCCGCAGGTCCTTCGAGAACTTTTAAAAACTCTGATCTTCTTTCAGAACTCCTAACGCCCAAACAGGAACGGTTTTAATTCTTTACAGTTGGATTTCTCCCACGCGCAGACAGCATCAACCGTGAAGCTTACTTTGGGTTTCCAGAAACTACATGTGGCATTTAAAGCGGATTAGATACTAGTTTTATATGCTTAAAGAGGGTCACATATACACATACATACAAACACACACACACAGCAACCAAAATATGACGTTGTCTGTAAACTACGAAAATATATAATACATTCTTTTGTAAAATACAAAAGGTACAATTTCAAGACTATTTTACAGCTCCACAACAATTTTACCAATTCAGCGCTTTCACTTTCCGTTTCTTTTTCCACCTTAAAAAAAAACAAACACGAACACGTGCGTGAGCGAGCGCTGCAGGTGCTCTGCAGACGGTTGCTCTTGTCGCGTTCTCTCCGTCCGCTGCTTTTATCTGCGAATAAAAAAGCGCCTCGACGTGATCGGAGCTCCTCGTCTTTCTAACTAATGGCAGTGCGCTGTCACCGCGCTAAGTGCCTCCACTTACCCGCGGATTTCCAGCTATTTATGGCCGGGACGGAGTTCAGCCTCGTGCCACGAGTTTGAACCGGCTCCGATACCAACTTTTCATTCTGATGACATCAAAGCACGCGCGTGGAGATGGAGAGAGTTAAAAGAGGGTTGAAGTGGGAAAGGAGGTCGGCCTTTCACCTCCTGTCCCTAGTCCAATATATATATGTATGTAGACTTGATTAACTGACTGTTATATTAGACAACCCATATGATCTATGCAATATTTAAAAAATACACTGTTAAGCTTTAAAATTAAATAAAGTGATTTTTACAGCCTCAAAATGCATTTGAAGCAGTATTTTGTTTGTTTGTTTTATCACTGAAATGCTGCATAAAATGGACATCGTTTCTGTCTGCGACTATGAAGACTGGGATAATTGCTAGAATTTTCTCTTAAATTCACCAGGCTGATCCTGATTTATGGCTGATAGATGTATTGACAGGTGGGTTAAGTGTATTGACTTGCAGCTGATTGGTTTGATGGTGATGGTCCTGGAGCTGGACGGGCTCAGCTCGGGCTGTAAAAAGAGCATGGAAATGTGCGATAAATCGATCTTAATAAACATTGAGAGCCAATATAATTTGACATTTGGGGCTTAAAACAGCAATAGCGTGACCCACTGAACTGAGAAAAACTCTTGTTTGTCCGTTAGTGACCCGTATGTGAATACTGAAAGAGATATTAGAATATTTTCCATTGTTATTCTTAGTAAGGTCATTTTTTTTGTTTATTATGTTGGGGGCCTGATTATCCACAATGCATTTTAAGTCAAATAAGGGGAAAAACGCTTTCCTATGTAGACATTTCCCAAATTCAGAAACTGTTGAATGAAGCAACAGCTGGAGACTGAAAGAAAAGCAACACCGACTGTATTTGAATGAAAATAATTCTGATCCGGATCGTTGCTGGGTGTTTCTGCACCTGTGTTGAGTGGTTCCGAATTGATGTGGAAATTTTAAACGTGCCGTTTTGCCTTTTTAGGTGCCTCGCCTGCCTCGGCCTGATAATGTATGCAGTTACTCCAAAGTTCACCTCTCACCTCTTGACCCTTGCTTTGCCTCAGGACAGCAGTGACCCGGTCAGTGCCTCGCTGACAGAAGGCTTCATTATTAATCGAAACTGCGCTCTTGGTGTCCTTAAAGAACATTTCCACTTTATTAGATTGGTCTCAGAAATAGTTAATAATGTGATTCAACTCCTATTATAACTTCTACTGCATGAAGGATTTACTTGACAAATTACCGTCACATGATTTCAGTTACAGAAGTAATAGTAACAACAACAACAACAATAATAATAATCATCATCATCATCATCACAGGTGTGATTATTACCTGACAATAACCTCTACCTATTATTATTATTTTATTATTACTATTATGTATTATTATTATGTATTATTATGTATTATTATTATTAATAATATTATTATTATTATTATTATTATGTCTTTGTGGATGTCTTATTATATTCATATAATAAGTCAGTATTATTACTAGTACTCCACTGTCATTAGTAATGACAATTAAATAATACTACATTACATTATTAGAGATAATGAAGCATCATTATTAATATTTTAGTAATAGTAGCAGTCATAGTAAAAGTAGTAGCAGAAGCAGTATTTTTTATTAATAATAATAATAATAATAATAATAATAATAATGATAATAGAAGTAGTAGAAGAGGTACTAGTAGTAGTATTTTTTCTCAGTTTCGCATTACCATTGAGAAACACAACTAATGTTACTATACTGTTGTTAACAACAACAACAATAATAATAATAATAATAATAATAATACAATTTTAATAATAATTTCTCTTTGAAATGGACAATTTGTCATTTCTTTGACTATTGTTTTGCTACTTTCTGCTGCTCTTATCTTTGTACTGTCCACTTTCTGCAATAGCAATGCAAATTTTCCACTTATCTTGTATTTTATTACCTAATCTTATCTAATAATAATAATAATAATAATAATAATAATAATAATATAGTTATTATGCGTCTTCTTATTCGCCTAATTTGTGCTGGCCATTCAGTACTTTTAAGTTTCACGGTTGAGGCAAAAACAAACTTTCTTTTTCCAAAGAAGCGTTTTAGCTGATTTTTTAAAAAGTCACTTAACATGTTTCTGATCTGATTCAGGCTCAAAATGCCTGGTCAATTTTTTTGTCCTAGTTCAGCCCTGGTTCAGACGCTTCTCCTCACGGCGTGTACGTTTCGAGTGTCTTCAGCAAAAAGTTTCCCCTCGTCCTACCCACTTCAGCTCATTATATTTCACCTACACAAGCAGAAGGCGGTCTCAGCGCTTGCAACGGCTTTAATGCTCATTGTGGAGTGGGATGAGAGCGGAGGGCGCAAACAGGCACATTATCCTCGCCGCACTATTGCTCCTTACTTGGTAATTGTGCTCAGACACTATTACCCCTCGCTGCCGCACGCACGAATGCGCCACACCTCTTTATTAACCGGCTAAGCAACGCTTGCGCCTAAGCGAGCACTAAAGGCCCTCCGCGCGGAAAAGCATAGTCGCAGTCTGAAGACGCTGCAAATTTGCATACAGTACTGCCGGCTCTGCAGACAATCGGCCTATTCAAGGAGAATTTTTGTATTAAAAAAGAAAGATTAAATAAGAAGAGCGCCACTACTAATGGAGTTGATAATGAACGGACAATCTGCGTGGTCCTCCTCACTGACATTCATCCAAAAGATCCCTGCCGTTCACTTTTAGACAACAAAAACATTTTATGTAAGAGGATACCTGACGTGCAGAATGATACGATATACCTTGCAACATTTTCACCAGCGGAACAAAACAGTACCTTATTAATGAGAATAACTTACTGGATGTGTCATTCTGACAGATAGACAGATAACCAGATAGACAGATTACAAGACATACTGAAAGATAGATAGCTTCTATACTTTTGGCCTGTAGTGGTTGAAACATTCTAAACTTACATTCACACACACACACCCACACACACACACACAGATCTTGATATGTGATTCTAAAATGTAACATCATTCATCTATTATTATTCAACAAGAATTACTTATTGTTAATAAAATGTCTATAAACACACAAATAATAAAATGTTTAGATTATTTTATTTGCCCTGTATTAAAGTGTCATAGAAACTTGATCAAATAATAGAAATTTGAAAAGTGATTCAAAGATTTTGAAGTGTGTTACTAAAAAAATGCATCTGTTGATGCAACTGAAAACAAAATACCTGCTTAGCTTATCACTGAGTCTGCACATATATGAAATATCTGTAAATGTATTGGACCTGTCTCGAACCTGCCACTTGCTATACACCACAATCACCTCCACCACCACCAACCTCTGCACTACCAAAAGGGCACAGCTACTACTGTAGTACTGCTATTGCTATGGGTCAAATAGATGGATGTAAATAAAACTAATGCAATCTGGCAGGGTGCAACAGGAAGGGCTACGAAATGGCCAGCTAGGATATCATTACAATGTTGTGTCAATTGTTTTGACAGATGATTATTAGTGTGGGCATGATGACGTGACATACACATGGCTAAATTGCTAATACTCCACAAAACACTGGTTTGTTTTCTGTGTGCTGTTTTTCAAGTTTGATCACTTAAGACTTCATATTTAAGAGCATGTGTACATTCTGGTGGAATCATTGTTGACCTTTTCAGACCAGGACTCTCTTATTCTTGAAAAACAGCAGCACTATGGCAATGTTGTCATGGAAGTGATTGACTGTCCAAAATTCCATATCAGTTAAGAGCAGTTAGGTCCCATCAGAACCGAAGCTTATGGGACAAAGGGGTGAAGGAGTTTTCAGAGAAGGGGTAAAGTAGTGGTCATTGACAGTGACTGAGCTATGTCTCTGTCACTGCTGAAACAATTACAGATCTTGCTTGAAACATGCAGTTTCTAAAAATGACAGAAATATGAGGCCAATGTGATTGTGCAGAGTAAATAAAACACCTATATAATGCATGTCAGTTTAGCAAAAGTCCGCTGGCACTCCTTAAATTTAACGGATGCTTTCCCAAAATGGCTGATTGCTGCTCTACCCAGAGGACACACTGTCCTTCTGCATTCTCTGTGCTATATTTCTTGATCACACAATACCTCTCTCTCTGTGTAACCTACGCACTGACTTTGCATTGCTTTCCCCCTGACTCAAACAGGAGCCTCGGAAATGAAGAATGGCCAGCCATTTATTCATTGTCAATGGCCCGCACAAAGATCGGTATAGGTAGGCACACGTGAAGCAGGGAGCGCGTGCATATAGCCCTTGTTTCCCCTCTCCTTTACACGACTCCTGAGAACAGATGTTTGGGGACAGCTTACAGTCTCAGCGAAAATCTGTGTGTGCAGAGCAAACAGCAGCACTCAGCACTTCTGGGGCTGGGGGAAGAAAATGGGTTCTGGGGTTGGTGGGAGGGGAGAGAGGAAGGAGAGGAGAGTGAAGCCCAAAAGAGAGGAGACGATTACACCCCTCTGCTGCAAAGTTCTTCCTCAGAGAGGCTGTTAGCCTCTTCTTAACTGTATTGTACACTCGTAAGAAGTAGCACGCCAAAGCCTTTGGCGGTATCCACAAATTGCTTGTTTATTGCTACCTACAGACCAGACAAGGCAGGTCACTCTGCTGTGGGCCTTTTCACATGGGTGTAATTCAAACCTGCAGAGAGAGGAATAGCAGAGTGAGAGGCAGAAAGACTTCTGAAACCAAACACATGATATTAGTTCAAGAACATGTATATGGTTCAAATGTGGCAGTCGGATGCACCTGAATGAACAGCAGCAGTTCTTGGCAACTGAAAAAGATGGATTTTAACATATTTTATCAATGTGTATCAGAACAGCACAATTTTCCATGTAGAAGCGAGTTCTTCTAAAAGCTATTTGGTCTACTGTGTTGTTTGTGTTTAATTACATGCCATAATATACTAGCACATGGCTGCCAAATTTTAAATAGCCAGGGACGGGAGAGGTGGGGGCAAAATGTTGGCTCCAATGTGTGCCGTATTTTGGACAAAAATGCTGCTCTCAAAAAAGACACACTAAAAATACATGTGGGTGAGTTTAGCATGACTTAGCACCTTGAAATAAAGGTGGCCCTCAGCAGACAATTTGGGGAAAACAGTGCTGACCTCTACAATGTGGCTCTGCAGTTGGGGTTGCCCTTTGGAAAGTTGCAGAGAAGCATAATGAGAGGAAAGGCAAAAGAAACACAGAGAGATAATGCTGGTTAAAATCCGAGCAGCAGTATTAAAAAAGATGACATCACAAAGACAAATGAAGACGTAGGCTAACACAAAATAATATTTTGGGGGCACAATGTGATCACTCTGCACATTTTGTTCTTTTTTGGTTGATTCTGCACATTTTTGTGGCCCTTGGATATTTTTCCAAGGGATGATAAGGTATACTACGTTTGACTTTTTAAAAAAATATGTTACGTGGGAGAAGAGAATGCTGTAAACCAAGTGCTGTACACAAGGCCATGCAAGCACATTCTGATTTCTTCCTCTTTAGGCTCACCTAGCGAACGTAAAGGATGAAGCAAGCCCGACGATGCTTCTGTTAGTCTAAAGTCAACGCTCTGCCTGAGCTGCCTTGGGTGAGGTTGCCATGGCAACACATGAACAGACATATGGAGAGGGGTAAAGGAGGGGGGTCGTGGAGGTGGAAGTAGGGTTGTGAAGAGATGAGAAGAAGGGTGGGGAAAGGACAGAAACAGGCAGGCAGTGTGCAATGATGCTCGCTGTCTGTCTTTCAGATAAGCCATTGTGCTCCATCCGTCAATCTCGCCTCCACGCTGAATAGAAGCCCAGTTCATGAACTTTCCCAAATCGAGCCTCGGCACAGCCATTAATACCATGCATCCTCCATCGCTTTTCTCCTGCGAAGACCTTAGTTTACAACCAGCCCTGAAAAGGACAAGTCTGACCTGCATGATATGGACTAAAGATCATATTGATGTTTTATTACTATATGCTTCCTCTATGCATTTGGTGAACCCTTAGCATGACACTTAAAGACCGGCTTGCATTATTTTGAGCAAAATTGTTTACATTTGTTGGATCACAAATCTTCACTGTCACAACAACAGAATGCTCATCGAAACATGCATGTGATTGGTCAGCACACAAACGTGCAAGTTTTGTGATTGGTCAGTGGGCTAAATTGCATATTGCTGCCCTAACCAGCCAAGCACTGCAATAATACAGTAAACAATACATCATATGACCCTGTCAAAATTGTAATCAATAAATGCCTTTAGAGTTTGAGACTGAACACCTCCTCCACATGTACGTTTTGGAACGTATAGTGCAGAATTTCAATTTAAGGGTTTATATAAATGTGACAGCCATTTAACACATTTTGCACAGGCCAGAGTTTATTTTTTATTTCCCTTTCCCCAGAAGGTTAAACAATAATAAGCATCATAAGCAATTATTGTGCATAAACATGTGCAGAGGTTCTTCTGTAGAGCTTGAGGTTTTCATGCGCATATGTATATCTACACAGTCTGGGAGCGTAGAGCCACACATCGGTCTTTAGGCCACACATGCACATGCAATGCCTAATAATCTTCATTTTCATTGGTCAGGTTCTGCATTAGAGGACCAAGGTGCTTCATCATCGTTTTATTTTTCATCTTCACCTCTCATCTACTTTCTTTCTCTCTTTCCCTCTCTCTTTCTCTTATCCATCTCTCTACCATTATGTTTATGCCATTTGTCTTCTCCGCCCTCTTTTTCTTGACCCACTCTTCAACTGATATCAAGGTGTGACATCCAGGTTCGCAGAGGTCAAGTGATACAAGGTCACTGGCAGGTCAGCTGACCTCCGCAAGGACTTTTGCCTCCAGCCAATACGGTGCCGCCTCCGCACTGGTAGCCTGTCACGTGAGCACAAGCCAGCCGCGACATCAACATGGAGATGATTAATGATGCTTTTAGTACCTGTTTAGAATGAAGCTGTCCACACCACACTGTAATTACCCACTCCCAGGCGGCAGCTGCCCAACATAATTGCTTTTTGTTTGTTGACCTGGTTTACTGCAGAGAAAGATGGCTTTGGGTAGGTGAAGTGTGTGCGTATATGTGTTTTAGAGTGAACGTGCCAGAGGGTAGAGGTAAGCGAGGGTGTGTGTTTGAGTGCATGTACAATATGTGTGTGTTGCGGGTCCGTCCAGTCATTTTGCACCCCTACGGTTTCTCTGCAGCGCTATCTGATCTTCCTGCTGCTTTTGAGGCTGGAGCTGACACTTGAGGTTTGGTGGGCTGTGAGGAATTTTGTTTTATTTTGCAAAGTGCTTTAGACCGTCCCTCATTTTTATGTGAGTCCCTGGCATTCGTAAAGTAAACAGGAGACAGGAATAAATCTGGAATAAAGTTTCTCAATGAGCAGCTGTGATTGTAATAAGTAATGTGAAATAAACTGAGAATTCAATGTGCGAAGCTCCCCTCCTCTTCCATCAGACATCTGGCTTCAAACAAACTCTTATTTTCGTCAGAAAGCACTTTGGTTGTTTACACTGCTATAAACACAATGTGCATTTGGTCTCATATGAATCAGTCGATGATAACCGAGATCTCCAAAGAATGCTGGCTTTCTCTTGGGGGATGAGCATTTTAGGCAGAAATCGCAATTAGGCTGCACAAATGGATCTAGAGTTTTGGACTACGCCCATGTCGTTTGGAGAGTGCAGGAGTCGTGAGAAATGCCTGCAAATCCATAATGATCGATTAGCCAGCGCAAGTGAAAATACCACGGAGGCGCCTTTCCTGGTTACTGCACAGTACCGCGAAGCAAAGAAACAGAAGCTGCTCAGATGTATGAAATTCATAATTCGCACTACAGATATTCAATATATAATGCATCACTACCCTGTTCATATTCCAACCTCTCAAGTTGTCCTCTATAAATGTCTACTAGCTTAGGGTCAGCGGACCAAGCACGGCTGTCTTCCACCAAAGCGTCTAGACCTGCATCATATGCATTCTCATTTTTCAGCCGTATATGCTTGTCATGTTTGTTTGGAGACATTTGCAACTGCTCTGCATACTGTCAAGGCTCCCAGATAAGCAGGCCGCCACTGACCCGTGGGGTGGTGCAAACTCGTTCTTCATAAATCTGGGGCTCGTTTGCAGCCAGCAGTGTGGACAGTGAGGCGAGAGGACGCAGTCAGGCCACTATCAGCTTTGACTGTATGAGCAGCTTTCATCCCTGTGGTGGTTCTCACATAACTCAGTCCACACGCCTCTTCACCCCCCCACATATGCTGCCTCATAAATAACTCTGCTATCGTCTGATAATGTCCCTTTAATGCTTAGTCAATAAAGCCCACAGTGCCGTGGCTTCTCTACGCTCTCCTTCATACATAAATATAAACAGGGAACTCAGATTGACATGATGGGCCAAACCTGTTCTGTAAGGCTTGGGCAAGAAAGTAGGACAGGAATGAAGACGAGAAAAACAATATACAAACAGTATACTACAGTATATATTACAGTATGTTAAGGAGATTTTTATATATTCTGCTTTTTTCAATAAATAGAATAATGCTTTGTAATCTTTGCATGAATACAGAATTCAGCTTTGTGAGATGTGCATGGTTCTTTTAAAATTACTTTGAATGTGACGGTTTCACTATTAAGCCCACATTATTATGGATGGATAGTCTCAACTGAAAGAAAAATGTAATGAAGGACTAGACACAATTACTGTCTGGGAAATACCTGAATCATTTGTGTATGTCTGGACTACTTAACAGACAATAAATAGATTCAAAAGCACTGATGGTCATCATGCCAACAAAGCTCAGTTTAAAATTTGTTGTATGCGTCCTGCTTCAGTACAATGACGATAAAGGCATATCTATCTATCTAAGAAAAGATGAGAAGAGGAGAAAAGATGGGATGTTGAGAGAGAAAGAGGCATGAATAAAAATAAGTAAAGTAGAAAAGTGAAGGGAGATGGAAGAGAAGGAGAATGGAGAGTGGAGGAGTTGGGGGAGAAGAGGAGAGAATGTAGAGGAAAAAAAATAAAAAAGTAGAGGTGAAATAAAAAAGGGGAGAGAAGAAGGGAAAAATGAAAGTAGACTGGAGAGGGAGAAGATGGAAAGACGAGGAGAAGAGAACAGAGAGGATAGAAAAGAACAGTGAATATGGAGAGGTGAAGAGAGGGGTGAAAGAGGAGAAAAGGACAACACAGATTAAGAAGTGGAGGAGAAGGGAGGTGGGGAGAGGATGAGGAAAAAGTGAGTAGTGTGACGAAGAGAAAAGGAGAGTACAGAAGAAGCAAGGGCTGCACTGCTGCAGGTGTTTTGAGGAGATAGC
Organism: Brachypetersius gabonensis; assembly: GCA_037577145.1. Lineage (NCBI taxonomy): Eukaryota > Metazoa > Chordata > Actinopteri > Characiformes > Alestidae > Brachypetersius > Brachypetersius gabonensis. The sequence goes on along the minus strand of JBBJLR010000139.1, from coordinate 3,690,716 downwards.
GTCCGGAGCGGTGGGTCGGGAACATACTAGCACTGACGGATCACCGGCGGCGCACTGCAGCTAATGTAGTAATTAGTTAACCCATTGCCTCCATCCGCTCGTGCACCAGGGCTCATTTGACCCATTTGGATTATCGTCTCCTTAACACAAACTGTAGCACCGTTAAATTAGGCCGCGTCCACTGAATAATCTGATTGCCAAATATGAAGAGACTGAGCTGAAAATAAGTGCCAGGAGGTTTATACCGGAGACATTAGCTGTGCATTAGCCAGCACAAGTTCAAAGGTATATTACAAGAGGATAAGTGAGATATTAGAACCATATAGAGTGGAGTAAAAAAAGATCATGATTTACTGAAGGAAAAGGAGATGATGTTTATGAGAATAGTGTTTAAAAGAGGGGCTTGGCACATTTGCAGATGTAAATAACAGTCTATAATAGCCAGTGAAAATAAAGGGAAGTGAAAACACCACTTACCATGGACTTGGCTTCTGTGACTCCCAGCTAACCCAACATGGTGGTTTCTCAAGAGGGTGAGTAGGGGTTGAATGAGAAGCCTTTGAGGTTATGAGTCTCTTATGTTATGGGAATGAAAGAGTAAAGCAATCTCATTCATATCCATCTTGGAGTCAGACGTTCTTTTAAGTGTTCTGGAGTTTTTACAGGAAAAAAGCTTAATAAATCCAAGGGCTGGTGGTCCATCTCCTAATGATAATCTCACTCAGTGATTTTTATTTGTGCAATGATGTGTGCAGTAAGATAGTTATCTGTTAGATAAAGATGAAGATGCACCAAAATAATGATCTAAAATAGACTAAATCAATCCAAGGTCAGGCTGTGTGATGATAACACAAATGACAATGGTGCTAATTTTGAATGATAATGTGATTGAGATTGTAATTGTATTGATTGAGATTTTTTATTGTAATTACTGCATTTCAGTACAGTCAGAGGGAACTTTATGGAAACGTCTGTTATCTATCAGACTGCCAACAGAGCTATGATTTATGTTGGTGGTTCTCACAGGGAAGATGCAGGTCCTTTCACTCACAATCCATACAATAAACAATCCTGACATTTTTTGTACTCAGCATATATTTAGGATCCCAGGAAACACTAAAAAGATTAAATGTTTGTATGACAGTAAAACTTACTGTTGTTTTAAAAAAAGAAATCTATAATCAAGTTTGGCTTAAAAATTCTGTTACTGTGAAATGGAAGAGTCTAGGAGCCGCAACAACTCAGCCACGAAGCAACAGACCATGCAGACTCACAAAGTGGTGCCACCGAATGCAGAAGCAGATATGGTAGTGTAAAAATTGCCTACCCTGCTTGCATCACTCAGCACAAAACTCCAGGCTGCCTCTAGAAGAAACGCTACCACAAGAACTGTGACAGTGAGCTTCATGAAATGGGTTTCAATTGCTGAACAGCTGTATATAAGCCTGAGATCTCTGTATGAATAACACTTAGCTACAGAACTGCCCGATGGACGGATCTGGGTCTAGCACATGCCAGGAGAATTACCTTCTACAGTGCATGGTGCCAACAGTAAAGTTTGGTGGAGGAGGGTTAATGGTCTGAGGCTGTTTGTCAGAGTTTGGGCTCAGTTCCTTAGTTCCAGTTGAGGGTTAAAGCTGATGATAGATGGACAGATGACTGACATATATGTGAGCCAGTTTGCTTCCTAGTTTTTATTCAGCCCTTTGATTAGTAAGAAGACCGCCGACGTGTGCTTGTCCAAAGATTAGGCCTGCAAAGTTTACACTTAAAGAAGAGACTTTTTGCAAAACAACTGCCATAACACTGGCAGGTTATTCACAGGACATACTTTGTATATGTATAGTGTGTATCCAGGAAACAAAGTAAACCTCATTAGAAAGAAAACTTGGCTTGGACATTATTGACATTTATTTGAACCTTTACATTATGTTGAGGTAAACTTAAGCAAAATAGGGTTCTGCACAATCAAACATCCCATTATGAACCTGTTTTTTTAAATGAATCATCCATTCACGAGTCCTTTAAGGGAACCAAAAGTCATTCTTTCATAAGATGGCTCCAGAGATCTCTTTACTTTTAAGAGTGTAGTCATTTATCAAACAAAATAAATCACTGTCTTCTCAGAGTATAAGCCACCGTTCTTTTAATAGACGATGACTTGTGCAGGCTTAATCCAAGCAACAGCAAATATATCGCAGTTTATAAACTGTAGACACAGATTAGCCATTGCTAATTCAACTACACTGGACATTTAAATCTGTGTAGAGTGGGATCAAGTCATTTGACTTGTGAGATTTAAACACATATATTTGTTTCCAAGACAAAATAGCTATTTTACATGAAAGTGAATCACTGAATGAGTTACAGTACTGACACACATGCAAAAATCTATCTTTCTCAAAGGTCCTTTCACTGGAAACTTTCACTGGAATTGTACCTTTACATTATCTTCACACTTGCAAATATTTGTACAAAAGAGGACTGTGAAATAAAAGTGGTATCGCTTGGAAGCATTCTTTTGAGGCCTCATTTTTAAGAGAAAGCTGTGTGTGTGTCTGTTTTCTGTTTGTTCTGTCTGTTCTCCTGAGAAGTGGTGCAGAGTCTAAAGCAAATGAAGCTCTGTGTAATGGAGACAGAGGCGTCCCAAAATTAGGAGCGACATTAACTGGGGTACCAATAAATAAAGTACTAATTAGAAAAAAGAAACGGCAGCTTGCTGGTATACCGGGAGAGAATACCAAAGGCGGCATCATCCACTCCCATCTGCAGTCATGGCGACACATCGCTAAGGGGCCGGCCTAAGCAAAGCCTCCACCAATCACCTCCTCTCCCTCCGCGCTGTGACTGTGCAGTGAACCCGCTGCTGCCTAGCCTGCTCCACTCAGCCTCAGTGTGCATGTGTGTGTGTGTAAATGAATGTGTGTGTGTGTATGTGTGAGTGAGTGTGTGTGTGTATGTGTGTGTGTATGCCGCCAGGCTTTAAGACTTCACCATGATTAATAGCAGTAGGGGGTCTTCCCCTCCCTCTGTGCTGGAGAAAATGGAGGGGAAGAGGAGAACGCAGAACAAGTGGAAGAAAAGAAGGCTCAGAGAAAGAGTGAGAGAACAGGAAGAGAAATAGAAAGAGGTAGAGAGGGAGGTAGATGTTGTGAGAAAGCAAGAATAGAGAGAGATGTAGAGGAAAAGAGTGAGGGTGGGGAGAGGCAGAGGAAAAGGAAGAAAGAAAGAGAAATGGGGGCAGGAGAGAGAGTGAGAGAGATGGAAAGAGAAAGAGAAGAGGTGAAATTGGAATAGAGATGCTAAGGATGCTGTGAGAGAGAAAAAGAAGAGATGTAGATGAAAAAAGAGACGAACAGAAGAAGGGAGAGGCATAATGCAGATGCAAAAGAAAATAGAAAGCTGGGTTAAGGTGGAAAAGAGAGAGGAATTTGAAATGCGTGAGTGAAAGACAGGGAAAGTGGAAGAGAGACAGAGAGAGAGAGTGAGAGAGAGAGATAGTCTTGATTAGTAAGGCAGAGCACATGTAAGGTAGCAAGCGTCCAGCAGGGGATTTAAGTCTCTCATGGACATGCTATGATGAGCTCTGACCATTCTCCCACCTTATTCTCTCTCTCTCTCTCTCTCTCTCTCTCTCTCTCTCTCTCTCTCTCTCTCTCTCTCTCTCTCTCTCTCTCTC
>JBBJLR010000139.1:3668111-3682291 GCA_037577145.1 Brachypetersius gabonensis | reverse complement strand
CTCTCTCTCTCTCTCTCTCTCTCTCTCTCTCTCTCTCTCTCTCTCTCTCTCTCTCTCTCTCTCTCTCTCTCATATACTCATGCACACAAGCCTTCGAACTTATATTCATATACACATATGACAAACAAACACCCACACTGGTGTGTTCCCCCAGGGTAGTGAGAGTGATACTGGCTGCAGCGTGCGAGTCCTCCAGAGAGACTCTCCGGCTCAGGCAGAGCCACTCCTGATTTTGCCTCGCCCGCCGGGGGCTCTAATCCGCTGCCCAGGTCCCATCGGCAAGGATCATTGAGCTAATTAATAACATGGCACAGAGAGGGATGGGAGTCATTAAGGAGGCGCGGCTGTGCTCCACTCCATTCCCTCCTCTCTCTCTCACTCGCTCTGCCTGTACAAAGGCTGATTGGAGGGCGGGTTGGGGGGGTAGGTAGAGTTGAGAGGCACTGCAGATGCAGAGTCTTGCTTCAGTACACAAGCCTCTCAGGCATATTTCAAAATAAGAGGGGGAAAAAAACACAATAGATAACACAAGCAACGAATGTACACACTGAATGAACCAGGCACAGGGCTAAACACACACATGTACAAAGGCACTGAATAATGAACTTGCTTGAACTTCTTTGTCCTCACTAGCAATGAGGAGACATACTGCTAACCAGACAAAAATAAGTTTCAGTACATCTAACAGCTATCTTGAAGCTAAAGCTGTGTCCATATTTTGTCAGTTTTTACAAATATGACATCTCTGTATCTATTAAACTAGACAAACATATGGACAAATTCAAGCATCTAGACCAGTGGTTCCCAACCTGGGGTCCGGGCCCCCCTTAGGGGGGCGCTAGAGATCGCAGGGGGTTGAAATTTTGTCTGCACTGAGGTTACCAAAATTATATTTGTACACATTAAATTCATAAAATCTATGAGTATATTCATAAAATCCCAAACATAAATGTGTATGAGTATAAGAACAAAAACCTACAATCGCTGTTTATTTTTTGCAAATAAAAGTTTGTAATTTATTACTAAATACTTTTTGCGCGTCTATGGGGTTAGGAGTTGGGGTTGGGGGGTGCTGGCTTGTCTTGCACACAGGTAAGGGGGGCTTCAAGGAAAAAAGGTTGGGAACCACTGTTCTAGACTGTTGCAAGTCTTGAGCCTGTCAATAAAAGATTGCGAGTTTGATGATGATGCCACTGCCATCTGTTGCTGGTGGGCTTGTCAACATACTGAAATTTCAAACTCGATTCCGGTACCAAAGATGGTGCTCGATACTCAATACAATTTTCAATACTACAGGAGGAGAAAAAACAAACACAGGAACTTTTTATTAATAGCATAAACTCCCCGGCTGAGCTATGGGGCAAAATGCACCGTTTTAGCCGGCTCAGAACTTGGCAGCGCATATAAAGGTGCACAACGTTTTTTTTCTCCTGCCCTCTGTAGAGAGGAAAGGTCTCATGGAAATTTACTGGCATGTCAAGTTTGCAGTGGCTGGGTGCTCACCCCGTGGAGCGAAGTGGCACGGAATGTTCGTGCTCACGGGACAGAGGCGCCGGTTCTGCAGGGAGGAGAGCTTCGCCACCAGCCACGTTCAATAATTCTGGAGGAGCTGAGGGTCCATGTGTCCATTTTGCAGCTCTAGATTGTTCCCCGACCGAGCAACGGAGCAAAATGTTCCACGACAGACTCATTTAAAGGTGCATGCCACCTTTATTTTCCTTCCCTTGGCTCTCTAAAGAGGAAGAAACAGTGGCCTGCACCTTTAAATGAGTCCCAAGCCGATGGTCATGTAAACACTGGGTCCACCAGGTAGCTGGAGGCGGGGCTTCCCACTGCAATGCTTGTGGAAAATTGTTGCAGTCTGCTGCCGATTTCTGTGAACCAGCAGATGCAAAACTGGCATTTAAGTATCGATACCAGTGCTAATTGATATCAAACTCGGTACTGAATTTTAATATAGATTAGTGTCTGAGAATCGATTTTTCTGACAACATTAGTTAATGGAAGAACAAAAGAGTCGGGAGGCCTTGCCCTCCAATTGGGAAGGATGTCACTATTACCTGGGTGATGATGGTCAGCACAATCATTTTTAGCTGATGTAACAGAATTAGCAGTTTTCTTCCAAGCATATTGAGCCTAGCAAGCAGTTGTAAATAAAAAGTCCTGAAATTACACTTTTTTTGGTTTAGAAACAGATTTGAATAGTAACTCAAAAACTACTGAGTAACTTTTATAATTGCTGTACATCTAAGATCTATAAGCAGATATTTTCTAGGTCCTGTTTTGCTATTCTGATGCCCTCTCATTCTTAAATAAAATAATAAACCTCAATAAGACCAATAACAAAGCAACTACATGTATCATAATAAAATCCAACCCAGCTAATGAATAAGTGATTGTTAGAAGGTAAAAAACGGCTAAATTTTACATACTTTTAAGTTAGAGCTACGTACATCAGTGCTACATGTAATAAAGTGTAATAAAGTTAATGTAACTGATCAGTTTATAGATAACAGCCTGGAGTAGGTTGACATTTTGTGAATCAGACTTTCAGCCCAATTGTTCCCTTAAAGTTCATGTAACTAGTTACACCACAACTCTGTACATCCATTTGATATTTTTTTGCACAAAACTTTTCCTTCACTTTTTCACTTGGACTCAAAACACAACTCTTTGTCATCTGTTGCATTTGAACAGAACTGTCTGGCAGAGTGTACTGATGTCTCTTAAAGTACCACCACCACTCAGATTCAACTTTCATCTACACGGCTCCATGTGTGGTGGAGTCAGAGCTGAGGGTGGAAAAGCTGGAATCAGTTCTACTGCTCACAGATGCAGAGCTGGGCTCTAAGCCAAGACAGACTGACCGAGAGACAAATAGAGGGAGAAACATAAAGAGAAACACAGAGACATGAAAAAAGAGAGACAGATGGACAGAAACGATGATTGTCCGTATTTACTCACTGGTTAATATGTAAACGTTGCTTGCTGCACTGCTTTGAGGGTACACATTTAAAATGGCCAGTAGAGCAAATGTTGAGTAAAATGTTCAAACAGGAAGATGATGTCGCTTGAAGGTGGAAGGCACTTTTTGGAAAAATATAAGCACTTTAAAGCTGTTTCGTTTAATTATATTTTTTCTGCTAGCTGCCTAAAGTAGAAAGAAGCCAAATAGTTAGTGTTACTGCTAGGCAGCCAAATATCGCTTGTATACTTATTACCCTCAACATCAGTAATAAGGCTGAGGGATGCAAATAACATTAAATGCTGGTTTTAGGCCAAAATACCCCTTCAAACTGGAATCACAATATAATGTAGCAACTCTAAACAAAGTGAACTAAGCATTCTCATTAGGCTGGGCGTGATTTTTGCCAGCATTCGATAAAGCCTGTCCTGGCAACTGTACAAAAGAACACATTTGTGGGCGGAGTCTCGAAATGTCAACTAAATTGGAGAGACAGACAGAAGGAGAGAGAGAGAGAGAGAGAGAGAGAGAGAGAGAGAGAGAGAGAGAGAGAGAGAACGTCTTGGAGCTAGACTGATAGATGAAGTGAAGTTAAGAAAGATGTGGAGACAGACAGACAGACAGACAGACATAGACAGAGCAGGCACTTAGCATAACAGGCAGCTCTTGCTAATGAAAGGAAACAGGAGCAGCAATTAGCAGTGTAAACAAAGCACTGTTAGAGATGCTTGATGCAGCTTTCTCCCCTGACAGAAAGGCTACTAACAGGCTGCAGTGGAGCTAATTGGGGGGAGCTGGGAAGTGAGACAAAATCAATGGTAACACGGCCATGCTAGCGGGTAGATTACTCACCGGCCCAGCACCACAAACCCAAGGGACCAGAACAGCACCGTGGTCTGCAGGAGTGAAGCCAGAGCATCAGAGAGACAGCAGCTTCTATGCTGAGACGTAATAAATGAGCTTTTGTGCACATTTACAAAAACAAACATACACAGACTGAAAGCTGGACTCAGTTGTATTATTATTACAGATGTATATTCATGGCTTTCTGTTTTTGCTATTAATTCAGTTCATTTTTAAAGTTATTTAAAATTATGTCATTAATTACAACCTCGTTCTCTTAAATAGAGTAAGCACTAGTCAGATATTTTGTTTTCACTTTCATAATTTCCTTTAGATGTCTCAAAAAAAGATGTTCTATTTCCTTAATTTTGTCTCATTCCAACATAAAACTCTTTATCCTGCTTCCAATTCCACTTTGTTTTCTACTCTACTTCCCCACCACGCTTTTGAACTTTTGATTTTTAGTTAAAGATTTACCCTACTTTACCACAAAAGAAAAATATCTCAATTACACGATTGCCATATTGGTCCATCACTAAAAATAGTATCAGGCGGCAAATAAAGGCACAATCAACATAAAGTAAATTCTCAAAATGTTGACTCGCCTCAAGTAACCAAAACAGCTTCAGTGTGTTTAGGCATAAATCCTACAAGTGTATGGAATTGGCTGGGATGGATGAAGCACTAAACATATCGGCTGAGAATCCCACAGGGGTTCACCTCGTCAGACATCTCACAGCTGTGAAGGCCATAGCTCACTCATCAAACCTATAAACCATTAGGTCACCCTGTGTGTCCCGTGGTTGGGGGTATTGTGATCCTAGAAGAGACAACTCTCATCTTGAGATAAGATAATGGTGACCAGTCAGACCAACTGTACACCTCGAAGTGTAACACTGAAGAGTTCAAGCATCCAGTTCTGTTGTTATGGTATTCATTCTAATGTATATGTGTAACAGCTGGTACTGATCAAACCTCAATATGATTTTTGAAACCGGAGGATTTGAACCTCCTCTGATCTCCAAAGCAGTAACACCATGGGAGCTCCACACTGAATGGTTACATGTGTGATATAGCCTTGAATGTCCAGTGTCTTTTAGCCGTTCTAACCAGAGATCTAATGTTTTCAGAATTTAGAGAAAAACTAGAATCAGCTTTTCCTGTCCATTACCTGCAACTTCCTGAGTTTCCTGAGAGTAGTGTCCAGGTCATTTTCTAGAAATATGTTGTCTGTGATGATATTTTTCTCATCGTTTTAACTGTGGTTACAGATACTTATTTTTTAGCATCTGTTGTTGGGCTGTTTTCCAATGGTGCATCAAACCTATGAAGGAGAACTCCATGGTTTCTGTTTACCTTCTTGATACTTGTCTTGAATGGTGAGCTCTCTTGATCAGTGTCCCTTGTAGAATCAAGTAAACAGTTCGATAAGCATGACATATTTCATGTTGGCTGTTTAAACTGCGTGTCTCTCCACTGAACAGCGCATGTTAGCAAAGGAAACAATGTTTGAATCACCGTTCCTCACTTTCAGCATCATTCAAACTATTGTTTCAGTATTAGATTAGTTATAATCATATTATTCATCCATTTTATTTCATTTTCAGACAAAAAACAAAGGTGTTCATTACAGCCATTTTCAAGAAAAAAAATGTTTTGGTGACTGACATTTTGATGTATTCCTATTAAAATGCATACATTAGGAAACTCACTATAGCATTACTAAGAAGTGTAGCGTTTAAGTAAGACAAAGTTACAAATGCAACCAAAAATTAAATGCAGACATTTTGTCACTGTAACTTCTCAAACCTGTCATCTAAATTAAAAATGTTTGAAATATGGGTTTGAAATATCAGTAAAATGTTCATATTTAAATAGTAATGATCGAATGTAAAGGCAGACAACTTGACAAGTAATTACCATAAATACATAACCACAGTATATTATTTATCATTTAATCACTTTTTGTTATTTTTCAAAGACTTCTCCCAAAATACTGCATCCAAACTTTAGCATTAGGATACACTCTCACACCCTCACTCCCTCTCTCCCTCTCTCCCTCTCTCCCTCTCTCCCACACGTCTCCTCTTGCCCTCCGAATGCCAGCGCATTACTGCACTTTCGGTCATTGACAGAGCTGCCAGTCACTTCTCAGATGGATGTCTCTCCAGGGACGCCTCACCATCGACTCATTTGTTTTGCTGATCTAACCACCTTTGAACCTTTGGCAGAGGTGAAAAGGAACGACGAGTCACAGTGTGTTTACTGTATTCTCCATAAGGGCATGTCCTTTTACTTACATGATGCAACAAAATGTGTAATGTGTAATTATGCAGGGCTTGAAACACTGCAGACATAGAGAAGGACAGAAGCAGAGAGGAAAAGACAGGAGGCCTGAAAGAAAATGATACCAGATGATACCAAATGTACAGCCCCATCTCATGATTTCCTCCGTTAATGGTTTCGGAGATTCAGATAAAATACAATTCATGAAAAACAAGGAGAATGAGAGAAAAAGTAAAACACTTTTTAAACAATCACTTCATTTGCCTCTGTCTTGCATGTGAAAAAGTAAATGCCCCCTAACTTTAATAACGGTATGTGCAACTTTCTCACTGGAATGCACATAATTGGTGTGACAAGCCTGTCCAGAAGCAGACAAAGATCTGACCCCCAGGAGCCATCTCTGCTCTTCAGGACTATTTTGAGCACGTTGACTGGGACATGTTCAGGGAGGCTGCAACCTGCAGCAGGAGTATACAACATCAGTCACTGCCTACATCAGTAAGTGCAAAAATGATGTCAGTCTCCAAAAACATCACCACACGCACCAAACAGAAGCCGTGGATGACTGCAGAGGTGCTCATGCAGCTGAGAACCCGAGACACTGCCTTCAGAACAAGTGACATGGCTGCCCTGAGAACAGCAAAAGCCAATATGTCCAGAACCAAAAGAGCAGCAAAGCGCGCCCACGGCCAGAAAATCCACAGCCACTGCAAAGACACTTGGGGTGTACGGCACATGTAGCAGGGCATCCAGGCTTTCACCAACTGCAGGGCATCTCCACCTGCCTGTGATTTTCTTGATTGTGGCATAGTATGCTGCTTGTTGAGATCATTTAGTCTGTTTCACATTGCTGATAAGGTTCTGTTCTAGATCCAATGGGGCTGGCAGTAATCAATCAAATCTAGGTGTGTCTAGTATAACTGATCCCAATTATCAACTATATTTGGGCAATTGTTTTATTGTGAACTAAGTGGGTATCTACTTTTTTCACAAGGCCAGTTAGTGCTGTATAGCCCTTCAATAAATTAATTTCTTTTGTTGAGTGTCCTGGGGCTGCAATCACAAACCACCTTAGCACAGCAGGTCCAAGGGGAGTTTTGCCATAATCAGTTCACATAACTGAGCTGCATAAACAGGAAATCTGATCCCAGGACCGAACTCTGGGAATCATTTTAGTCTCCCTGGTTAAGTGTGCCACAAAGTGTTTCTGGCCCTTTGATCCAAGACCTTGTCTGAAGCAACATTTGTATAACATTTATGACTTCCAAGTCCTTTCTAGGAAGCACCTTTCACCTCATTTGCTTCCTGGTGCCAAAGATCTCTGAGCTAAAAGACCAGTCCTGAGGAATGTTCCCTTAGAAAGTTACATTACTTGTTAGTTTATAACACTGCTGTCCCTACTTACTGAGACAAAAACTTGTTAGTGCAGCTCTACTTTGCAACTAATGAAAACTCCCTCCCAGTGATGTGGTACCATTGGTATTGTTTTCTCTGAGTTGTTTTTTTTTGTGGGGGAAGGGTGGGGGGTTGGGTTGCCCCAGGCAAAGTTACAAATGTTTTGCTCAATTTTTAAGTGAAAAGTCCACACCCTTTACAGAAAACAGACCTCTGCACATTATATGCAGTTTCTTTGCTGATGTTAACACACTGAAGGAAGAAACAAAACATGGCCTGTACAAAAGTTTGTTGAATTGTTTAAAGATAAGCGAAGGAAGTGTGCCTATTGTTACTCAAAATCAACAAAACCTGTTTTAATGGGTTGCCTTCAAATTAAAATAACATCTAGTAGTAGGTTAAGTGGACAAATCTGTATTTTACATTCTGTTCATTTACAGTTGCTAATTTAATTAAAAATTATTTTTTACATAGAACTGTATGTGACTCCAGCAGCTACATATCTCAGCTTGCAACCCCCAGAACAGGTTCAGAAACTTCTGCTCCGTTTTTAGAAGAGTAAAAGCTTAAGAGTCGTAGGTAAAGAGTTATGAAAATAGCAATAAAAGTATTGACTAAACAGTAAGAAACTGAAACTACAAGGTACAAAATGTTTTAGGAAAAAAATATGGAATTCGGCCAAGACCAATGTTTTACTTGACTGGCAATTGACCAATTCATTATTATTATTGTTGGTTTGCCGGACCAGATCAGTGTTTATGACGCTGCTACATCAAAACTATTCTTCAACAGTCAATCAATATTTAAAAAAATAAAATCAGTACAATGATAAATGAAGCTGTAGAAGATTCTAAAGTGACTGCGAAAGCTGCATAGTATTAAAAATAAAACAAAAATTATTTTACATAAGAAAATATTTTATTCACACTTTATTAACTCGTTCACAGAATTCCTAATTATTAAAATGACCAAAAACAATATATTTTGGTGAATAGTTTGCACATAAACCTTGTATTATCAAGTTTTATCAAATGTATTACTTGTACTGATAATAAAAGTTATTGTCCTTAGGTTAAATTCCAAACATATATCAAACATACCATCTGAAACCCGCCTCCCTCCCCCCACATTGGATTACATAAAGCTTTGACAATGTGCTTGTGTGTTTTATATTTCTTGAGTGTTAACCATTTGGATGAAAAAGAAAGTCAGAAATGAAAATGAAAATAATATATGACTGATGCACCCCTACAAACTGATCAGAGAAAAGCTGAATTTCCATTCTGTTTAAAGAAGAGTGACAGAAATGTGTTCTGAACTTTGCTGGATCTCTGCTTTATGCGCATGAGTTTCAGAAATGGGGAGAAACCTCTGAGCAGCATAAACCCCTTTGAGTTTTGCGGTGCAGTGTGCAGCAGAGTGTTCCTGGACCTTTGATCCATGACCCTGTCTAGTGCAACATTTGTATTGTGCTAATGACTTCCTAGCCCTTGTCACACACACCTTTTGGTGTGTTTGTGCTTCCTGGTGCCGAGGCTTCCCGAGGCTGCAGCCCAGATGGCCTCTGAACAGCTTGAGTGAAGGAGCCTGGCCTGATTCTGTCAGTACAGGCCACCGCGTTTTCACTCCCGCTCTCCGTTGTAAAAATGGCTTTTTCGCAGTGGACGGCTAATCAGGAGCATTGTTAACTCCCGGGCACTTAAAGTCACCTCCCTTTGAAGGGCATGGAAAACAGTAGCAGGGCATTTAGTGCTGCTGAGCAGTGCCCTTCATTACATTCCCCTCCCCACCCCTCAGTTTAAGATGCAGGATGAGTGCAACATGCTTTCTCTCATGTCTGCATGTTGCACTCCCACTTTCCTGATTAAAACAATAGAAACCAGTCATTTAAGACCAACTCCTAAGGACAGGAGCAGCTTAACCAGGGACAATCATTAACAGAGCAGGAAATAACTGTGAGCCTACAGACCAGAAAGGGTATGTCAAGTGTAAACTAAAACTCAAGAAGTGGTAAAGGCAGGGTTTATTTGCTAAACTGGTCAATATTAATGTGCTAAATTGACCAGTATCAATGTTTTTTTCATGAACTCTGCCAGAGCACGGTGATGACACAACCATCTGTGGCCAGAAGTCCAAGAAAGCATAATTGGGGTGGGAGGCCCTCCTTCTCTTTCTATCACTCAGAATAATACCAGCCAATACAGGCATCTGCTAGCTGACTTAACAGAACTGGCAGTTGGTGTTCTCTTCCAAGTGTATTGAGCTGTCCAATGATGTTGCATTAGCGGCCGACTGAAAAGATGCAGTGGAGTTTAACGCTTTTGGATAAAACAGTTGCTAACCATCACCCTATCAGCCTGGTATCATAGCAGTGATCAGGGAGACATAGGACCGAAATAAAAAAATTAAATTAATTCACAAATATCACAAAAGTTTTAAACCTGCATCTTAGAGCAAATAACAACTCTCTCATGCTCTCACAAAACTTAAACTACAAAACTCTTCCACGCCCCATAAAATCTGAGGCTTATTTCAGAAAAGACTTAATTAGTAATTGCATGGCCAACAATGAAATGCAGTCATTTACTGAGTTGCATGTAGCCTAATAGAATTTTAGACCTGCTGCTGCCTTGATGGATTAATCAGACCTTAAGACAATATAGAGCATTGCCTGCACTCACTGTTACAGAATGTGTTATTCACCTAAAAACTTTTCAATTTGATTATAAAATTCAATAGCTTTAGCTAAAGTTTTGATAAATGTAATAGCACACCAAACATGAATCATGTGAGATGTCAACAAATTTCAAAGGAACATTGAAGCCAACAATAAGAAATGTACTTGAAAAGAGAACACGGAAAGTATTCCTTAAACCACAAACTGCAGTCTTCACAATCCTGCAGGCTGAGCTCAACGATAAATGAAGCACCTGTTTATCTAACAATAGCAATTATTGAGGAACTATGCTAAGAATTGCGCCACATGGAACCGGTATAAACTAAGGATAAATATGGTGCAGAGTTTAGATTTTATCTTGGCAACTGATGTGACATCCAGCCCTGAGTGATGGTCAAGTCAGCCCTTCAGTCTCCTGTCATTTTGCCACTGTCGGACTAGGTATGTTTTGTGTACACAGCTCCACCTATTGGCACAGCAAGTTAAATTCATGTCATCCTGATACAAGAGCAAGGGATTTCAACATTTCTACCCAGCCCATAGACCTCCCCAGCGCAGAAGTGGCTGCTGGAAAGCACTAAACACACAATGATATAGAATGAAAGAATCAGATAAAGATACTTTTAATGTAAGAGGCCATGGTCTGTGCTGTTGCCTCCAGGGGAAAATGGCTCTATAAAAAATGAGGAAAATGTGGCTAACTTCCTACCAAGGAAGAGGGGGAGCATTTAATCTTAAGTGGAGTGTGTTTAATGGCCCCCTGTGTTGTATGGAGTGTGAACTATGCTATGTCAATTCATCTGGATTTAGAGTGGATCATCAAAGCACAACGCTAGGAGACTCAAGCTGTTGAACATCAAAGCGTACCTGACAGGCGCTCATGCTTCTGTGAGACACTGATAACCCAATCCCTCATATCTGTTTGGCAAGGTACAGGGCAAGAGAGAGGGAAAGAGAGAGAGAGAGAGGGAAAGAGAGAGAGAGAGAGAAAGAGGAGAAAGAGACAGAGACAGAGAGCAAAATGGGCTCCATAAGTCATAATTTATAGTAAGTGACTGTTTCTTTTGTAGTAACTCCACCTGGTCTGAACCCGGTGGCCTGAGGCACTGAGCACTCAGCATGCCTGTTCAGTACCAAAACACCTGCATAAAACGACAGAGGAGCTCACAACTTTTTCCCTCTCTCTCCCCTTCAGTTGACCTCAGAGCTTTGCAGTGTCTTGTAGTGTCATTCCATCATTTGCACGGAGATGACACCTTCAAATCATTAATCAAGTTGCGATATATTAAAACGTTCCTTGTACATGAACAATACAATATGAAGCCGAGCTCATTACAGGTTTTGGCAAATTGCTGCTGGATTTCCTTTCAGTGTTTTCCCTGCATAATTACCACCAGCCACCGCCAATATTTGGGCTCCAATTCAATTCTGTCAATGGGTTACATCCCAGAAGCTAATAATGGCCTAGAATTGCCTTGTTCATTCCAAGCATAGGTACCTGGACTAGTGGTCTGATGGAAGAACAAAGTTTGACCATTTTTTTAAAAAGAAAACATAGAATTAAAAGCAGAAACTGTGGTCTGAAAGAGGAATGCTCTGCCTTGCTCCAAGAAACAAGCTGGATCTGATTCTTAAGAACAACTGAACTAAAGTCTCATCTGAGAGAAAAGTTGGATCGCTGTCTCCTGAACTGATACAAAAGCTGGATTATTGGTCCAATTCTCAAAAACTGGAACTCAGAAACGCTCAAACTTCAGTTTGACCTCAGAAAGATAGAAGCTGCTGCTGCTGTACGGTGTTCTGAGAGCAGGCTGAATCTGTGGCCTGATCCAAAACGAAATATTGATAGGTGATGCACTGCAAGGCTTCAAGACCCCATGCTCCCCATGCAGTCTGTTCTGCACAGCAGTGTAGTGCAGTTGCCATGGCAGCAGCAGCTGGATCCGTGGTGAGGGAAGGAAGCTGGCACCCCCCAGTAACAAGCGGCCCCCTCCCTCGGGTGACCTGCCGCTGAACCGGGGCTCAGAGCAGAGGTCGATGGCTCGGAGCGGCGGACTGACAGTGAGGGATGACAGCAGCACGGAATGAGAAAGAGCCAGCCGCACCACACAGATGGGAAGAAGAGAGAGGAGAAAAAAAACAAGGGACAAGAGCAAATTTAATTACCATCAATGGAGGGATCTTCACCAAAAAAAGGAGTGAAAGAAGGGGGAAAAAATCGACTGAGGCCTGCGTGGGATTAAAGCAAAATGAATATAACACCGCAACTGGCTCTCATCCCACTGGCCAAATTAGAAATGTTGTCTTGCCTGGAGCTGTGAAGAAAAGATTACTCCCATGTGTCATTTTAGGTCTGTACTTGATATTGATCACGTCGCACACACAGATGTGTGCGAAAGTTCTTGTCAGACTTTGTTTGAATGTGTTCATCAGTGAAGATACGGACACAGGGGTCAAGTGGGCTGACCTCTGACCGTCCTTTCCGAAGGTCAACACAGTTCAGGTCAGTGTCGTACTTATACAATTACACAGACTTCTTCACCTGAACAAGCATCAGAAGGTCTGAAGGTCCAAGATAAAATAACAAATTGCCCCGCAAATGAATCTCTACAACCGTCCAGATAAGAACCAGAGAGTGGAAATTTTGGTCACCAATGTCCTACCAGTTTTGTTTTCAAATCTGTCAACCATTTCAAAAATGTTGTTACATTGCACCTATGTGAGATCATGAACAGTACAAGACACACTCAAAAAAGGAAAAAGAAAGATGTTTTCAAAGATCAGTTTTAAAGAAATTGCAATTCCTCTTCAGCTAAACACCCTTCTCCTTGTTGACAGACAATGATGCACCTGTAATTCTGTCTGTTTAGACCTTTAGTCCCACATGCAGAGGTCAAACTGTAGACAGTGAGGCAAAGAGCTCCCTCTTCTGGAATTGTCTGCAAACCTCACCCTTCAAATCAAAATCTTATTATTGCAGGCCTCCTGTGTATTTCAGTTAAGGCACTCTAATCCATGTTCAACAGAAGCGTGTACTTGTGATATATCTAAAATATCATACAAGTGAAGCAAATATTACATTTTCTGACATTCGATGGGTCTCACTGCAGTCAGAGAATTTATTGAAGAGCAATGAAGGTAATAGAATACTGTAAATAAGAAGTGTGGGTGTAGGTCAAATAGATTCATTCAGTATCAAAAACGTTGTTAGAAAAAAGGTTCTGTTTAAACTATTAAGAGATTTCCAGAACAGCAAGAGTTTATTAGAGATGTTTCCAGAGCTCATAGCCAATCATTTGGCATATTATTTTTTATTGTTGTTGTTGTTGTTGTTGTTATTATACAGCATGTTTCTCACACTGGATCCCTAATATTTCACTTTACAAAAGCAATAATCAACCTAAAAGAAATCTATTAAGTAAAAATAAACAAGGACATCACCACCTGGAGCGAAATAAAAGCACTGAGAAAATAGGAAAGATTTAAGCTGAGCTTTGACAAAAAGTGAGGAGCAGACTCGAAATCTTCGTAGTAAAGATACCCATAAATTAGATGCCATAATGCTAATATTAGCCCCCAGCAGTGACCAGTCTGAAGTTAGGGCCAGTTAATCTAGTGTCAGAAGAGGGAGTGAGGGTAAAGAAGCTCAGCTAATTAGAGGTGGCTCTGGATCCTGCAGGATGTTATTTACGGAGGAGTTTATAATGGGATTTGTGATGGCAGCAATTCAATACCAAGAAAGTGCTGTATCAAATCTTGGAGAAAAGATCTGATTCTGTAAACCACCTCGACTTAAACATAGTTACTTTATTGCAAAATGAAGTAGGCGAATGTGATAAAAGTAGCCCCGGTGTTTTATAATTTACACATATTATATGCATCTGTCGCCGTCACCCTTGGCTTGCTCATCAGAGGCATTTCATTCACACACATTCATACACACAGAGACACACACACACACACACACACACACACACACACACACACACACACACACACACACACACACACACA